>JAAGVU020000049.1:4062898-4085091 GCA_011763525.2 Mormyrus iriodes
CGCATGAAAGCATTAAGATTGAATCCCCATAATGACAGACAAAGTGATATGAACACACACACACAGACAGACAGACACACACATACACAGACAGACAGACACACACACACACACAGTCACAGACAGACAGACACACACACACACACACAGTCACAGACAGACACACACACACACAGTCACAGACACACAGACACACACACAGTCACAGACAGACAGACAGACAAACACACACACACACACACACACAGACACAGACACACACAGACACAGACACACACACACACACACACACACCTCCCAACACATGAGGCTGGCATGTAAACTGAAGCCTGGTACAGCTCTCAGAAACCTGTCACCCCCCCCACACTGTGCCCCCTTCCAGACGTGCAGTCTCTGCACCCTCCAAATGAGCTTCCCGCACTCGCCAGAGCGGTCTGGGACGGCTGTGCTCTCGGGCCACAGATCACGGTGTTTAAAGATGAAAGCGCTTCTCACGCAGCTCCTCAGCTTTCCCAACACCTCGGCCCGGAGCTTTGTCGCGGTGCCGGGCTGCCCGTTTTTTCCTCACGCGGATTTCCGCGGCGTTCTGCGCGGCACTGGCAGCGGCATAATGCAGGCCAACCGGACTTCCAGTATTCCATGATAACGAACAGTCCAAGAACTTCAGCGTTCTCAGAGCTCAGGACCTTGAAAAACTCATTACACAAAGAAAGTGAATAATAAGGATCTTCCGAGCAGCTTTTAGCCAATGCCAGGAAAACACATTCCCAACCAGGACAGTAACACCAGGTAAGCACATTAACCCAGCATCTTCTGCTGGTAAATCATTAAGGGAGCACCAGATTCCAGGAACCACCCCCCCCACAAACACACACACATACACACACACCCACACACACACACACACGCACGCATACACATGATTTGCCAGACTAAAGGAATAAAGAAATTTTTTGGAAAGAGACAGGAAGTGACAGCCATAAATATAAGAATAGCAAGTGTGTCAGGAAGCTCAAAGCTATATCGCCCCTTATTTGGGGTGAAGCACAGGGCTGTGCAGCATTACTGGATCATCAGGTAGTGGATCATTGAAATGCAGATCACCAAACATCAGATAACCCGATAGCAGATCACCAGATAGCAGATCACCAAATAGGAGATCACCAGATAGCAGATCACCAGATAGGAGATCACCGGAAAGCAGATCATGAGATAGCAGATCACCGGTTGGGCTTGCCATGTCTGCCACACGTAGATGGTGGCAAAGGCATGCCCTGGACCTATGGGATAAGCCCGAGAGCAGCAGGTAGCATGGGGATGGGCTGTACCCCCTCCCCAGTGTTCCACAGATGCTAAAGGACATTCATGTAGCTGCTTGCTCACGAGCTGTAAGTGTGAGCTGCTAGATGAGACAACTTAAATTATGACTGTGATTAACGTGTCCCCCGCCTCCACCCACGGCTCACGCCCAGATCCAGCCCCCTCTGGCGGACTGTAACCACATGACCGAGAACGCCGCAATTCAGTGAGGAAGCACCTGTGAATCCAGCGCCATCGCCACCTCGAACCCGGAAGCACAGCATTCTCTGGCCACCTTTCCTGCTTTAAATCTGCCGCAAGGGCATGGGGGCGGGGTGGGCCGGTGATATACAGCCCCCCCTCCACTGTCTTTGCCTTAAACCGCCGACATTAGATTTACGGCATGGTGATGGATGGTGCCGATCAATCACCAGGGGGCAGAAGAGAGGTCTCCCCACAGCCAGAGAGGGAGCATTACTCCAGCAAGGCGCCCCCCTTTGGGGGCGTCCCGTTACCTGCAAAGATCCTCTTAAAGATGTATAAATCACCCCATAGTGGCCAGGCCAGCACATCGCTGTCACGCCGATGGGGCCCCGTGGACCACGGCGCTAACGTGCTAATGGTCTGTTAGCAGGACCGCCGGCCTTGGGCAGCTCCAGGCATGGATAAATGCTGAAGGTTTTTCTACCTTTCAGGTACGGAGGCCTTAATTAGGAGAAGGTTCCAGCTGTATTTTTCAGAAGGGGCCGCGGAGGGGGGTGACATCTCTGGTGGCATCCGACCATGTCAATGTGCCGAGAGAAAGCCAAAATGGATGGGTTTAGGCTCTCCGCCGCAGTACATAACCAGGGCCCCTAGGGGTCACTGCTGAGATCAGGGGGGGCGAATTAAACTCTGCTTCCTGAAATATGACTGAAACCCAAACCAGCGAGTCCCCTGTGGGGCGGGGGTGGGGTATGTGCACTGAAGGGAAGATCCATCGCTTAGTCATTTCAGAGGAGAAGTGAGTAAAATTAGAGTAAAATTAAGGTAAAATCCTAAGCCTCGCAGGAAGACCCAGCCTGTCCACCAAGTGGAAATCTAAAATTAATTTACTGGAAAAAAAATCCAAAAGAAAGGGACTTACATATGTCCAGATCCATAATTACAAATCCTAATTCATGTTCCAGCAAGGAGAACGCAGACAGCCTTAATAAATTACGGGGTGTGGTTTATTAGTGCTGTAATAAGCCGCTCAGACGAGCTCCCGACAACACGCGGAACCAGCAACGAAGATTACAGCCATCGCATAAGCGGCAGCGTGACACCCGTGACACCGCGCGCCCCACCCCACGATACACCCCCTCTCCAGCTGGGGGCGCTCTTCACGATGTTATCTGCTGGCTAAGTCGGCACTGCTATGGAGAGATCGCTGGGCGGGGCAGCTCCCCCGGACCGGCATTCAGGACAGGGGCAGATGATTCTATTGTTAAACACAAAAATTATATTGGTAAAATCTGTTTTTCCCACAACTATGACCATAATAAGCATTTGGAAGACGGTTGGAGGGAAGCTTGCCTTTGTTGGGTGAGTCAATCACTGGGTTACTGATTTAACAGGGTAATACTTAGTTATATAAGTGGAGCACCGGATAAATGGCTGCTGGTTCAGATCCAAGTGAAGTGCACCAAAGCACCAAAGTCGAGCACGTCAGCCAGCAGCAGCGTAACGCCGGGATCAGGAGTAAGACGGCGTATCTCCAGGCGGAGATGCCATGCCCGTCTTTCCACGTGCCCTGCACTGTCCTCCGGACGCTTCCATTAACAGCACGAACGGCCGCTCCCTGAGAATGGGATCTCTGTCCCTCAAAACGGCACGAAATAGACAATAACACCAACAATGAGAGACACTCGCGTCATTCGTGTCTCCCGCCGTCGGAGAGCACGCTGCAGCGTTATGAGAGCGTCCCCGTTACCGTCGCTAGCGCCACCCCCGTCCTCACAATCAGAAAATCGATACACATCACGGCATCGCGGCCCACGTCTGATTTAAGTGCCAGTTTGGATGCGACCCAACGGCGGCACGATGCAACAAAGAATCCGGGGAAGCGATTTCTGATTTGTTCCCGGGCGGATTCTGGGAGAAGGCAGCCTGTGGTAAGAGCAAGAAGCAAGAAGAACAGATCCGTATCGACACTCCCTGGGTACTGACGCCACAAGATGGCCGATTGACGCCAAGAGTCCACGGCCTAGGCCAGGGCACCACAAAGCCTATCTCCAGGATACAATCCGGACAGGAAACAGCTCCGACCTCAGCACCTACTGGTAAAATTACTGATCGTATGCCTCTGTACCCGGGGGGGCAGGAGCTCAAAAACGAGCATTGAGAGCTGAATGACCCAAACCCATATGGAGGGTGTATGTATGTGCCTGTGTGTGTCTGTAAGAGATTGTGTGTGTGTTTGTCTGTATGTGTGTATATCAATGTGTGTGTGTGCGTGTGTCTGTATATGTGTGTGTTTGTCTGTGTGTGTGTGTATGTAATCTTTTCTACCGGTCCCGCATTCCCCTCTCCTGCCCCGCCAGCGTACGGTGAGGGTTAGCATGCTGACACCCTAATGCCACTTCATGTCATATTTAATCACACACACACGCACACTATATATAGGTGCCTATGCGTATTCTGCTCTTTTGTCCACCGTCTGTTTCCTCGCCTGCCGCAGCAGTGTGGGCCTCCCTGGCATAACAGCGGCCGGGTCGGCCGGGGGGACGTGTCGGCTAAATGGCCGAGCCGCTGGAACCCCCCGAGGCTGTCCGCATGCAGCCAAAGCAGGCTCCCCGGGCCACGCCGGCGTTCTCAGATAAAAATAAATGGCCCTGCGTGGGTTAGACGTAATAACTGCTAATTTATAAGGCGAGCAGAGCAGCGTCTCTGAGAAACCGGCATGGTGAACCGAATGCTTCCTCCCTCTATCCTACCCTCTCTCCCTCCCTCTATCACGCTTTCTCTCCTTCCCTCTCCCTCTATCATGCTCTCTCTCTCTCCCTCTATCATGCTCTCTACCTCCCTCTCCCTCTATCACACTCTCTCCCCCTCCCTCTATCATGCGCTCTCCCTCCCTCTCTCTATCACGCGCTCTCTCCCTCTATCATGCTCTCTCTCCCTCTATCATGCTCTCCTTCCCTCTCCCTCTATCATGCTCTCTTCCTCCCTCTATCATGCTCTCTTCCTCCCTCTCCCTCAATCATGCTCTCTCTTCTTCCCTCTTCCTCTATCCTACCCCTTCTCCCTCCCTCTATCATGCTCTCTCCTTCCCTCTCCCTCTATCATGCTCTCTCCCTCCCACTATCATCCTCTCTCTCTCCCTATCCCTCTATCATCCTCTCTCCCTCCCTCTCCCTCTATCATCCTCTCTCCCTCCCTCTCCCTCTATCATGCTCTCTCTCCCTCCCTCTCCCTCTATCATGCTCTCTCCCTCCCTCTCCCTCAAACTCCCTCTTTCCCTCTCTCTAAATCCCCCTCTCCCCATCCCTCTACCTCTCTCCCTAAATCTTCATCTCCCTCTCTCTTCCTTAATCTCCCTTGCTCCCTCTCTCACTCAGTCCCTCTCTCCCCCTGAATCTCCATCTCTCTGTCCCTCCCTCCCTCTCTTACTGAATTGCCCACTCCTCCTCCCTCTCTCTCCCTCTCCCTGACCCTCTTACTCTGTCCCCCTTCCCCTCCTCCCATCCTCTAGTGCCCCCTCTGTGTTGGACTAGCGCCCCTGACCCTCTGCGACGCCATCGGCGAAGTGCCACGCCGGTAGAACGCTGCTTGCAGGTGACTGGACTAAGAAGCTTCTCACCGACACAAATTGGGCAATCGGGATGAGGAATGGTGACAGAGGACAGAGTGGTGACACCCCCTGGGCGTCACGCAAAGCCGACGAGCAGTGGTGCATGCTGGGAAGACCAATAGCGTGAGACGGGTGGACCCAGGACATGCCAAACCGATGCAATAAACAGTCGTCTCAAAAACTTGCATCCATCCATCTTTCATGACCAAGTGGCCCGGGTGCAGAGAATCCCGGGAAGCATCCAGCCCGTGTGGGAATCCGTCCCACACACATAACCCCACCCCACTGTGGGGGCGGAGCTGCCGACCGTGACTGGCCCAGAGAGCCGGGAGTCTAGTTAGGCTGCTGCTGGAAAAGCCTCCGCAGGTGACGCTAATTACCGCGCTCTGTTCCCTGGTATTTTTGTCATCTTTTATTATTCACTCCCATGCTTTATTCATACCGCACGGACAGCATTAGTCCTGGCCGAACGTGGCGTTTAGCCCCAACTCAGCTCCCACGTCACCAGCATAATTAAGGCAACCGCCAGCGTCAGAGGGATGCTTTGGAGGGAGCGAAAATGCCGAAGAGGAGAAGGTTCCGGAGAGGCAGGAGCCCCGCAGTCAGTAACATGGCAGGGAGGTGTCCGACCGCATTCTGAGAGCCACTCGTGCGGCTCCGCAACGTCCTCGGTGAGGCCAGACGGGTGTTTGGGGCTTGAGCGCCCCCTGCAGGCAGGCAGTGAGACTTGCGCTGCCTTGCCAGTGCGGCTCCACGGTACCTAGTGTGCCAAAAGAAGGGCGCCACAGCAGGGGGTCGAACCTAAAAAGTGCTAAAATAAAGGTGTGTAGGAGGGAACACGAATTAACGGTGATATATTTAGCATCTGGAGGCTGATGCCAGTTTTGGGGACCATGCTGTCATGTCACCCCACAGCATTGCATTTTGCACTGAGACCTGAGTAACGATGATGGTTCACCGGGGGGGGCTGCCTTGTTTGTGTAACAAAAACCCCACAACCCCCACCCCACCTGACATTTAGACCACACCCACTTCACTGCTCCCCTCTGCCAGCCAAATCCTCGAGAGGCCGTGCCGTCTGCTTCCCGTCCCAAATCGCTTCCGTGAACATGGCCCGTCGGTCTCGGAGCAGCCGGTCCTGCCGTTTCCCAGCCCCTCATGGAGAGCCGGGCGGACCCCTCGTGTCAAACAGAGCATGACACCAGTGAAGAGATGTCAGATCACACTGGAGAGATATCGGCCGTGTCTGGCACTCGCCCCGCCAGACAGGATACGCCCAGTCGAGACGCCGCGGATAGATGCACCTGTGGCTGCACCGATCATAGCAGGGGAGGGTCCGTGGAGAGACGGGGGGGCCGCAGACATAAGCTTCTGGCCCATGCAACAAGCCTAGACACTATGGCCAGGAAGGCTGAGCTGGACCTGCACTCAAGAGAGGAGGGGCCCGTTCCGGATAGTGCCTCCTGCAGCAGTCATGTGACTCGGGGAATGCGGCAGAGGGCGGATTTCCCAACGATAAGGACTCTCCGTGGCTCCCGCTCTCAGAAAGCACAGCAGCACCCCACCCGCTCCATCTGCACCCGCATCCAGATTGATTAACCCGACAGAACGTGCCGCCTTAAAAGCCAATGCACACAACAAAGGAAACGAAACGTCTTAAGAGCTTCAGAAGAACAGATGTTTAACAGCGGCAACCTGGAGGTAAACTTTAAGCAAAGCCTCGGGACTGGAAAAAAGTGCTTTGTCTCTATAAAGTACTTTATACAAGGGCAAAAAAGACTTCAAGGTATAGAGCAGTTTCTTATGCAACAGTACCCCCTGCTGGCTGAGGGTTGTGACTGCAGCATGGCCGGCTGGGGATTTGAAGGGCCGGTACATTAAGGTGGACCTGAACGGGAGTGATCCAAACCCGCAGCTGCACTGATAGGGTTCAGCAGGATCTGACAGGAGAACGACAATTTGCAAACCCAGTTCTGACATATTAATAGGTACCCTCCAAATCCGGAGAAGCGATACCATTTTCCCCGCCTCAGCTGAAAGGCGGTCAAATCTAATTTGCCGCTGGAACGCCATCAGAAGCTCTCGGCGTAATCGGAGGGAAGAGGGGGCGGCTATCCACAGAAAGCCAGGCTCCCCGGCGAGCAGAGGCCGTCTCGGCTAATGGAAAGCGGAGCGGGAGACGGGCGGCCAGCCGGTAGGTCGGAATGGAACGCAGAGAGGTACTCGCTAAAAAGAACCGGCACCCATCACAATCACGGTGCATCTGTCACAGCTGCCCCGTGTTCTGGCCGTTCAACTGTTTTAGACCATAAAACATGTGCCTAGGGGTATAGGAACGTGACCCCCTCAAAAAAATATTTAATTTGGCTTCAATCACTCTCCCAACAAACAGATTTTGTATTTAAATTATTAAGTTGTGCCCCCTCTCATATCACATACTTTCCTACACTATTGTATATGCTCCCCCACGGGTTACACGGGGTAGTCAGTTGCCAGGAGCAGATTCCCCATGGGGACATGGCACTGCTGTTCCGGCTAACCCACCACCCCCCTTCCGATCGAGGTCTTTCCATCACACCTGCTAGGCCATCTGTTCCCCAGCCTGTGCAGACTGTCCCACACACCCCTGACACACGTGCCCATGTCACAGGGTCGCCGGCATGATGGACAGGCAGCCACAGGTCCCCTGGCAGCTAGCTCTGCCGCCGTGGGGGGGGGGGGGTCTGAGCTGGAGATGACTCCAGAAAAACCAGTATCCGGATCTCCCTCTCTCCCTGGTCAAAATCTCCGAAAGGAAGCCTCAGGCTGTCCATATTCCTGTCAGCCTGTTTACCGACAACCCCGCCCGTCCAGAGTAACTCTCCTCCAGTAACTTTTAATGACCTCTGCCAGATTCCTCTCAGTTAAAATCTCCCTGCGCTTTCAGACGGACCTGGGAAGCTCCCCGGAGACACCCCGAGGGTCAGACACGCAGCCACACGCCTCTGCGGAGAGGGGTACGGGAGCGAGATGATGGATGACAGAGACTGTGTGTGTGTGTGTGTCATGTGCGTGTGTCTGCGTGATGAAACGACAGCTCTACACCGCCTCCCTCTCCATCTTCCCGAAACCGAGGCAACAACATCACCGCCCTCAGCCATAGGCGAGGATTACCTACCAAACACGCATGCCCGTCATGCTTGCACACTGCACACGTACACGGCTCTCTTCCGAGGGGCGTTCGACTGGAGATTGGGAATTGAGAATCCCGCAAAGTGGGTGGGATAAACCCGCCTTATCGAGAAGAGAGCTCCCTAGGACACACGCCATGCAACCCATGGCCTACTGGGGACCGCCAACGGGATTCCGGAAGAAGACAGATCGATACAGACCGCATTGAGATTTAATTTATTCGACTTATACAGTCCTGAATACTAATGTATATAATTAAGGAACCATGAGCTTAGAAACGTAGTTTAGCTCGCATTAAACAAACGGGAAATCCATACAAGATCATCATAAGAAAAAAAAAATGTTAAGACTGACCGTGCAAAAAATCTGCATCGTAAGACTGGCTATGCCAGCGGACCTAAACATGTAATCATATATATGATATGAGCCATATCACAGCCACTAAAACGACGAGGGGCTTAAGGTGCTCTGGAGGTGTTCTGTTAAGGAGCTAATGTGTACATCGACTGTGCTGACCGGCGTGCCACCTTAACAGGACGAACAGAAGCTGCATTTACACGGTTCTGGGAGGCTGAACTCAGAGCGTTAGAAAAGCTTTTTCAGCAACAACATAACAAATGAGTCAGGCTCCTAGGCTGTCCATCACCAGCTGGTTCGGCCCAATTCCCATCACGGGCTTCACTGGCTACCGCAGGATTAAACCGGGCCGTGATTGACGCTTTCAGGGCTTAATTTCTCACAAAGATAATTCGATATGCATCCCCATCGCTTCCAGTCAGATTAACGCGAAAAACACAGTAAATCATAGTAAATCAGCAAGGACCACGAGCAGACGCGAGGCAGATTTACGGCCGCTGTCTGCCGCATTCAGAGGCCCAGTCTCAGAAAGATTTAAAGCGTGAGATTAGCTCTAATTTTCTGATATCAATTTAAGGCAGCTGTTCAGTTAATTTCCCCCCACTAAACGGCTTCCATTTTATAAACTGAGTATGGCGGTCAATCATCCTGTAATGCAGAGGGGAAAGAAGGCTGAGTATCTGTTGTTATATGTTTATGGAAGCGTGGAGCCCCATCACGCATCCATCCATCCATCCATCCATCCATCCATCCATCCTACTGATGTAGCAGAGGCTTACAGAGAACTTGGGGTCTAACTCCAGGCACAACATGGGACAAGGCAGGGGAACATCCTGTGTGACACACTTGAATCCTCCATCCATCCATCCATCTATCCATCTTATCCAAAATGGCTGCACCTACTTGTCAAGGCACTCAAATACAGAAAGCTGTGTTCGGTCCTGGGGATTCTCTCCCTTGGCATGAGTGTCAGTGCTGATCTGCCCGTGGCAAGGCAACCCTCGCTGTAACCCCAACCCTGTATGAAACGCTGTAACCCCAAAGCACTTCTGCTTTGATCTTCGCTTACATTACGAATACGTCGGAAACGTGAGACGGGCGGGCCACACATATTTCTGTTTAAATCAAGCTGTTATAGCCTAATTGCTTTGGTGAAACACGTGACATGGGTGTGCCCTCCCCATGCACATGCCTTTGACTGTACAATCGCACAGCACAATGCAGAACCATCAGTTATAACTCTGAAATTATATTTTGACATGTTAAGTTACTGCCACGTGCCATGTAGAGCACAGTAAATGCGTCTTTAGAAGTCAAACGCACACCTTCATTCACACAAAACCGCAGTGAAATCCTCCGACTCCACAGCTGTGAATATCCCACTCGGCTGGTGGTTGGATTCAGGGAGGGTGAGTAAGAGGTACATGAGATATAACACATAGGTTTCTGTTTTCAGCGACTCATTGTCTCCTCTAACACTTGAACTTTACATCCTAAGTTAAGGATTCATTCATTTAGGCAATTTCAGCTTTAAGCCATCATTACCGTGGTAAGACAAAGGCGGCGGGCGGCATAGTGCCAAAATGCCTCCGTCTTTCGATATGCTTCCAACAAATAAATAAGAGAGTAAATGCTTGTGCATAGCTGTTTTTCCTTTATTATTTAAGTCTTTCTTTAACTGGCACCCGCAGATCCAGCTGAATTCAAGTCGAATGTGCCCCCACTCAACAATCAGTAATCGTCAGCCTCGCGTTTCGCCAGCAATTCAGAGAGCCTGTAATGCAAAGGCAGCCGCACGCGGCGGTATTTATTTATAACTTAGTCAGAAAGCTGCCTTCTCGCGGACCTGAACACGCCTGACCCGCAGATCGACCCGTGGGAGCCGTGGATTGAGGGTAGACCCACACACCGTAACTGCTGAGATCATTAAAAAAGTGGATCTATTTTTTAGCAAGCAAAGATGTAAAAAAATATATGTTTGATTCCCCTTACATACAATTCCTCATTGAAATGTCATGCATTTTATAAGCTTCTATCTGCTTTATCCTGTTACTGTAATGACATCCTGTTACTGTAATGATGCACTGACTGACAAAAAAAAAAAGACTGTTCTACTTTAAGAATCACAGGCAATTCACAGGCCTCCGACTTAGTATTCCAATTTTCGACTTTCAGGCGGCAGCCCAACAACAACCGCAAGCAGGAAGCGAGAGAAACAACATTTTTAATGCTGGAAAATTCGGCTGACGTCCACAGGACATCCCCTGAAATCCTGACAGTGGGAATATCAACCGGGGTAAGATGAAGAAGGGTGGGTGACACTGATCAGGGACCGACGAAGCTCCTCCCTTTGCTCGGCACCAAAATCTCCGTCAAGAAGGGAACTAAATTTAAAAACGCAACATATTCAGGGTGATAAATGAATGTTCCGGAAGCTTCCGACCACAGAAGCCCCTCATGGTTACTTCTGGTGACGACGTGGGAATGTTCCGGATTGTGAAGGGCTTGACGGGCCAAGCTGCCTTGGGGGAGGGGGGCATCACAGAGCTGAAATACCCCCATCCCACGCACCATCAGCTTCATCGATGATTACTTGTTCTTGGCAAAGAAAAATGAACAGGCTCTGATTGGGTCATTCTTAAATTAATGTCAACATATAAAGCAGCACAAATTATTTAAGCTTCAGAAAGACTCATCAAATGGTAGCATATTTTCTGGACAAACGTTTCTTGCAACAATTATATTAGTTTTAACACAATATGGTGGTAATTATGGCTATTTAGTCAATCAACAGAAATCAAAGAAAAAGCCTGAATCATTGGACATGTGACCCTCCCTCATGGTGACACCACCCACTCGCCCTCCTCGCTACCGCCTGTATGGCTCAGCCGGTTTCCGAGGCTACCGCAGGTCGCCCAGAGCATCACGCTGCACCAACCCGTCGACCCGCCAGCCGCCGGCTCCACGGGACTCCGAATGGTGCTCCGCGGCGGGAATCAAATCCACGGCTGTCTGTCAAGGCGGCGCTGGTAGAGCAGGTCTGCTTCGGCACATTTACAACTGCCTCACTTCCAGGATTAAATTATCTGCCACTTTCATGTAGTAGCAGCTCACGATTTTCCAGAGCCAGGATTTGCCAGAAATAAAAAAATAAAAATACCAAGCAGCTGAGCACAAAAGACATTTTTATCCAAGTTGGCGGTGAAGTGGGAAATATTATCTGCTAGTGGCGTCCATTTGTAATTTCCTCTATCACCACTAGAGGTCACCCCTGCATAGATATTAGCAGTGGACACTAGTTTGACTGCATGGAATCATTAAAATAACAAAAAAAGCCGTTTTACCCCTTGGAAATCCAAGATGAAGCCACAGAGCTAAACAGAGTAGGTGAGTGCTGCCCGTTAACATTAGAGGTGCTGAAAGTATCTGAACCAGCCTTCAAACTCAAAGAAAACCCTGATGTAATCCGAACAATTCCGCAGCTGTTATCAGATCTGCAGCAAAGGTCCACACCTGCGGTTTGCCGCTCGGCCCGCTCGGCCCACTCGGACCGGGACCCTCCCCAGCCCCAGGATGGGGAAGCACCTTGGCCAGCGTACTCCAACCCTAACCTCCCACAGAAACCAAAAACTGCGTACAGGTCTACACTAAGCTCACGCTATACGTTTGCTTTGCAGTCAGCTTAGCAGCAGTGTACAGAACTCTCACTGTTGTACTATGTTTTGATATCAAGCAGAAGCAAATGTACCAAGACAAGACTGATTTCAGATTCTATTTCAGAGTCCAAATCTACAGACATTTCTTTTCATGAATCACACAAGAGTATCATACAGATCAGTTTCCTGATCAACACCCTGAGCAAGTTCCCTACGCCTGGACACCATCGGTGCTGTTCCCCGGTCCCTAGTCCAATATAGTTTTGCCTGTTTCTAATGCAGTTTTATCCATGTCAGATACAGATTCGTCTGTGTCCAATATACTCTTCGTGTTCAATAATGTATAACATTCCCAGCATGCACTGGGGGCCCTAGATAATAACATAAGCGGCGCAAATGGAATGTCAGCGGAACCTAAAACACAATCGAAAAAGTGTTGGGCAATTTAACAGGAGTGCTGAAGGGTGTCCCTACAAGGATAAGGGCGCTGTAACGGTCTTACATAATCTACACACTATGGATGGCTCTTCATACCGATGTTATTTCCGTGCCAGAAGTTCAGTATTAAATGTTCCCCGGGGCTGTATCACTCAGAAAACTGTTTGGGCTCCACGAGCATTGAAAAAAGCACGTTTTGTTTCGTAGTTATCACACCAGTTTCCAGATAAAAAATAAAATAAAATCTCACATGTGGAGAGGAGTCTTTGAAACTCCTGCAGCATATCAAAAGTCCAAAGAAACTTAATTATTCATTTTTGAAAAATAACACTGCATGGTAGTCAAATCCTACAGGGAAATAGTAGTAAACAATTCAGGTCAAGCGTGTATCTTTCATAAAACTGAGTTCAACAGACCGTTCCTTCACTGTCTGGAGAATATGATGATTCCCCTCTGGCTACCATTTATGAAATTTTGATTGTGTGTGTTTCTATAAATGGCCACTAGATGTCACTATTGATGCATTTCAGCCATTTAAGCTTAACACTGGCAAGCATTTGACGTTATTCCTCATCCGTTCTCTTCTGATTAAGGATTTTCACAGAGAATATAAATAATTTCACTTTTCCATGTTTCAGGTCAATAGAACACAGTATCAGTTTACACACTGATACAAAGCCAATCCTGTTTCTTCTGTATGTAATTTAATAGCTGTCCACACAAAAGCTGTAGTTATCATGATGAGATCTGTCCGATAAAATGGGTTCAGCTTTATTATTTCTGTCCAATCACATGCTGTAAACCTGATGTGCTATAGCTAATCCAATATGTTGAACATGATCCGGTGCTCTGTACATGACAATTTCTGTCCAATCAGAACCTCTGAATATGGGTGGGTCTGCCCACTCCTGCAGTGATTAGATGCTGAAACTGCACACAGCCAGCAGGCATGATGGTAGCTACTGAGTGCAGCTGTAAGGACCTCAGAGAGCCACAGGGCAGCGAACACATGACACTAACAGCTCTGTTTAGCAGCTCGACGCAGCTGAGGATAGACAGGCTACAGGGGGCATGGGAAACAGACAGGCTACAGGGGGCCATGGGAAACAGACAGGCTACAGGGGGCCATTGAAAACAGACAGGCTACAGGGGGCCATGGAAAATAGACAGGCTACAGGGGGCCATGGAAAATAGACAGGCTACAGGGGCCATGGGAAACAGACAGGCTACAGGAGGCCATGGGAAACAGACAGGCTCCAGGGGGCCATGGGAAAAGACAGGCTACAGGGGCTATGGGAAACAGACAGTGGTGACTGGGGGAGAAGGTGAGGAGGGGTCATTTCACAACGGACACTCACATCAAATTCGTTGAGGGCGGCTGCCAGCTCCCCGATTCCAGTGTGGCCGTGCTTCTCATCCGTGGGGGAGGCGGCCTGCGCGGCCCCGGCCACACCCCCCAAAGCCTCCTGCACCTGCTTGAAGACATAGTCGCGGTTGGCGCGTGTGGCGGCCACGTCCGGGTGCCGCAGAAAGGCCTGTGACGCTGTGTACAGCATGGTGGCATTCTTTTTCAGCGCCCCACGGGCCGCTGCCATCTCGTCACGGCACTGGGGGTCCTTCAGTTCCTGGGGGGGAGGGGGGTAGCAGTAAAGAGGGACGGACTTAGCTTCAATCAGTCAGTCAAACTGTACAACACGCAAACATTCTTACTTAACATTAAACAAGTGACTATCAAAAGACCACCTCTGCCAGTATGGTAACAAGTAAAGGTAATTATCACACCCTGCTGCTGGGAAGGCGAGTGAATAAGACTCCTGGGAAATAATGCCTGTAATTGCATAAAAGCGCCAACCACAAAGAGGCGCAGCTGGATGCCACTTCACTGTCCATAGTGTCCATCTGAGCGGATGATGGGATGCCTCAAAGTGCCTCAGGTTTGTTTAGGCGCAGCATCGAACTCACTGCAGCATGCACAGCTAACAAGCACTGATAAATGGGGCCGCTATAATAATTTACATTCGGCGTGAAGAAAATCACAGACAACACATTCAAATTAAAGTTCAAAGAGCACGCGTTTTGTTTTGAAATATCTTTGCAATTGGCACAGTCTGGATGGGGTAAGGGGACGACATCTTCCCAGAGCCCCCCTTCACCTGCTGGCGGCGAGCCGCCACATAGTTGAGCTTCACCATTTCTCTCCCAAACTCCTTGAAGCGGTTTGCCAGGTCCTGCTCATTGGTGGCATTCTTGACCGCCTCCAGGGCCTCCTCTACCTGCCAAAGCACGCACACAGATATAATCAACGACTGTGTTTACCATCACTCAAGCCATGGGTTTGCATGGGGTCCCCAAAGTTTGGAGACCCCCATATAGCCACAAACACTAGACTGGGCGGGGGGGGTCACACATGACATGTCCATGAAGAGTGTGCAGACGCAACTCCAAGAATTTAAAAAGCTGTCAAATGAGTAGCTGGAGGAAAACAAACAGTACAGCGTTTTTCACCCTCCCTCTCGTGCTACTGTCGTCACAGCAATAGCACAACGAGCCACGGGCGTCCAAGGAGTCCTCTGGAAAAATGCTCATAGTCTGGAATAATCTATACTTCAGCAGTGAGAGACTTAATAAGAGAAATGAAATTAATAAGAGGAAGGGGGGAAAAAACAGAACAATTTATTTTGATGAGGTGTTCCCCATGACACCATCCTCGGCCCACATGCAATATCTGGAATCAGTGGGCTATCTGCGCATCTGAACTGAAAAACGTTCTCTGTTAGTAGGACTCAGTGATCCCCCACGGCTCTGTTCAGCACCATGTGAATTACGAACCTCAGCCTTAATCCTGAGTCCTTTTCTCTAAGTGATATACAAGTGCAAATGGGCTGCTTCTGGCAGCAAGAGAGAGAGAGAGTCATAGCTACATCCAGCAGCTGTGGAGGTCAGAGAAGGGATGCTGTCAGCAGAGGATGGCAGGGTCCTGAAGCAGAGAAGTAGGCGTCCTCTGACTGTGATGGCCCCCCATCACCTGCGGGGGCAGACAGCCACTCCGCTAGCCAAGAGCAGAAGGCACAGCAGCTCCGTGACAAACATCAATTTGAGACAATCTTCTACAGGGACAATCGGCCTGTCCTAATGGAGGCATGCTACCTCCTGCGCAAGTAGTGGGAAAACCTTGTTTCTGGTGGGGGTCAAAGGTCATAAGCATGTCCTTTACTGCAACTGGCACAAAGTTGTTAGCTGGAGAGCTAGTCATTGACTGATAGACATGGTGAAAATATGAATCCATCACTGCTAGAAAAACCTTCATCCACTTGTGCCACAAGCACTAGCACAAAGTTGACCGGAACTAACTCTCCAGCTTGGGAATCAGGGACTGAGCTCAAAGCCTCCCAACAGAAAAGTACTACTGTGCCTGCGCTAAATTACTAATGCACCATGCAGACCCCACTCAAAGGCCAGGCCCGTTGCAGCAGGTTTCATAGCAACACAAATCCAAACCAGACGGTAACTGGGGCAACGTTTCTGCCCTCGGACAGCCCATTCTGAACATTATTCTGCTGTAACCAGCCACTAAGGATCGAGACCGGGTTCGGTTATACAACTATGACTGGACCCAGTCCACGAGCAATTGGGTTTCACACTACACTGCTTCTGCCAGCCTCTGTTGCCAGCTCCAGAAGCAAAGCCGGAGCGATCTCCAGAGGTCTCTCTGTGGGGTTCCTCATCGCTCCTTGGGGGTTAGTCTGCCCTCAACCCCACTACTCTTTTCTCTCCGGGGACCACCACTCTCAGAAAATCTCACACCCAGAAGTGTGGCTTGGGAAAAAGGATTCGACAGCAGCTATTGTTTTCATACGGTCACAAGCAGCCAGCTACCTGGTGTATAGTCATATCATATCATATCATATTATATCATATCATATCATATCAGATATTAGGGTATAGATACAGGTGATTGACAGAAAGTAGGGGGCATAAACAAAGTCTGCCATAACACTTATACAAATACAGTAAATATTAATAAATCAATAATTTCATAAGTTAATGATGTGACCAGATATAATGAGAGACAGACAGGACACAGAAAGAAAGATTCAGCTGGGATCAAATGGATAAGACCAGTCTATGTGTGCAGTTCAGCTAAAGTTGGTAACGGGCCGGTGCCGACTAGTTTATTCTGGCTGGGACCATCCGGTGAGTCCTCCGGACAGTGGTCCCTGCTCTCGCCTGGAATTGGCCACAGTGGAATTGCACAGTAGCACAATTTGGTGTGGGTCCCCGGCGACCGGAAGGAACGTACGATTTTCAGGTGGGCAAGCAGCCTCATGACATCAGCCATGTCGGCGAGAATAAGCAGGCGCGTGACGGCGGACAGGAGGGCACGGGCCGCCCGCACCATGGTGCCACGCTTCACCGAGGAGCAGGGGTCATCGGCGAACTCGGAGGACGCCACGCGCATGGTGTCACCTGTGGAAAGACAGAATGGGTTAACCAGGTTCGGTGAAAACAAATAAACAGTGCTATCGTGCCCGAGTAGCTAACACCGTTGCATTTCACAGTGCCAATAGGTAGTACCATCGCAACCTGGCTTAACAGCGCTTCAGCCCCTGTACGCTCCATCTGTCAAGCCTGTTCATGGCCTGCGGACCTCGGAACATGACGCGGCGCAGATACGCTCCGACAGTTCAGTGATTTCAGAGTAGGAGCCGATTCCAGGTCAGTTTCCACGTGCCGGCATGCAGGGTCCAGCTCCAGATAGCGGCAAATCAAACATGAAAAAAAGGAATAGTTTTGAGTGCTGCTGCCCACCTCCCCCTGGAAGGGGTGACGCGATACTGTCATCTCTAATGACTCAGAACACCACATGCACGGACCCGAGAGCCGGGCCGGCCCACGGCTGTCAGAACCGACCGCCAAACAAAACCAAAGAGTGCCATAACAAGGCAGGGAGCCTTTTGCATTTTTTTCCTTATTAACTTAGTTTGTTTGTTGCGATTCTATGGGTCCAGTCGGACGCTACCCATGATGCTCTGGGGCAAATAAAACCATCTCTGCGTCAGGCCCTCCACAAGTCATTTTTTCTAACATATTTCACCACCACTGTATAAAGGCTAGCTTGTCACCAGGTTACCGCATACAGGGAAGCACACCCTGGCATCTTTTTAAAGACACGGGGGCAGGAAGGGACAAGCCCTCCTCCAGCTTCAGGACGCTGCACACAGCCGGCACACACTGGCCCCACCCTCTGTATGACCAAAGGAGATGGCAAGCGACTCTTTTTCACTCCCAAAGCAGCTTCAGCCATTGAAAATTCCAATGAGAGTTTCCATCATGCTACTTAGGCTGAGGGCTGCAGTAATAATTATAATAACAGATTTCAGTTTTTTAGCAAATCTCACCAGTTGGCTTTTAATCACATCTGATTGACGTTTGCCTCTCTGCCCCATATCGGGTCTCTGGCTGCCTGCTCCCACTTTGGGACATCCCGGCTCGGGAAGCACCCCGAGTTGCAGTGCTCCTCCTCGCGCTCACCAGCAGCAGAGGGAGAACGCTGTAACGATGGCAACGGCCAAGTCCTCTCCCTTGCACTTGCCAGGCTGTTCGTTCAATAAATTTGACATAAAATAAATGAGGTCAAGGCGGAGAGAGAGCGCTACAATGAAAGCACGACTCTGACATCAACCCCTGCTTTGGGACAAGCAGTGAAGGAGTGTAATTCTGTTAATGTTTTGTTTAATGAACATTAATCATTAATATCAAGTCTCTATCACATGAACCCATTGAATGTGTCCCACAAAACAACAGCAACTGGTCCCTTTCCTATGGCAGCATGCTTTGTGGTGCTTGAGAACCCTCGATGTTTCGCCACCTATCGCAGTAACAATGACGTTATCCCTGCAGCTCCACCAGGGGGTGCTGTAACACGGGGCATGACCATGTGACTACCACACGTTGCCCCGAAAACTACCGGAATGACGGGATCTTAACACTAACTCATCTTCTCCTCCGCCCAGTTCGGTTAATCGCCTCCGGGGTTGGTGCACACGCTTTAGCTCCCGTATGCCGCTAATGTAAACACCCCCCCACCCCCCCCAGGGTGATGAAAAAGCACATGCAAGCCGTTGAGGATGGACATTAGAAAGAGGACCAGCTGTGCAGAAAGACCAAAACAGGCTTACACTGTACCGGCACTGGTCAGGCTGAATGGCTCTCTATAATCTGTATGCTAAATTTGAAGCAAAAAAAATACCCCTCTTGCAGTCCCCTCCCCCCTTGCGGACACCTCCCCCCCACAAAGCACCACCCCCCTCCAGCTGCCTCAGCATTAGCTGTGTTTTTTTTTCTGGACAATGAGAAGGTTAATTTCGCATGACTCGCTAAACATCGATAACGACAAGAACCTGAGTTCAGCAGTGCGGGAGAGATGGGGGGCGTCGGCGGATCCGCGCATCAGCGCTAATGGCTGCGGTGGGGCATCCCGCCTCCAACCTCCCGCCGCTTTCCCATCCATCATTCCGGCTGCAGCTTCCCATCGATCCCCGGCGAAGAGGGAAATCGCCGTGAAGCGGTGACGCAGTGGGCTAGACCTTCGACAGGTTACGGGCCAGGTCATCAGGACCACGGAATGCCCATTGATGGGTCCACCCACACCCGTGGGGGGGGGGGGGATTGTGAGAAATCGGGATGTCCAGTGGAATTATGGGAAATGTGCAAGGGGAAGAAAAATACGCAATTCCCCTCAATGGGAGGATATCACAAGGAACCAAATACTGGCAACTAACGTATTATAATGTAGTGCAGCAGACTGTCTTGATTTTAAGAGCCCTCACAGCATGAAATGACCACCTCATTTAATTAAACAGACCTAACGACATGCACCACACTCCGCTAACACACCTATTAACACGCAGCAGCTTCCTGATAAGAGAGCAGACCTCAGCAACCACGCCAGACTGCCTCCATCGGTCCTGCCCGCCTGGCGCTGTCCTACAGACCAGCCCAAATTCACACCATTTTCCCACTGCTGTGCCCGGGGGAGGGGGCCCGGTGCTTCTGCAAAGCTGCAAGCCAGCACATTTTCCAGGCTGGTCTCTCCAGCCTCATTAATTATTGAACCCCCCCACACCCCACCCCCAACTGTACGGTTATTACCACTGCCCGAGACTGATAGCTGACCCAGTTCGGCAATTAAAGGTTCTGGATTAAAACTAAAAGGGCCGGGACAGGCCAGGGCACAGGAGAACGTGAAAGGACCTCTGAATCAGGAAGATGAATACGTTTTTACATACCAGACACTCCCAGCTTACTAAAGAGGGCTGCGGTGAGACAGCCTGCAATTAGCGTGTTTGTCAGGTAGATGCTAACGAGCATCACCTAGCTAGTTAAGCGGCTGATTTTTTTGTGCGGCTGGATTTCGCACGGAACGGACACGGGAGGGTGACACAGTGGCTGGAGTCTGAGCTCAGGCTCCATGGACGGTCACGCGAACGAAAGGCGCAGGGCTTGTGGGGTGGCTAGCAGCGAGGCTCACCTTGCTTGCGTACATCCTCCACAGCAGCGATCAGCTCGTCCTTCAGGTCCTGGCTGTCCTTAGCTATCTGCTCACCCTTCTCCAGGAAGTTCTGCGTAGCCTGCTCCACAGATACAGCCAGCACATGGGCCTTCTTGGAACGCCCTTTCTTCTTGCTGGAGGGCCCTTTGTTGCTGGTGTTCACCAATGTGGTCACCTGCAGTCAGGGGGGGGCGGATCTGTGAGTCATCATGCCCTCTACACCTGCTCCCAACCCTCAAACTCACCCCAGACTCGCTTATTTACTGACGCCTTCCCTCAGCCGGTCTGTCAGTCCCAGAAACGGTCTATAGCCAGTACCGGGCTGTGGAACTCCGGGGTTTTATGGAAAAGTTTTTCCCAAAATAAACTATATAACGTTCAGTTCTTTAATGACCCCTCACATTTGCATGATCTGCTCACGTCTGAAAAAAGCGGAAACGGTTAAACTTAGGAAACCACCGATCGATCGGGGGGAACATCCCTTCCCTGGCCGTTTTACCAGTCCGTGACATTTTTGTATTTTTTTGGGGAAAAAAAGCCAGTGAATAATCCCTTCCACAAAAACCGATTATCTTCCTTTCCATTATTGATCAAACATCCGAGATCCGGACATGGCAGAACAATCCAATCAGCCGTAAGTGGAAATTAACATGTTACAGACCATTAACAGCAGAAATAACCAGTAACAGTCACCCCTGCGTGTCCCGGTGAAGCGGTCGATAGGGAGGCGTGCTTTTCAGGTCAGCACAAGGGGGAGATGTAAGAGCCTATTGGCAAGAGGTAGTAGGATGACGTGGGCGTGACCTCCAGCTGCAGGCAGGGGCGAGCGGGGGGCAACAAAGTGCCCAACAGGACACTTTGAAATTGGGGAGTTTAAAGCATACGGGGTATTCCTATGTGTGTGTGTGTGTGTGTGTGTGTGTGTGTTTCTGTATGGTCATGTATATATTATATCCCCACAATATGATAAAAACCATGTTACTTTGACATTGTGGGGACCATTTTTATTGTCCCCACAAAGTAAAACTCAACCCTGTAATTCCAATCAAAGAACTAAAAATGCCAAAATTCTTGTATTTAGTTTGGTTACTTATGGTTAAGGTTAGGGCTGGGTAGGGTTAAGGTTGTTGGGATTGTGGTTTTGCCCATAGTAATGAATGGTGAATCCCCAGTAAGATATAGATTCCTAATCTGTATGGTACCAGTCAAAAGTCTGGACACGCCAAGCCGTCTACAAAGGACAGCGATAGTGTGGCATATCATGACCTGGCCACCTGACCTAAACCCAGCAGAGATGGTTTGGAAGGAGTTTGACCAGAGAGTGAAGGAAAAGCGGCCAGTGAGTGTTCAGCATATATGTGGAACATCCTTCAGGACATCTGGAATAGCATCCCAGGAGGCCGCCTCATGAAACTGGCGTAGAGGAGACAGTAGGGTCAGCCGGTCCCTGGAGCAATTGGGGTTAAGGGCCTTGCTCAAGGACCCAGTGGTGGGATCATTCTGCTGACCCAGGGATTTGAACCAGCAACCTTCTGAGTCCCAACCCACAGAGCAGCCCCCCCAAATTTTTTTAAAATACTTTTTCAGTCAGTGCATAATTCCATGTGTTATTTTATAGTTTTTATGTCTATATAATTATTCTAAAATGTAGAGAATAGTACAAATAAACCTTTCTAGGGGGTAGGCATGTTTAAACTTTTGACTGGTACTGTGTGTGTGTGTGTGTGTGTGCCTGTGTGTGTGTGTGCGCTTATGTGTATGGGTATGTGTCTGTGTGTGTGCCTGTGTGTGTGCGCGTGTGTGTCTGTGTGTGTGTGTGTGCCTGTGTGTGTGTGCGTGTGTGTCTGTGCCTGTGTGTGTGTGTGTGTGTGTGTGTGTGTGTGTGTGTGTGTGTGTGTTTATGTGA
>JAAGVU020000049.1:4101117-4127113 GCA_011763525.2 Mormyrus iriodes
CCCACGCACATATGGCGCATAGCAAACCCACGCACATATGGCGCATAGCAAACCCACGCACATATGGCGCATAGCAAACCCACGCACATATGGCGCATAGCAAACCCACGCACATATGGTGCATAGCAAACCCACACATATATGGCACATAGCAAAACCACACACAAACGGCGTATAGCAAACCCACATACAGTGTATAGCAAACCCACACACAAACAGAGTATAGAAGTCTGACTTTTGGGTTTGAATCCCAGTAGTGGGTCCAGTACAGTTTAGCCGAACGTGAATTTCCTCACAAAGACTCTGATGTGTTAAAAGAGCCAGCTGTAGCTAAATGACTAAATAAGAGCATAAATGTTCTCTGAATCAGAAAGGCCCATCTATCCTGATTGATACGGCCCTGAAATCGACTCGTGGTGCTGCCGGAGTGCAGCCCTTCCTCGGAATCACTCGCCTGCTCATCATCTATTCATTATAATGGGCACATGCATTAGTGGGTTTAACGCGTGCTACATAATTCAGGGTAACGTTGAGATTGCATCTTGTGGAGGGATGGTGGGGCTGTTATGGGACGTTATGGGGTTCGTGCATCTCTTGGCTGAGCCTGGGACCTCAGAGGGGAAAAGAGATTAATCTTTGTATCTGCCCATTGATGTCATCCCAGCCACTGATGGTCCCCAAACAAGACTGCTGGCTCTTGCAGACCCATGTAGGTGCAAGAGCGTGCAAGAGCATGCAATAGAGTCCAGCTGCAGAGCTGCCTGGGTCCACGATTCACAGCTCTGCTGTAGGAACCAATCAGATTGTGTATTTATGTCACATGATTTGGAGAACGGAAATTGTATCCGATTTCAGAGCCCTGATGAAAAGCCAGTCGAATTATGCGTTTATGTCACATAAATTTATCTAACGCGGATTGAGCGTGGTTTGGCGTTGAAAATAAAAGTGCTTTGACATTTTAATGAATAATAAGCTGCACTAAAAAGCAGGAGAAAAATTAAGCAGTTCCAAAGCTAGTCTTTTCAAAACTGTAAATGTCACGGTATTTTACCACAAAAATTTTCACTTAATGCAAATGCAATTTAACATTATCATACGGCTTGTAAAGTATGGTTCTGTATTCCTGACTGTAACATTAGTAACATATTTTTGAAAACTATTACCTGTGTAGATTATATTTCTGTTGGAACAAAAATTACATGCTTTATAACGGAATACCTCTGGCAGTTTTTATTTTGATAGCGAATTTTCTGTGATGTCATTTGGTGTGCGCGATGAAAGCTGAAGCTGAAACTTGATTGGCTCATCCACGGAGAGAGCCGTGCAACATTGTGCAATTTGATTGGTTCCTCCAGCAGAGTTGTGCATCGTGGAGCATGGCCCATCACTGAGGACTGGTCAGCACCGGACTGGGTCTGTTGCTGGGAGGCTGGGCTGCTGCTTCTCACTGTGCCGGAGAAGACAGTCTGCTGATTTCACATTCAGCATTCTGAGTCTGTCCGGCCTTCTGCGATACTATCTGGCCCTCAATGTAGCGGAAAAGCCAAATGTGGAAGGGTGTGCTGATTCTACAGATGACGCGATCCCTGCCAGAGTCATGCAAAAAAAAAAAACATTCAGTGGAGAGATTACACATCAAAAGTCACCTTCCACCCTGATTTCAGGAAACTCACTAAATCTCAGGGAACAGGGAAAAAAGTATCCCCCCCCAACTCTACAGTCCAGTTCACCAGGGGGGCATCCAAGAAAGGATGTCAGACCGAGAAGCTGAATAAAAATGCACAAGACTTCCCAAGTGGGAGCCACTGGCTGGGATGTCACTCTCGAGCCTCCCCAGGTACTGTTTGACCAGCAAGATAATCCCCCGCGGGGACAATGCCTCCCAGGAAAGGCACGCAGTCGGCCCATGGGCTCGTAAGAGCTGCTCTCTTAGGATTAAGTTTCATATTCCATTTTTATTACAATTTACAACCACTTACACATCAAATGTGCAGAATGGCTTTTCCTGGTGAGATTCAGCTCCTGAGCCCTGCTCCTTAACTGCATCCCAACACACCGTCACCATCACCATCACCCCAGCGGGACATCGTCAGCTAATATCTATCGCTCGTTCGATAGCCGATCATTAATGGTGGCTCCATGTAGACCGGAGATTTCTCCCCGTGCAGATCGAAGTTGACCGCCAGCAGCTCTAGAACGACACAATTTGTCAAAGCCATTAAAAACACAGAATAAAGGCATTTCCCCACGACGCCTGTGGTCCCGCCTCAGGCTAAATGATGACTTGCCCCCCTATGGGGCAAACCACGGAGGCTCACATGATGCCCGTGCAGAGGGAAACGCAGCTTCTCGCTTTAGCAGGGGCGCACACCAAAGAGCCGCGCCTCTTATCACAAACCACTCAGACGGTCAAACTGGCTTCCCTTCCTCCTTATCCGAGCCCCATCTGCACGTCGGACGTGTTCGAGAGCGTTTTTACCTGGGGGAAATAAAAACACGCACAATCCTGCTGTGGGCAGCTTTTAGAAAAACGGTGTTTATTTCTCACGTATTACGGCGGATGAGACGAGTGGGAAAACCAAAGAGGCTCCCGCCGGGAGCGGGTCGCGGAGCAGGCGGTACCGAAAGGCAGCGGCATTAAAGACGGCATCCGTCACACGCCTGAGCAGAACTTAGGGCCTTTCACAGAAGCTTAAAAAATATAAAAACAAACTAGAAAACAGTTAAATCGGAGCAGGGCCATGAAGAGGTAACCTGCGTTAATTTCGGGAGGCCACACAGTGACAAGAGACACCCAACAAGCGTGAGGAAGCAAACACACCTACACCATTAGCATGAACGCAGGGTCAAATGCCAGCCTGTCACACGATCACTGTTTAATGTCTAACGCAAGCAGCCAGTGAAAGTGCAGCTTGCCAGCCAGGCCGAAAATGACAGGAAATATTAATATTTACCCTCTGCTAGTGCTCACTGGTGGGAGAAACAAATATTTCTTGTAACTGATGCCGCAGGAGTTTCGTAATTAAATTCCCCCCCGACTTCCGCTAATATCCCTAGGGCCCCAGTGGAGTTTCTGATTAAGTTAGGCCTCTTCTGATTGGCTGGTCACACTCACTAGACGGCAGTCCTCCGGGGACGCACGTCTGTAACCAGCCTCTTGACATCATCTCCGGCAGGAGCCCAATAAGCCAGCTTTCTCACAGACCACAAGCCGGCCACACCCCCAGTTACTCGCTGGCATCACCAGAACCTGGCTGTTTAACACAGAAAACCAATCAATCCCTCACCGTGGTAAATAACCTGGAGCCCGACATTAGAGGGGCCCCACACTGCCAAGGGCTTTCCCCTTCGGTGTGCTGTATCCTCCAATCTTTGAAAACCATTAAGATGCCCGGCAAACACAGGGCTCCCGAAAGCAAGGCACTTGCAAAAATAACTAAGATGAAACGTCTCACACAGGAATGGGGGACGAAGTCACGTCTGTCGCTCGGTAGGAAGCCATGAATCGCAGCTGACGTTCTCTGACTGGCGCCACGCTTAATTGCCTTTTGTGCCGTTTCTGTGCTCGCCGTTAAATCGACTTTAGCGAGAAACCAACACGCGCAGAGTCATCAGCGCCTTACATGCCAATAAACAATGTTTGTGAATTTACAGTCAGATTGCAGTATGGCGTTCTTCCCAGCAGGGGGTGCACACATCTCCCCAGGGTGTGAACGTTCCCTCGTGCTTTTGAGACAGGCAATTTATCATGGAGTCACTGAAACTAGTGGGAGACTCATAAATCTGTCCAAAAAAAGCAAATAAACAAATATGGAACTGGAAACACTACCACACCCAAGAACACACACCACTAGGGGGCAGCATAAACATCTCCAAAACTGACATCAGCACTGCCGAAGTGGGGTGGACAGGGACTGCACTAGCCCTCCAGAGCAGCTCGGGCATTGGTGTACATCCACCAGTGCTCCAAATCATTCAGAAAAAGGCCTGTGCACGGCTCCCAGCCAGAACAACCCTGGAATGGTTCACGCAGAGAGCCGCAGGCCCCCCCCCAGAGACGCCAGGCTGAAGCGGGCTAGCCTGCTAACGCACGCCGTGTGATTTACTGATCCCAGCTGATCAAAGGCCCTGTGCCAAAGCAGGAGACATCATTCCTTTCCCGGGGGCCGTGCTCTGCTGCCAGCTTCTGCCCGGAGCACGTCCAGGGAGGATTGCAGGCAAAGGGGGGTCGAGACGCAGAGGTCACAGATATGACACGCCTGGAGAACTCAGCCGGCCTCCACACACAAGAAGTTCCTCTTAAACCGGAATGGTGGGCAGACGAACCAGAACCAGAACCAGGCCCCAGATTGCCGCCCAGCCCCCCGGAGGTCTCCGGGGGAACATGACGCCACCTTAGTGGAGTCACACATCAATAAGAGCTAAGCACCCCCACCCCACAGGGGGATACGGAGCCCCTTAAATGTAATCTCACCTCCTCCCCCCACCAGCTGAAAACGAAGGACAGAGGGGGTGCTAGTCGTTAATCTGAGAGTGCCGATCACTGACAGCTCGAGCAGGGTGGGTGTGGGACTGACGCATTACATCCTGCCATCTGGCCACGCCTGGCCGTCTGCTGCGTGGCAGCACCGTGGCCGAAGCCGGAGAGCCCGCCCCCTTACAAAAGCGAGGGTTGGGGGGCACACAGACGGCACACAGACAGTGAGAGCGGGCCCATGTCCCGTCCTCCATGAAGCTAGCTCCAGTAATGAGATGCCCAGTCTCTGATTCAGAACTGCCGGGTCACAAGGTGCTTAGTAACCCCGGCCACCCAACTCAACAAATGGTATCGTTGGGGACCCACCCCTCCCACCTACCCACCCCCGCTCAGCAAAATCTCCCTATTACTCACAAGCTACTGCTGTTGCCAGGTATAGTCACACCTCTGGACACTTCCAGTATGTATGACATATTATGCTTAACTAACAGTTTAATTTTTTTACAGTTTTCCCCAATCAGAAAGCTGGATAAGTACCAGACCAAACATGCGAACCAGCCCACAGTCACAGCGAATAGCGCAGGCCGACCCGGAGAGAGGCAGGCCGCTTCCAGCGGGGGGATCATCAGTGGGCCGTGTGGCTTTAGCCTGAGCGGCCAAGTATAAATAACCCAGGAACTCAACAAAGCCCATTACTGTCCATTAGGCATGCGACGGAAAGCACCGGCGACGCAAGCCCACAGCGTGTGTGAGTACATACAGTGTTATAAGCGTAACACAGCTATATATTCCGATAAAGGACTGCACAGAGGTGATTTAAGGCAGAACTGACAGCACAGCATGGAGGTGATTTAAGGTGGAACTGAGATTAAAGCATGGAGGTGATTTAAGGTGGAACTGATATTTCAGCACGGAGTTGATTTAAGGTGGAACTGACGTTACAGCATGAAGCAGATTTAAGGTGGAACTGACGTTAAGTTAGTGTAGGCACTGCAAGTGTATTCCTGGTTTTTGTAATAAACCGCAATAAATAGCAGAAAGTGAACCGGCTTTGTGATACTGGCTAGTCAGGGTCGGACTCTGTGATGCCCCCCCGAGAACACAGACGAAAAGGAACGAGAGAGAGAGAAGACAAACGGAGAGAAGGACATAGAGAACCGCTTGCTTCAGGGTCACCAGGCCCCGGCTCTGGATGAGGCAGCAGCGCTTGCCACAAAAATAGGACACAAAGAGGTATGGAGGCAGCCGTTAATTCGCCGATTATGGAGCGACTTGGACAGGGCCGCCCGCTATTATCTGCCTCTGCCCTTCAGGTCATGGTGCCCCATAGCGACCACTGCCAGAGCAAGTGGTGAGAGACCTTGAGGGCGGGTACCGTGGGCTGCTGGGAGAGACGCGTGCCACACTCCAGGAGGTGGGCAGCACCGGTGGGGGGGGTAGATAGAAGGACACCTACAAGGAGGAAACGAAAATCTACAAAATCAGCAAAGCAGAGGAGCCGTCGAGCTCGGAACGCTGAATACTGAGTATCCATGAAAGAACAAAAATCTCAAGCTTCAAGGCGACGGTAAGTTTGGGATCCAAATGCTTATATTTCAGGTGGCTATCTGGCTGACCTCGGGATCTGTAGTCGTCATTGATACCCAGTCTGACCCAGGGCGCAGGCCAGGACACCGCTGTGAGATTAAAAACCAGAAGCACGGTACTCGAACCTTCTGAAACAGAATATCGTGGAACACCACTCTCTCCTTCACCTCATAGCCTCGATTTCCCCCCAGTGTGGCACGGAGCATCCCAGGAGCAGGAAACCTGCCAGTGAATCATGTATGGAGCTCTCAGAGAAGTACCCCCCCACCCACTCTACAAGAAAAAAAAACAAATATTCCAGACCCAACTTCTGAGAAAACTCTGGGTCGTCAGCCTCAACAAATTCCCCTGTGAGTTGGGGCTGTGACTGCACCAGAACACTCTGACAGCGCCACCCCCCCATACTTCCCTCGCCCCCCCCCATGTCACCACAAGTCACAGAAACCCGACAGGCAGAAAATCTGAGTGTCCTCTATCACTCCCTCCGTTAAACACAAACAGAAGAACTTTCTGATGAAAAGAAAAATCAATTTCTGCTCAGGGAACCATCCGAAAGCCCGATCCAGCCAGTCAGGAGAGTGAGGTGCAAGAAGCCAGCATAACCACCATATAACATAAAGCACCGGTGCCTGCAACGTGCAAGAAGCCAGCCAAGCACCATATAACATAAAGCACAGGTGCCTGCGAGGTGCAAGAAGCCAGCCAAGCACCATATAACATAAAACACAGGTGCCTGCAAGGTGCAAGAAGCCAGCCAAGCACCATATAACATAAAGCACAGGTGCCTGCGAGGTGCAAGAAGCCAGCCAAGCACCATATAACAAAACACAGGTGCCTGCGAGGTGCAAGAAGCCAGCCAAGCACCATATAACATAAAGCACAGGTGCCTGTTGTTGCATTATTTACTCAGAAGGTCATTATTTATTCATGGAAAATTTTGTCAGCGAAGCATATTTTTGTTGTTAACCGAAGCCATGTCCGTGTGAGAGATCTTATGAAGTGGAACACAGAAGGGCCCTGCTTAGATGTTCACCAACAAACGTTTACTTGCCGACTCTTGGCCACTAAATTACCGGGCAGATAAAGCCAGACCGAACAAGCACCGAGAAAACAGGATAGACATGAGACCAAGCATCTCGAAACAGGTAACGGTCAGGCCACCGAGGTCCCCCCCCCGCCCTGAAGGTGGTTACCATGACAACAGTAGCCGGAGGGGTGCCAGCTGGGCAAAGCGAATGCCGACGGCCCAGACCACTCAAATCGGAAGCAGCACCAAGAGGTGACCTCAAATGTCAGCCCAAAATGTCACCTTTCAAAAGCCTCCCAACACGCCTGCTGACATTTGGTTCCATCCCCAAGACACAAATTACTCCACGATGCCCACAAACGGGTCCGGTCAAACATAATCCAAGTCGAGATGTTCATTAAACTATGTAAATAAATTTCATTATGATAACAGCCTCACCCCCTACTCGAACCTGTGCCTTCCCGTCTCTTTACCACACCTCTCTGCTGTCCTCCGATGGACTCAAAAGGCTTCTCCGTTCTTCCGAACATGAAATCGAAGCCCTGGCCTGTGCCTTTAAGACGGGACCCATCTCCTGACAGCACACACACACATAGGCTTTCATGGCGTCCGCTTCACTCACTCACATCCAGTAAACATCTCCTGAAGCGCTTTTCAAACCGAACGAGCAGGCCAATCCAGCCGACTGGTCCCGAACCTCACATTGTTCACAGACACAAAGTAAAACTCATGCCTGAAAAACCCTACTACCAGAGAGCGAGACCGCCCTCCTCTCCCAGGGGGCCACGTCGATACCACAGCTTAAATCCCACTTCTTTCAACTGTATGAATGGCCACTAGTTCTAAATAGACCATTTTATTAGTCTGATCCCAGAACAGCAAATAACCTAATATCATCTCTTCCCAAAGCAGAAAAGCCTTTCCATTGGATCCCAGTACAGAAAAAATTATACATACATAAGGATACGTACATAAGGATACATAATAATCAGATCCCAAAGAAACAAACAGCCCCGTCAATCTGATCTCAGACCAGTGACCCGTCTGCCTTTTCCCATTGCGGTGTGGACATAACCAAAGGCTTAAACTGTGAAATTGCAGCTGTGCCTTTGGCGTAAGGCTGTCACTATTGGTTATATCAATAATCAAGTAATCTACCAATTAATCTGACGATTCATCAAGTAATCACTGCAGGGTCACACACACGGTCAGTTTAGGCATTCCGATTAGTTTAATTTGCATGTTTCTGGACAGTGGAAGGAAATGGGAGAGTCCTCCAAAAAGCCAGGCCCACACGGGGTAAACAGGCAAACTCTACACATGCAAGGCAGAGGTGTGCAGTAACAGAGCTCCCCACTGCACCACTACGCCGCCCTAACAGGCCTGCACAATGTACGATGTTAATATCGACATGGCATACGGGTGGAGACCCGACATGATCCATCTCATGGGCTGACAGGCAGCGGTGTGCGGACAGCCAACGCAGCCCTCTTCCCCATGACAGGACCAGGACCAAAATGCTGGACTCGGCAGGAACGCCACGTGGCAGGTTGCATCAATCACCATCCCGCTTGCGATGCGAATGCCTTGCTCCCGCACCACAACAGTGTTTCTTATCCCCCTCCGCGCAAGATTTGCTTTGCATCCTAAGCTATTTCACAAAGCCAGAACGCTTCTCCGACACATTATGGCAAGCAAGAAAAATGATTGAAAGTCGCCGGAACTCATTTCCCAGAATGCCAAGCGATATTTAATTTGAATGGTCTCTGACAGATCTCATGGTATAGCTGCTAAGCAATGAGAAATTGCGTAGACAGACTGACACACACACTCGCAGAAGCAGACAGGCGGAACTAATTTGGAAACTAGTTTTGCTCACTGGCGTAAACCTGAGGACACACTGCCCTACATTAAAAGTCTGATTCAGACGTTGCAGGTAACCATGACGATGTCCATTCCCAGGCGTTAAAAAGCTCCAATCGCTGATGGTTCTGAAACTGAGTCCATCTCAATAAAATGTGCTTAGGCACCTATGTGGATAGGTACTTGGGGAGGGTTAAAAGCGGATTTTATTATCTTATTATTATCTATATATTGCTATATATGTTCCTGTTTATATCGGTATATACACAAAACGCACCCGCGGTTGCCAACGGAGATGAACCTGTGAACAGCCCCAGCAAACATGTCTGTGGCCTGTCCGGCAATGGCAACACAGCAAACTGGGATTCCTCGGGGACAGCGGTCAACCTCCGGCAAGGCCAGCTGGGAACGACATGTCCGTCCCATCAATAGGACTGCAGGTCTGGCAAGCCCACCAGACATCGCCTTGTTTGGCAGCCACACACACCCCTTTCACCGCAACATGCCCCCGTAGGTGCCAGCTTGCCCAGCAGGTTCCTAAAGGCTCAGCCCGAGCCCAAAGTTCAGGTCACCAACTCTGGCAGCACATTAAGGCCTCAATAACCATTCGGAGGCAAGGTTACGCTGGCGTAAAAACGACACCGTACGGCACGTTCAAGAGATAATGAGGAGCGCCGCGTAGCTATGGGATCATAACCAGGGAAACGGTATTATTCTGTGTGCCATAACCCCCCCATCATAAACACACACTATCAAAGCACCTACAGCCAAGTCCCGAATAATTACTTACGTAAGAGCCTCCCCCGAGGGCCACAGTGATGCAGGCTGAGGATTTCCCCCCGTTGCTCGTCAACCGCGCCGAAGGCCGCCTATCGAGGCTAACGGGCTCCTCTCCTTACACTGGCGACATTTCGGAAGCGTGCTTCACCGTGACAGTGACTGAGGCAATTTTCCCGGAGACTATCACCAAGAGTGCCGCCTGTAACTTCGGAGGCCGGTTACTCAGACCCGAAAACCCATTTCATTTAAAAAGGCCGAATGCAAAAACGTACGAAAACGGCTACTCCCTGCACTCTGAGTCTGTCTCTCGGCTAATTACCTTAATTACCTTGCTAAAATACAGCAGCCCAAATGTGGCCGTAAAAGTTGCCGATAATCTACCAGCGTTTTCTGCCAGCTGTCAGTTCGAAATGACCTCCTCTATCCCATATTGATATTTCCCTCCCCTGACCCGCTCCATCCAATAGACAACTTCTCCCAAGTGAGCGCCGGCTGGGCCAGCCCATTCCTGACTTACCTGGGTGACCAATGGCTCCAGAAGCCTCTCCACGGTCAGGGTTCGGATCTCCAGACTCTTGGGGTCCCATTTCAGCAGGATGGGGGACGTGGCGGTCGTCATGGTTTCCTGCCGAGAGAGAGAGAGGGACTTCAGGCAAGAGAAGAATGACAATGCAGTGTTTGTTTCGCTGCAAAACGCAATCGCTTATTTTAATGTTTCCAGGGGACTTAAGAGCCGATTCATGCACCATAAAGACCGGAGGAGAGGTATTAGGAAACATTAACCTTAATGGATGGCATTAAAGGAGTCGTTTTATAGCTCTACTGCTTGATAATTGACGGGTCTATTTTTCTGCCTAGCAGCAACATGAACACGAGGGACGTGCGGAAAGCGGTAACAACAAAGGCTTTCTGGACCTCTGCTTGGGGACAGGACCTGCTTGCGACTCGAACGGGACGCCACCCGATTGCCAGCTGATGTGTGAGCTCAGAGGCGCTGGGGGCAATGCTTTTATCCACTCTGAACCCACACTTGGGACCCCTGAGGTTTGAGGGTCCCCTGTTAGCCACAAATAGTCACTACACTGTGATTTTTTACAAAGTGAAGTTTTTGAGTCCCAGAAACAACACCCCCCTCTCTACTGACAACCAGTTCTAATTTGACAACAAAAAGACACCAGGCGCTGAGCTAGACGGCTCTGCATTTGGGTCCAGACTGGACATAAGGAAAGGCTATCCCTCAGTCACATGACTCCATGGCCAGCTCTGACCAATCAGTGGTCGAGAAGACGGGTGTCACCTACTGCATGGTCTTCTCGCTAGACCACAGTGGGGCTCGCCAGACCCGACCCAGAGCGACCCGACACAGCTCGTCATCTCCTGACAGCCACTCTCCGCTTATCCGAAATCTTGTTTCCTTACCCGGGCGCTGGAACCGCGCTCCGGCTTTACACGACGACACGCATGAGTGTAATAAATAGGAGAGCGGGGTCTGTTTGAGCGCAGATGACGCGCGGCGGTCCATACGGAGGTGCGGATCTCAGCGTGCATCTGACAGGATATAGAACAAATCACCGCCCCGGCATTAGACTCGGAACACCAAGGCCTGTTACTCAAACAGTGCAGACATTAATCCCACATTTGCTGGACTGGTGAAAGCCTGAGTTGCTGGAGGATAGGCCGTCTGTGGCATGGCACATTTCTGCTTGATAAACAGCCGTTTTCTCAAAGGAATGCGCAGAATTTTAATGACAGTCCTCATAACCAGCTGTTCACCCACAGAACTCACGAATATATGGGATTTTTTTTTTTTTTTAACTTCACTGCCACAGAACCAGGCCACAGGACTCAAAGGGGGCAACACTCAGTATCTGTCTGGTCCTCATAGGTCACTTCCACCACAGCCAGTAGATGGCATTAGCTGCAGAAGCCCTACATTACAGATGCAGGTTGCTGATCCTGTGATAATCCAGGCCCTAAACACCCGTCGTAAAATAAAAAAAAAAAACATGACAGCTACTGACAGCGCTGGAGAGGTGGTAATTTGTCGGAGATTTGCTGGAAGTCTGAAAAACACATTGTGAGGGAAGACAAAAGAAAAACAAGCCAAGGATGAGGTTTACTGGCTGATCTTACCGGAAGAAAATAACATTCTAAGCATTCCGATCCAGCAAACGCACAATCACAATCATAACATTACTGCGGGTGCACTCAGACATTACTGCTGCGTTTTCCTTTCAAAAATGTAACATTTCAATTTAATCTCTGTTTTTCAAACCAGTTTTGACAGCATCAGCGTTCAGGAGAAAATCCCACATTCCCAGGATTCCTGACAGCATGTGTGTCTGTCTACATGGGGAGGGGGCTGCAGTCACCGTGGCAACCCACCTCTCGGGTGTAGCGAGGCTCAGATGGGGCCTGACTTCCACAGACTCCACCCTGTGGGCTTCTCACTTCCTGCCCCGACAGGAAACTGCGGACCATGTGACCCATGAGCCATCACCATACATCTGAGGGGATCTAATACCATACTAATACAAAATACAGTCAATAAAGGGGGAAGCGAGACCCCACAAATGGCCATCCTTACATTTTAATATCACGGCGACACGTCCTGTACCCCTGGCTCTGGCTGTTATGGCGGTATGAGGATGTTTTGGGCGCTTTGCTGGTCCTTCCTTCCCCAGGCGCGAGCAGAAAGGAGAGCCACACAGGAATGAACCGGTCCGCGCATGCCCCACCCCCCACCGCTCGGTAAGGAGCTGTGCCTCTCTTATCTGAGCTGTCCCGCCTGCCGCCAGTTGCCTGTCCATTTCTGCTCCCCACCCTTGGTCTGTCTGGCACTGGCAGCAGTTATTGTTTGCTTTTCTTTTATCACCCATCCACACACAGATTGATTTCGATCCTCCGGGCAAGTCGTTCCGTCACCCGCCTGCAGGATCTGCCGACGGAATCGCCAGCGTTTACCAAAACCCCCCGAGTCCACCACCCTTTGTGCGAGACCTCACACAGTTGCTTGTTTTAGGATTTCAGCCTGCGGTGAGCAGGAAGCGGACCGGAACTCGTGACCAGAGAAGCGACAAGGCGACAGCGTGGCGTCTCACATTCCTCTGCCGCTGATGTGCGTCAGTCATGATCAGAGCAGGCAGAGGCCATACTGTGCTCTGATAACCGCTAATATAATGATAAGTCAAAGATTACAGGACAGGATTAGAGGAAGCAGCTGGGTCCAAACTAGAGATGCACAGAGATTTCCAGCGTGCTTGGCCCGGACCGGAGATCGGCCGGTCAGTCTCATGTATTTCCGATACCGAACCGGTCCGTTTCACACGTGTGGCTCACGTCATACGCCCAGCAGCGTAAGCAATAGCCTCACAGCAGTGTGCACACTCATAGCCATGTGCACGCTCATAGCCACGTGCATGCTCACAGCCACATGCTAACATGTCGTTAGCGTGAATGTTCAGCCAACATAAACAGTGGAGGAGCCACCATGAAAACATGGTGAAACACTGGGGGTAAACGTTAAACTGATTATTAGTAATATACTCGATAATCTTACAAAAAGGAATAATCATTCAATCAAAATTGCAAAGCTAACTAAGATTTTTTCCTATGACAGAGTAAAAATGTTTTAGTGAAACTGTAACCCAGCACTATAATGTCCGTATAGTATGAAGGTACGAAAAAGCCTGATCTTAATCTAGCTTACTTGCGCTGCAAGAATTCCATGTGCATAACATGCGATGCTGGCATTAATAACATTACCCTGCACCTATTATTATTATTATTTGGAAGAGTATAGTACACTTCAGGTTTATTGGAAGGTTTGTAACCTTTGGACTTTTTTTATTTTAAGACGAGTAAAAGAAGAGAAAAAGGTCAATGTCGTGTTATCTGGTGAATTAAAAACATGCTGGAAAATGACATGAGTAATGACATTAGTTTTGTTAAATCTGTTGCAGCTGCTCTTGCTTGGTAAAGTAAAATATGTCAGATACAGTTTGGTGTACAGCAGCTCATTTTCAGTTAATCATTTTTCTCTCTTCACAGTCAGAGTGCACTTTATTTTGAGGCTTGTTTAAGTTAGTGAAGATCGTGTAACGTACTGCAGTTTGAGAGAAATTGCAAAGTTTAACATTTTTCTTTTTATTATGAAAATAACATTTTGCATTGAAGAAAAGCTGATTTTTGTTTGTATATGCTGTCGATTATAGAAAATCGGAATCGGCAAAAATCGCCTGGTCACACTTCAAATTTGGAAATCAGAATCGGCAAAGAAAATTGCAATCAGTGCATTTCTAGTCGAAACGGAAGATGGACTGAAGAGAGGACCAAGGCGAGAGATGATGGGCCACTGCCAACAGAGACAACACAAGGTGGATCTCATCCACAGCCTCCCTTTGCCAGCGGCTCTGTGACTCCCCCGCATGTTCTGCTAACCAGCTATCTGCTAACCACCATCTGAAGTAATCTTCGGAGTGGAGCCCCAGAAACATCAAATGCGCCCCAGCTGACCAGTACCCCAAAAACATCAGAACACAACCATACAAAACCGTACCACATCCCAGCCGCCTACATCCTCGTGAGGCTTTTTGGTGACCTCGCATGCCAAAGCAAAACCTGTGTCTGACAGATCAAATGTCAGCTCAAATGACATTCGGAGACCCCACAGACTCTCCTGACACCTGGACTCATAAGGCAGGCGTGGGGACGAGTGTGTGAACCAATACGCCGAGATTAGCCTGCGCTGTCCACCGCCGGGCTGCTGTGTCACAGCGAGGTGGGTTATCCAGAGTGCGGGGGGGCTCCCGACGGCTAATTTACTTCATGAAACTTTAATGAGGGAGCGTAATGCACAGAGGAGTGTGGGGATGGGAGGGGAGGTGAGGCCCGGGCCGACCTCAACAAACAGGCTTAAGAGCTCAGGCAATGAAAAAGACAGGATTAGAAAAAGAAAAAAAAATTAGACGTTTTTAAAAGTGTAATTTCAGGACCCGTAACAATGCAAAATTCCAGCACCTGAAATCAGACAGAAAATCCGCTGTGGCTCTAATGACCGAGCTCACGCTCATTTAAGGTACTGTCCCGAGGGCGAGGGGAGATGGGCGGCATTACCACGCGTCATCCAATTACTGCCCAATTTAACCCACGGCAGCCAATGGGTGTTGGGATGAACCAGTCCGTGATTGGCAGCTCGCCGGGAATCCCGCTCACTATGACTGTCAGAGCTTCATTTTCTTTTCCTCAAACACCTTCGCATGTCCAGGGGAAGAGCGGTATTAAATATTGGACTTTGTTTACCCAGCCACCCTCATATCTGCATGTTGAGAGAGACTGCAATTTAATTTAAGCAAACGTAACATAAAAACAACGTAAATACGTTACAGCAGCTCTGTTGACCAATGACCTGCCACAAGCACCCTATATATGCAAGCACTGTGCACCCCCACCCCATCACCCCAGCTTGTTACCCTGGATCCCATCTCCTTGGTACCGTGGTGCGGGGGGAGGCAGGGGGGTTAAAGACAGCCCACTCCCAAAAAAAAACAAAAAGCCCCAGAGAGGTAGCCACTGCACCACAGCTGCCCCCGTCATGACAACAGGCAGACGCCGCTGCAGATGGAAACGCGGATTAGTGCTTTTAACACGTCCATGCCAACAGACCCCTCGCCGTTATCACCGCAGACTGGCACTGGGGTCCGCTGGCCCAACCGAGGGCGAAGTCACCTCCCTCTCCCTCTCCCTCTCTCACCCCCAGAGATCCTTAGCCTCGGCTGTGTGGGAGCTGGTCATCAAACTCAGCAAATGGGCCCAGCAGAAAAGGCTGCAGCTCAAGATACCAGTGGGGCAGGGTGGGCCCGTGGGGACCCTTTCATGCATGTTTTAAACCCTGCTGTTGTTTTCCTGCCCCCCCCCCTTTCACCAGAACATATGCAGCACGAAAAATTAACAACTGAGGCTTCAAACGGAAGAGGAACGGCCAAGCGGGGGCTGCGGTGCCAACGCAAAAGCGAAAGCGCGGACCAGGTCCGGAGAAGCTGTACCGTTTTATAGTCAACAGCAGAAGAGCCACAACTGCTCAGCTTTAGGCTGATGGCACCATCGAGCCCTTTCACCAAAGCCCGTAATGCCCACTGTGACCACCAAGCTTGCCAGATCCTATGTATGTGCCAGGGTATCCGATGGAGAGCAAGATGGGGTAGGTGAAAGGGGAACTTCCCCATGGTGATGAATAATGTATCACTGCTCTGATCTGAAAGGGTCAGGGGGTGAGCTATCATGCCAGGAGTGGCTGCGGAAGGCCTGTGTGTGTCAGGGGGTGAGCTATCACGCCAGGAGTGGCTGCGGAAGGCCTGTGTGTGCATTTAGATGTGGACAACTTCATGTTGTGCTTTTTATATATTTTCACACTTTCTGTAGAAGCGTCTGTAGCTGGAAAATAATGAGCGATTTCCACAACTCAAAAGTTTGTTTAACTCTTCTCTTCTTCCCATGCAATGACTCTCCAAGATGGAGTCCTCTCTCGGGACTTTAATTCTGGTTGGTTTTGACTCTCCCAAGCAGTGACTCTCCCAGGCATAGTCCTCTCCCCAGACTATGATTCCATCAGGCTTTTATTCTCCCAGGTAGTGTCAATTCAGTTCAATTCAATTCAATTTATTTACATAGCGCATTTTCACAACATTACATTGTCTCAAAGCGCTTTACATTATCCCTGCCCAAAGCCCCTAGTGAGCAAGCTGGAGGTGAACACGGCAAGGCAAAACTCCTTGATTTTGGTAGGCTTTGACTCTCCCAAGCAGTGACTCCTCCAGGCAGAATCATCCCCCTGGACCTTGATTTTGATCAGCTTTGGCTCTCCCAAGCAGTGACTCCCCCAGGCATAGTCTTCTCCCTGGACCTTTACTCAGTTAGGCTTTGACTCTCCCAAGCAGTGACTCCCCCAGGTAGTGTCCTCTACCCAGACCTCGACTCTCCTAAACAGCGACTCCCCTGCAGCTGGAGGTCTCTCCCCAAGTACCCACGCCCCTCTGCTAACGCCTTCTAACATCCTGTCTTGTTCGCACGTCCCTCACACTCCGCAATCTCACCGCCTTGTATGCTGGGACACGCCAAAATGAGGTCCCGACCCAGGAGCCCAGGGGAGCAGAGAGGCAGAGATAAGGCCTCATTCCCCGTCAGACCCTCCATTTCCTGCGGAGATTAACCTTTGGCGGCACCGATTCCAACGTCCACCTGGGATCCCGTGAAGTTAAATAGGCCTTTTCTCCCACCACTAATCTTCTGCGCGAGTTCACGGAAACGAAACAAACTCCCACCCGGTGCACCGACTGCAAATAAGGGCCAGCGTTCCTGCCGGCGTTTTCCCCAAAGCCCCAAGCCGCTCAAACCCCAAGCCGGCTGCCCCCATCTCTGCCCCCGGTCCAGGCAGGCGCCAACAGCAGGCACAGCCATTAACGGCCCAATTATCCACACCTGCCACGAGCCGCTGGCAAAGCCACCAGCAATACGCTTCCCGAACGGAAACTCAGAGAAGGTCTTGTCTGGCTTCCATTACTGGTTTTCTGCATTCGCCACTGGGGGGCGCTATGTGCAGCAGAGTCCATTTGTGAGGAGTATCAGTGCTTCCTGTTTGTCAACTCGTTTGTGTGTCAAAACGTTAAAAATCCGGCTGGGGTGGGGGGTTTTCTCCCCCCCCCACCCTCAAACATAGCGGACATATCTCTCCTGGTCGACTCACCATTTACCCCCCACATGGGCCCTGTCCCAAAGAGAAAACCCTGGTGGATCAGAGCCACAATCAGCTGTCTCCTGCTGCCCCCCCCCCCAGCCACCCCCCCATCGCATTCATCTCCCGGCTCCTACAGCTCTGGTGATTTATCACCCTCCCATAGTAACAGGAACAGGCCGAGGTACACAGCAGGGTGACAAAATCACCTCGCTTCTGGATGTGCCGCATGCCACGCTGCGGGGTGGGACACAGGTGGGGGGAGAGTTAGCGGGGGTGGGGGGGGGTTCCTTGCATTTATTTCATTGTCACACTACGCTCGACTTTGCCTGGATAGCTGTTTGCGGTGACGCCAGCCTGCAGCGAGGGCGAGACGCTCGGTTCGCGGCACACAGCCCTCTCCATCGCCCATACATTTATCTCGCCTCAGTTCCCTAACCACCAGGCCACCTGCTGTCCGAGTGATGAAACACCACATAACCCAACAGGCACAGATATCAAACAGTACAAACAGACTCCAAATAAAAGCCAGATCTGCAGAAAACCAGGTGAAGTTCAACAAAAGCGGGAGGGTGGACACTCCTCAGGACATACCCAAGTCTGAATGCCTGATCGGCCCTGCGACTGATTTTTGAATCCACAGGCAGATCAAGACTACCCCTGAGATGCTCAGACTGAGAGACTGCAAATCAGGCACCATGCAGGTCAGTCCCTGGCCCCTGTGCGTTCTCAGACCTGACTATACAGCTTAACGCTTGGCAATAATCAGCGGGCTGACAGAAATGCAAACGGCGCTGCCTTGCCATGTGGGCTCGCAGGCTTCCCGGACCATTAACAATGAGCTTCTTTGTTTTTGTGCACAATTAGGCCTCCGCTACAGCCCTGGAAACACACAAGACAAAGGCTCCTAACACCGCCCTCCGACAGGCAGCCTGGAAGGGTAATCGGTTAACCGAAGATTAACGAGCGCCATGGTTACATCTGCTCACTGGCCCGCTCTAAGGCGCCGTGGAGCATCTCTAACATTTCAAAACATTTTAAAGCCATGCAGTTATTTTGCCTAACAATCTGATTTCACCATCTTCTGCCCCCAGAAAAACACTGCTCACGTTCTTGTTAAGCTCCAAGGGTTAACGCAGCAGGTTTACGGAGATTAACTGGGTACACAGATTGAGGTTAATGCCCTCAACAGGATCCAGAAATGGAAAACAGGGTCACAAACAGGCCCCGCGAAGCGCCGTTCCACAAGAACCTCCTGACTCCTCCTTCTGTCACTCCCGGTCTCCACAGCCCCTCCGGACAGAGCCACCGAGGCCCAGTAGAAACGTCAGTGTTCCTTCCCACTCCTCTAATCCGCTGAAATATCAGTACAAGGGTCACGCTACCTCCAGAAGGCATAGCTACTCCTCATCACACTCCATTTGCACCAAAAAGAGAGCAAGCTGTTTTGTCAGCCGACCAGCAGGGGGCACTAATGTGCAGATACCACCAAGACACCCCTGGCCAGATGGCGCGACGCCCACCCCGCTGTGTATATCCCAGTCACCTTCAGACAACCGCCCAGCTTGCCAGTGGGAGAGCTGCCTGGCTGATCGAGCACTGGGCCAGTAATGGTCTAAGGCTAGCCCGTCACTTCCATGATAGGGATGGCATGTATTTCAACCAATCACGTGGCAAACTAGAAATGAGATCACTGTAAGACTCTGGTTGCCACTTATATGAAATCCCATTACAAAACGGAAAGGCAGCGGCAATTAGAATAAAATTGCATGTTGCCATAGTTATATTTTGCCATATTACATTTCCGTATAAAACGACCGCATTAACATTTTAATTAAATATTCCTCTGGGGGTGTCCTGCTATAGGCCTACAGGAAGCAAGTCACTGAAGCGGCAGCCCGCTTCCTGTCGCTGTATTTACACTGGGGGGAAGGGGCACCGGAGAGCTCAGGGGGCCAGAAAGGATCCTGAATGAACTGAGCATCACCTGCACAAGAGAGGTGAACGAGGGATGCTGAGTCGTGGAGCGACAATGTGGAGCTTTTGACAGACAGTGTTATGTTTGTAAGATTAGCGATACTGATGGAGCTGAGGTGAATGTGTGCAGCAGCCACGTCGTAAACAGCAGGCGGTGAGATGGCACCAGCTTGGGAGACTGTAGACAGGTTCTAAGCGGTAAATAAGCCAACAAAATCCCGTGACAGAAAACGACTGATCATCCAGTGCAATCCTCTCCATTATTTAAGCAGCTGCGTCTTTAGCGCTGGAGTTGCTGACTTCGAGTATTGATTAAAGTCAAATAATCAGCCGGCAACTCAACCAAGACTGGCACATCGGACCAGAACCGATGTCTTGATCTGTTTACAAACATCGGCCGATACCGATGTGTTAGCCGATATATTGCGAATCGGTAATACAGAACGTACAGGCTTCTCCCAAGCTCTGAGCAAACATCAGCAAGGCAAGGCAACTACATTTCAGGCTACGCATTGACAGATGCCTTTTCCGACAAAGGGCCAGATCACATAATTTATATCGGCACGCTACTCACAATGCTACCAAACCCGACACCCCTGGGGGCGTCCCACTGAAATGCAACGGAGCAGGACGCATTTCCCAGAGAGAGATTCACACTAAGAGCGACGTCCTACAGGGCTTAGCCGTAAGCTCGCAGGTTCCTTTATACGGCCAAAGATGCCGACAGAACCGAAGACGCACTCTTTTCGTATTAGAATGCATGAGACATCTATGCACAAGGTTGTTCCGGAAGAATCTAAGAACCACCCCGACACGAGCGGTATATCCGCCGGAGCCTCGAGAGGGATGATTCCACTCTTAAAGCCGCGCGTTAAAGACCGTGCATCCGTGAGGCTGACAGGCGGGCCCAGGGAGCAGCTCCGTGATGGCAGGCGTTTGGAAACAAGAAAGATAACATTTCGAACGCCATAAAAAAGAGGCTGGACATCCAGCAGATTAAAGAACCGCACACAAACAATGATGCATCCAGCTTACCGGTAACCAGCGTGTCGTTTTTAAGATCAGTCACGGAAAGGATTTGCAAGCTTTTTGTATAACCCAGACAGAGGACGTCGTATGGAATCACTTCACGCTGCCATCTTAATGGCAACATTTAAAAACAAAATCCCATTTAAAAAAACAGTGTTTCAGGTAATAAACACAAAGCATAAAATTGCACGCGACAGGCAGTGCGCAGAGCATCACTTTTTCAGAAAATAAAAGCACGTTTGCCACCACAGGAAAAAGCGAATGTCACAATCCTATAATTTCTAGCCACCGAAAGAGCTTCACGTGCGTCTTATAAAAATGAGACACTCGGCAAGCCGTACGGGAGGCTGAAACAGCGGTGCGACGTCTCCAACGGCAACATGCAAGAGGTCCTCAACGTATGCTCACTGGCTAACTTCTATAAATGGGCGACCTTCACCGCAAACAGCTGTTTACCTCATCCAGGGAGATAACTACTTCTGTGTGCTTTTATACCTTTTCTACAAGTTTCTTTTGTTTCCTTCCTGTTTTATGAAGTAAACCTAGCGCTGTACGCTCGCCCCTGGTATCTCTCAGCTCCGGTCGAGCTACTCGTGGCTTTAGCATTTACTGTCGGCAGTCGGCCAGCCCACCTGAGATTGCGAGCGCCAATCAAGCGCTAATTGACGTGTTCTCTAAAGTATGTCGTACTCGAGACCCAGGGCCCGGAAAGGAGCGGATCGATCGAATCGGGGCAGTTTCAGACTGACATGCTGACATTTCGGAGCCTTTTTCCACGTCTGCGGTCTCATTACAGGTGTAACTCACTGATGTTGCTAATCCGGTGGTGAAATCCACCCGTCGCTATTTCGTCACATTTCGTAAAACGTCCCATTACATCGCAGCTCCGACACGGCTGTCACCGCGGTTACAGGAACAGGAAATAATGGCGGTATTTTTCCCCAGACCTCCGCCAGGTCCCATGGCGCCGGTGGCCCGTCACTTTCCTTTCGGCTGATGGGGCCCACCTGGCACTCTGAAGCACGTCCTCAGCTGCTCGGAGAAGCTCCAGGCGACCGCCCCACGTGGCAGAAGACTCTGGAAAGGCAGGCCGCATACCAGCGAGGGTAGAGAGAATGAGAGTCGGGCACAGGGAGGCGGGGGCCGGCACGGCACCCAGGAAAAGCACAGGCAAGAACTCGCCTCAGAAAACACTGGAGAAAAATAACCATAACAAGCAGTAACTATAAAAGCAAGCATAAATAGTAAAAATAATAAGCGTGGAAAACTGGAAATCATCAAAGCACAGCCATAAGGCAGGCATGAGCGCCAGCCCAGACTCACTGCAAAGGAAGCTGGCCACGTTTGGGCTTGTCTCAGATCACCACCGAGGTTCTGGGGGGGCAGCCCTCCAGCAAGATCATGTTCTCAGATCGCCTCAGGGAGAAATCGATAAACGGAAAAGTCGAGATGACCATAGGGGGCGCCACTTGGCTCAGGGATCCAGTCAGAGGGGGTGCTCCCGCCCTTTTGGAGGCCGAGCGACTCTAGTACACAACCTGGGCGCAAATCACGGTGACATGCCCCCCGGCCACAGAATAAAGCCGGCACCATAATTGCGGGCACATGCCGCGCCGGGCTTGGCTCGGAAACCACCTCGGGGCAGACACTGCCGCGCGCGATCCGCCCACCTCCCCGCAGCAAGTGTAGCTCTCTGCAGTTTTACTTCTCAGCGAGCCGCCAAACAGCACCGTGTTCAATCACACGCGCCGGCACCGCGGCCACAGCTTTCACACCTTCTGCCGGCCTTGCTGAAGCCCCACACAGCCCTGCCAGCAGGGGGCCCTGTTGGTCAGACGCCTGTTAGCATCGATACGTTATGAAAGCTGAAAACACACTTTCCGGTTTTCACTGTAAGCCCAAAACAGCAGTTCTTGCTCAACAGTTATGTTTTTATCAGACATTTCTATCCAAAGTGACATAAAATTGAAAGAAAAGTCAGCCAACTGGGGTTAGTGCCCAACAGTGATATCACTCTGCTGACCCTGGGATTTGAACCAACAACCTTCTGGTCTCAGACACACCACCCCCCACCTTAACCACATACGTGAGTTCCATGTACAGTACCACTTTCTGTTATCCAACACAGGTAAATCTACATCACATACATGCCGTGTCACAGGGCTGTAAGGACAAACACGCTTGTGTCTGGAAGGTTTTGAGGTCCTGCTTATGGCGATAACAGTTGATATAAACAACTGAAATAAGCCGGAAGGCCACATCTGTCCACGCAAAGACCCCAGCAGTTAGCTAAAAAGACGAACTTCGTCCTATCCCCAAAACACTCGGATCACCTGTTATTTCCCCGCATTGCATTCCGAATTAAAAGACTCTGAACCCAGCTGTGTAGCACCAGGATATTCGGCACAGTTCCCGTCTGTCTTGGCGCAAGCCCAGATCTCCAGGAGAATCGGGGCAGTTACGCGGAGAGTGACGTTTTGGTAGCATACAGCTCACCGCACCACCTGACAGACTCGTGTTAATAAGCAGCCGTTAGTCAGCATCCCTGGGGAAAGGCCCCACGCCCAGAATTTTCATTTATTTTGCTTATGGAGCTAAAAAAAAATCCATACAAATGTTGGAGCTAAAAATGAGAGTCGAAGCACGAGTCTGACATCCACAAGCTTTAATAAAGGTCCACAGTTTCCCTGGGAAGGGCCGTGTGAGTCGGAACAGCTGCCCATCCACCTATCAGGTCAAATGACAGCTCCCTGTCACTGGTAGCCCCACAACCCCCCCCCCGTGGCAACAGCAACGGCCACTGGGAGCTGGAACCCGCATGAGGAACAGTATGACTGTGTAACACAGAAGGTGAAAGTAAAGCCTGCAGTCTGTTTTTTTAACTCGTCCAGTTTAGTTTTCTCAGTTCCCACCTGAAGCCCGAGGAGCAACAGGAAACCCTATCCACCAATACTTGAAAACACATAAAAACACAATTTCCAAAGAATCCCATTAACAATTCAACCTTCGCTCCAGATCAATAATCTTTTTAGAGCCTTGAAATAAGAACTATCACAGCTGCTGTACAGAATCTCATACAAATGTCCAGTAGCCATGTAACCAGGACGCCGTCTGGCCGAAAGTTATTTTAAAAAAGGTTTTAATCATTTTCCCTGCCGTGCTGCCTCTGTATCCTTGTTTAAACCCGAGACCTTAATCAATGAGCTTTCGGGTTAATGATAACCTACATAAAATGGTTCTCTTTGACCCTCTGTGCATTTGCCTGGAATTAGACAGTGCCGGACACGGTTCAGTTTGAATTCATAAGAAAACCTTAAAACTGCAGGAGGCCAAGGTCAACACGCAGCTCAGAATGACGGACGTTAAGGGTCTTTGACAAGAGCTGTCTTCCTGTAAACCACTCACCCAGATGGACCTACCATCACCAGCCATAAAGCAGGTCCAAAAAGCCAATATCCAAGAGGAGATATTTAACCCCGAAAAAAACAGACATCTCCCGCCACAGGGCACCCAAGGCTCCTCTGCAAACGACAAAGAGCAGGTTTATTGATCAATAGGGTCCCGTACCACAGCATGAAGCAGAACAACCTGCTGCGTGGTAATGCCCAGGGTATCTCTGATATTCTGATCTGTTTATCTTATCCATCACAGACTTCCTGACCCATCCTTGCTGCAGTCCGGTTCTATAAGCTCACTTTGAAATAAATCAATACAGGATTCTCAATTTAACGAAAGCTGCATGCTGGAAACACAGGTATGGTCTAAATTTTGCATATTTTACACAATTCGAACAACTGCATTACAATTAACAAACACTTTTATTCAAAGCAATATAGCTTTTTTGAGACATCAGGGTCAGGCCAAATCACGGTTTAGCGGTTAAGGGCCTTACTTAGGGGCCTAACGGTGAAACCACTCTGCGGACCTTAGGATTTGAACCAGCAACCTGCCGCCCTTGAGATCTGAACCAGCAACCTTCTGATCACAGTCATAGTGTCCTAACCTGCTGAGACACCCAGCCACAGCAAAAACAAATAAAATCACGTAACTCTACGATTCATGTTATTCTGACTCTCGCCACAAGATTTAAAGAAAAAAATATCCCGAGGGTACATGGTGTTATTTTGACATCATGCACCATCCATATTAAAAGACAAGCAAAGTGACAGGCTATGGTCAAGAAGGCATCTGTGGCAGAATTCCCCCCAAAGCTAAAGGAGTACGGAGCTGTGGGATCAGTGCCAAGTGCTCGCTGGTGCCCTCCCATCTGCCACGGAGGGCGTTTGGTCACTGCACCGTCAGCCGCTTCTCCTAAGACAGCACCTGGAGGCTTCAAGGCATTCTTTCTGTCGTCCGGAGCAATACTCCCAACAAACGGCCCTTCATCCCAGCGCTACCATCAGCGGGCCGGACATCCGGCCTCAATTCCGAGAGTGCCGGCCTTGCAGGAGATAACTTAATGCCCAGGAGAGATTCCCTCTTGGCCAGAAGGTTGCAGGATCACGCTTTTGAGGACAGCCGTCATTCCAGCCTAGAGCAAGGTGCTGACTCTAACCTGAATCAGGGAAATACCCAGCTCTGTAAAACAATTAGACTCAACGACGGTAAGACACCATAAATAAAACAGGCCTCTAAGCATCAATATAATAATTTTTATTACTGCTATTTTTAATATCACGTAGCCCTGGTGCAGAAAAATGAACACGTGTTGTTTACTTCTTACAGCAAATGGGGGGAGGGGGGGTAGTTACCCTCTTGATATGACATTTAGGAGAGGCAGAGGTGGGGGCCAGAGCCGCGAGGAATCTTCACAGGAGCAACCGGGAGTCTAGGGAAGATACCCACCCACACCACACACACACACCAAATCCTAAATACGACTCCACTGACCCCGGGGCCTCTGCGGATTCCAGTCGCCCTCCAAAATAGATGTGAGACATCCCACATCAGTAAAGTCATTAGCTGGCCCATACTTTCCCAGTGAACTGGCAAGCGCCCCCGCCTGTTCGCACGCTGGTGTGTGCCAGCGCCGGACCTGCAGGACAGTACAGAGACACGGAGAGGAGCACAGCTATTCAGGGCTGTTCACACCCGGGGAGCACTACCCTCGGCAAAGAGCGCTTCTGCGTTATTAATGGCGTTATCATTTCCCGTTAAACGTTTAATAAAACCGTTACCGTTAAAAAAACACCTTACAAACAGTATGTAAGGAGGAGAGGTAAGCACTTAAACGCGAACACGTTTCTCTCTCCACTGTAAAATAACACTAACGCAGACGGTGTCCCCGAAGCACGGCATCGGAGGCGGTTCACATAGCACCTGCGTGATTTTAGACATCTAAATGCAATTTCCTTTTGCTTATTGAGGCAATCCCGAGCTCGCAGGGGATCCATTAGGCTCTGCGATGGATGCAAACTGCTGTAACAGATTCACACGTGTGAATCTTTATATATAAAACATATATACCTGTCTAATATATATATATATATATATATACACACACACACACACACACACACACACAGAT
>JAAGVU020000049.1:4132709-4153239 GCA_011763525.2 Mormyrus iriodes
AATTTTTTAAAAATACGTTATTCTCCTGATGAGACCATCACAACACGCAGGGTTTTCAGACTGATCTCTTACAACAGTTTGCTTATTACTTTTCCACCTCACAAAGTGAGTCAAGGGATTATTGTACTTGTTTGGGGGGAGGGGGGCAGTTCTCACTTCAGTCAGGATTATCTCAGCCCCCCCCCACCCACTCCTCCAGCAGGCTACCTATCACTCAGGTGGATTCATGATTTTATTAAAGTCATGCATATATAACCAGGAAGCTATTTGCAAATGTTCGTTTGTTGTGTATATTTTGTCATGAATATTTACAGCTGCACATTTAGTGGTAAAATTCAGTTATATCATTTAACATTTTTTAAAATCCCAGCAGTCTGCTATTTATTAGGATGTAGTGGATAAGTGTGACTGGTGCCGCAGTTCTCCCCATCTCTGGGTGTGAAGGGGTTAACAGATTTAAACCTTATAACAATCATGTCCTCTTATTACCAGCCGCCCTGCTGCCATAATTAATTCTCCTATATTTATCCTCTGTTGTCATAGCATTACTAAGCAGGACAGAGTCCTTGTAAACAGTGTACATCTGATTATGCATCACCTATCACAGGCCGCCGCATCACACACATCTGACTGTCGCCACCGGATTCCTCAGCCACTGCACACCATCCACCATCAGCTCGTTGGAGTAAGCCAGCGGACACAGGTCCAGCGCCCCCACCCTGGGGTCCCGAGCACCAAACAGGGTCATCTTTTAGCAGAGCGTTTTCACGGTCAGCGACAGAAGAGCCCTGATGGACAGGCACAGTAAAGCATCTCAAGAGGAACAGAAACATGTGTCTTGCATTAACCCATCAATCTCATCCACCAACTGAAATCCCATCCATCCATTTAAAATCTCTTACGTTTTTTAATTTAGCAGATGCGTTTATCATAAAACAGAGCAAAAATCGGAAAAAAGAGACATAAAATTGAGAAATCAGACAGTCCCTGGAGCAGTTGAGGGTTAAGGGCCTTGCTCAGGGGCCCAATAGTGACGTCACTCGGCCGACTCTAGGATTCGAACCAGCAACCTTCCTAACGCAGGGTCCCAACCTAGAGTGCTACACAACACCACCCTTACTTATGTAAGCATGGTACAAACGGTATCAGGTTTTTAAATGATCATCCCACATATTAGACGACTTGCATGCCTTGTATTATGACGTGCTGTGTTGTCACCAGGTCTGTGGGGACGTTCATCAGTCATGTACCAAAGAGCAGAGCCACCGCAGGCGACAGGGAATTCACTATGTTGGAGCTGAAACATTACAAACAGAAATTACACTCCTCATGAGCTCAGGCGCGCAGGGACAGAAAGGCAAATTAGCAGCGCTAATTCAGTTTGGGCCCCGTCTCTCTCTGCCACTCTCCTGGGTAATATAATACTTGTCAAAAAGAAAGACAAACATGAAAAAGAGACTTAATTCGAAATATGAAAAAGTGTGCCGGATTGGAGGTGTCCGGCTCAGATTATGAATTCCATTCAGACACTTCCTGGTTTGTCCCGAAGGACTCAAAATTAGAAACTCGTTTGCCCCGCACATTCTTTTGAATTTGGGAAAATACACAGCCTCCGTTGTGACTTAAACAATGTCTCCCAGGGTTCCTTCAAAGGGTAGTGTCTACAAACACGGAGATATTAATGCACACCTTGGATTATGAGCACATTTCTCTCTGTTCCCTATTCATCGAGCAGTCAGGGCTTTGACCCCAGGTGGGTTAGTCACACTCCAAAAAAGCGGTTACATTTGCTGGAAAGTCACAAGAATCTCCCAAATTCCTGTGACAATGAAAATTCCGCAAAGCAGGCTCATCGGGATGGTGTTTCTTGTGATGCTGTGATTTCCATGTTCCCCTCTGGGGCGGGTTTGATGTTGCTGTGGCCCCAATCAAAATGGTCCTGTCCCCCTCTAGTGTAGTGACTGTTTGTGGCCAGCATGGGGCCCCCAAACCTCAAGGGCCCCAGCAAGGGTTGAGTGGCTATAAATTATCTGTTTAGTTTTGGTTAATTCTTCTGGCTTCCGGCCTCTATCTATCAGGCTCATTGCATCACGATGCCACTACCTAGTGATGGACATAAAGATGCTTTATGAACCATTTGCTGTATTTTTTTTTGACCCCACTGGATGGTGCTCTCGGTTTACTTTGGAGCATGCTTTGAGCCCTTTTTTGAACAGAGAGCACCATCTAATGGGGTCAAGAAGTACAGCAAATGGTTCATGAAGCTTCATTTTGACCATTACTACCACTAACCAACCCCAGAAACGAAGCCTTAAATGAAAAGCGGTGACTATGAAAGTGGGACACAGAAGACAAGCTAATCATCAGGAAAGGAAATGACAGTCAGCTGGTCTGAATCGCCACCCTCTCCAGATTAGGTAATCCAGTGGCCTGCATAATAAATTCAAAATGGCAGTTGGGGGTGCTAATTGGATTAGAAATCCCAAAACGACTGTCCCAAAGAGCCCCCAGATTCATCTCCCGTATGGGGGAATTCATCACACAATTCAGATGTTTGGGGTTGAATTAACGACCGTTGGGTGATCAAGGAACAAAATGACCACTAGAGAACTTAAAGAGTTACCAGTGATCGGTCGTGCATAGCTGTGGTGCCAAATTCACTGCAAAAGTATTATTCTTTTATTTTTATTTACGATCTTAGGCGAACTCTAGCTACACAAATAAGCCACTTTACAAGCCTGAATTTCCTGACCCACGAGGCTGACTGCAAATGCCCCGTGATGGAAAATGCCAATCTGTGTTTAGCATTCAGGAATGGGAGTATAACTGTTTTGCTGAGGACAGGACGGACATTTACCAGCACACCTGCTTGAAGTCTGAGGACTTCAGGAAGGAACGGTAAAGCGCACAGTCAGCATTGCGTTGCGGAATAATGCCTTTGAGGTGGTCGGCTCCTCTCCTAGGAGCAGTCCAAGCACGCTCGCCTTGATGGCCCGCCATTGGGATTCATACACTGTCACAGTATAAAAGACCCTTGCTGGCAAAAATTGGCCACTCTGGGATTCCACCGAGCCTCAGAAGATGAATTATAAATTAAATAAGCCTCATGACTAAATGCAAAAGAGAGAATCATTTAGGTTGTATCGCCATGGGAAAGAGGGCACTGCCCTTTGGTCTTCAGGTCAGGTGGAGCGAGGGGCAGCCAGGGCTTGACCTCTGACCTTTCTCCTCACGTGGGTAAACTACGATTCGATCATGGTCTTGGCAATTTCGGCCTCCGAACTCAACACAGAAATGAGCAGGACCAGCAAACAACGGGCATTTCAGAAAGTCAGAGGATGAGGCAGACCGCAAAGAATTCAGTGTGAAAAACCGAAGCCAGCACTGTCCCAGAGAGTCCTCCTTAGCAATGGATTAGATTATATTATCTGCCACTGAGCTCACTGCTGTAGATTATTTCACCATAACAATGTGCTGAGGGAAGATACAGAGGAGGTCTGAGGTGAGTGGGGGGCCATCTCACTCCCCTGCACCTCCATTTTCCCTGTCAGGAATGAATGTGAACTCTCCCCCCCCCGCCCTTCAGCTGCTACCATTTTGCATTTTAAAGAGTAGAATCCTAGATGACTGCAGGGACTTTGGACACCCCAGTCTCATCTCCTTCTCTCAGGCCCCAGGTATCAATATTTCAGGAGTCCGCCCCTCCTCCCCCAGTGTCAGCTCAGAACATCTGTGTTTAATTAGCATCTGTATTTCAGGAATATTAAACGCAGTAAGTCTGGTAATACCTGCCAGAGAAGACGGTGAGGAGAATTTTACCTTGTCATTCCAGAAACACAAATTTAGGTCACTGACATTCCCCGGCGTTGGTGAAATATTCGTATAGCGAGATTCAGGTCCATTTAACTTACCGCTAGTCTTATTCACACTGACGAATGAGCTACATGCTGGAACTCCCTCAACGGTACAAGATTAGCAGCTGAATCAGAGAATGAACTTGTAACCCCTGTAGTCAAAATGTTAGAATAATGCTTTATTAATATCTTTAACCCAATCTGTGTATTTTTTTGGATTGCACTTTTCATTTCTGGCTTTTTACTAACCTTGTCTGTTCATACGGAGCCTCAAATATCAGCACAGATGCACCGTGAGAACATGCAGTCCCCAACTGCTATGCCACCTTGTGGCTATGTCATGTCGGTACAGTCTGTCGAATGCACAGCAGTGCCTAGAGCTAACGTCACCCCCCCCCCCCCGAATACCGTCCCAGGCTACTTTCACGTCAGCGTATGCACACACCTGCCTGCAGCCCCCAGGAGTCACACGGTAAATGATTAATGTCGCCCACTCACTTGGGAAAGGCAAGCAGGGGGCATGCATAGTAAAGCGGCCGGTGGCCCGATCCTGTGCCCCCTCACTTTTCTTTCCCATTTCAAGGAAAAGCACAGCCTTGGTACCAGCTCCGCCCCCCGCGCCTGTTGAAGACGATGCCCCTTTTTTTCAGGCTGAAGCAAAGGCGAACCTGACAGCATTCTTTGGAGCCAAGTTGGGAAAACAAAAAACAAAAATCCAGGGATTCCTCAATCCCAACGCCACACCTGCCTCTCCGGTCCCACGAGGGCCAAACGACATCTAAATCCGGAAGGAAAATAGACAGTGTCTCCACAGAGATGGGGCCGTGGATCATCTATGCACAGTGGCCCTCTTCTGGGAGACTTTCAACTTCCGAACAAAGCGGACGCATCCTGTAGATCTTCCGTTTTTTGACAATGCCGTCTTGGAGGCCCCTCCCGGTTCCGGTGACTCAAACACAGCAGCGAACGCTCCAAGAGTCTTTGCATTTTTTATCCAGCTCCTTAAAACGGCTCGTCTTCTCAAGCAGGATCACCATCCTTTACCCATCAGATCTCAGTCTTCAAAACTCTCCAAAAAAAAAAATTGAAAATTTAAATGAAATTTGCCTCAGGTTAAAAGAAGTGAGAAACGGTCAGCGACCAGTAACGTGATTTTGATAGACCCCCCCAGGAATGGCCTTGCTTTTGCAGGACAGCCTCCTGCCATCATCTCAGAATAAGCTATTCCTGTTTCTATTGTTATAAAGTGGCACATAAACACTCGATAGTTTTATAAATCTCATAAATATTTTATCATTCTTCAAGCACAGCAGCAGACATTTATTACAGAGTCGACCAAAACGCTCCATTAGGGGGCGCCTCAGGTGGCAGCGCTATGGCCTCATACCTCCAGGGTCAGGGGTTCGATTTCTGTCCCCGATAATTGCCATCTGTTATCCTCCTAAATGTGGCTGGTATATAACAAGGTCATAAACGGCACAGAAACACAAACTGCAGCTGAATTAATACTGTCCCTTCTAACAAGCCCAGGGCGTTTGTCCATCTTCAAGTCCGGCATTGAGTTCTGGTGGTATCATGGCCAGTGGATCATAACAAGGATTCGGGAGAAAGGAGAAAATCCCACCTCTTTGCACATATGGCACAGAATTCCCAGAGCAAAGGTACCATCCATGCATTTCTCTGCTCTGAATCCTGTTCTTTAATGTGTCAGCATGTGTGGGTGTATTTCTGGAGGATGAGTAACCCCTGCTGAACTATCCCCCTGCTCCCAAAACAGGCTGCCCTACCACTCCCGGCTCTCTGACCCACATCTGGGAAGCAGGTAGCAGGCGTCTGTGTCCGGCAGATCCGCGCTGCTCGCATTTTTCCAGTCATTCCGCCTCCCTCCTGCATCCATACCTGCTACTACCTCTGCTGTCACTATCCGGAAACCTCACCATTCCACTCAGCTGCTTCCTGACCTCAGCACAACTCCGGACGGCTTTTAGAAGAAGGCGGAGCGCCTTAAACCAATCCATGATGACTCACCACCAGCCATGAGGACCGCTGGCGAGGCGGGGTTCTGTGGGATGGCGGAGGTCTTACATCCTCCCCAGACTACTTCTCATGTCATTTCCTGTTAGCACGGCAGACTTCAATGAGATTGCGAGATGGATCCTCGATTATGCCCCATGTTTGAGCAATCATCTTCCTGCCACCTCGGTGTGACCTCGGATTTCAGAATTCCCAACACTTGTGCCAAGTTCCATTACGCTACTTTGCATTTAGAAAAAAAGCAAATAACTTCATTTTGTTATTATACTGCAAACTGCTATCACCTGTAATTCGAGGACGCAATTTTCTCGGGGAAAATGTCTTCATGAAGAGAAATAAATAACTGCTCATTCCATCACCTCTGAAGAATTCCCAGACAATAAGAGAAAAGAAATGAATTTGGAGGTAAATAGTGGGAAATAAAGAATTAATCAGTGGGAATCCCTGAAAGTTATATCAAACATCTCCTTGGTGTCTGAGAGTAATGAAGACCCTGCTTCTCCAGTAAAGCAGGGCTGACACCATCAGAACCATCCGACTGCTCCCCTTCTCCGCCATCAGGAGTCTCAGACTGCACCTTCAGAAGTACCTTTTCACCCCCTACTGGTGGTCTTTACATCTCCTGTGGTTCATCGACAAGTGGTTAAGTCCAGGCTAGAGGAGTGGAACTAGTCTGATTTGAGCCTGCCCCCACCTTCCACAATGCACTGGTCTAATTTGAACCAGTTCTTTACCCCCCACAATAACCACGCCATTATTTGCTTAGTGCCCAGAATGAATATGTCTAACATCCAACACCTGTTCCAGTACACAGTTATGGGAGAACTGGACTCAGCGCAGGCCAGTCCAGTGAGCAGGTCACGCCCTGAGGTATTACAGCGTCTGCTGGCGAAGTCAGAGAGGAAATCTCATTTCGGAATCAGCATTGAATCATTTACAACGGCCTGCATGACCGCCACGTTTGACGGCAGGGCTTACAGAATCGCCCGTCCGCAGTGCATATAACTGCTCTTCCAATGTGCCCTCATGGGTTAACAGAGACAGGCTTCGGCTGGCAGACTCCCATCCACATTCACGCTCAACGGCATAAAATCACATCCCCCACCTCAAAACATGCCCAGCCACCCAACTGCAACCTGTATAAACCTCTCTGAGAGCATGACCTCATCACATGACCTCCCAGTGCTGACCTCAAGGAGTAAGACGTGAGTTGTGGTGCCATCTCTGTGACAGATACAATTTCTACTAACAGCCCATCATATCTGAGTACCAGAGGAGTGAGGGGGGGGGTATCTGAATCACACTAGCATGGAAGGTTCACTAACTATCTGCTGGAGTTTCTATCTTCACGGCTATTTAAATTCAAACTGTCCAAAACTAATCTTTTGCTGGTCACACTCGATTTGCCCTCCATCCATGTGCTATTCCTTCTATCGCTACACGTTCATGATTTCATCAGTTCCTTTTCTGGCTACATGTTTAGTGACGTCCCTGGGGAATGAGTCATTTCATGGAAAAGTGGGAAATAATAGCTGAAACAATCGGCCATTTTTAAATGCAACCTGACGTTACAAAGAAGGTATTTGTTTTGTGGGACGTTGGCAAGCATGCGTTTTGGAATAGTGCTGCTCTAACTTTTGCCGTCTAAATATCTCAATAAGCTTCTAACGTCCTGGACGGCTCACACCTGTATGGCAACAGGCTTCTCCTTAGACATTTGTTTACAGATCTCACAAACTGTGAGAACTCCAGCTATCTGCTTCTGACCCAATGGTATATCAGCCACAACAATGCTAGTTAAAACATACTCAGTTTAATGAGCTTCCGATCTCAGGGAAACACACCGGAATTAGCTGCTCGAGGATTAGGACACAACAGGAGCTCAAAGATAGCAGCCGGGCAGCGTGACTGCAAAACGAGACCCCACAGAAGATAACTACAGGTGCAGCCAGACTACTTCACGTTATGACTTACCGGCCGAGGTCTTTCTAGAAGATTTCGCTCAGCTGGCATTTTGACCCGTGACGTGATGCTCTCCCATTGCTTTGCTGCTTCTCCACTGTGGTCCTATACCATCCCCGCTAACGTCTCCTGTGGCTTCAGATGGGTGCCTACAGTAAGCTAACGCACAGCTCACTCTCCCTCAACAGGCTGCTGAATGGCGATGCTAGGCCGAGGACAAGCAGCAGGGGGCGCCTCTCCCACAACCATTATGGCGAAGTGTTCACTGAATGCCCATCTGACTCTGAGGACAGGGGCAACACACAGTTCCGGGAAAGATGCCAAAGTCCCATTATCATAAAAAAAATTCGTTTAGCACTTTAACCCAAAATATAACCATCCATCTTCTCTAACCACTTATCCTGTTCAGGGTCATAGGGGCAATCCAGATACCGGCAAGGCAGGAAAAACCCAGGATGGGGCACCAACCCATCGCAGGGCACACTCACACATGCATGCCTAGGGACAATTTATTTGGTAACTCCAATTAACCTCAGCATGTTTTTAGATTGGGGGGGAAACCAGAGTACCCAGAGGAAACCCCACGACGACACGGGGAGAACATGCAAACTCCGCACACATGGAACCCTGGCAGAGACTCGAACCCGGGTCACTGAGGTGTGAGGCAACAGTGGTAACCACTGAAGCACCATGCCACCCCCAGTTTTACCCATTTATAAGGTATTTTACTGTGCTCAGAGTACAGCAACAGGGTCAAGCCCACGTCCAGGTCCATCCTGGCAAACCTCGCCCTCTTTGGATGCTAGCGCTAAAGCTGAATCATGCATACTGGCGTGCACACGGCACAGCCGTCGTCAGAGCCGAGCTAGTGGCACCCGCTAGCAGTCTGTCATCGTTTTTTCGAATTTCTCCACCTCTCCTGGGCAGCTGAAAACACTTGCAAGGCAAGGTTTGGATGGCCGGGGGGGGGGATGGGACACACAGCAGCTGAGCTAACAGCTCACTGAACACCAGCCTGGGGGGCGGGGGCACGGTCTGAGACTTCAGCCCCCAGCATCTCCCTCATGTGTGTCTCCAGCAAGCCAGACAATGAACGAGCAACACAGCTTAAAAAACACAGTAACATGGCAATAATAACAGTGACCCATCCATTCACACTTCCAAGCATAAACTGATGACCATCCAGGCCCTGCAGTGTTACATACTGTCATGCTATCGCTGCTTTTACCCAATCTGCTACTTATAAAATATACAGTAACATACAAAACACAAGTATGATTTCGTGCCAATTAATTTTTAATGGGATCATTGTAAAGCTGTAGGGAGGGAAATGTTGTTGATGATTTAGGTAACAGCAGCCCGCGGATGGCGCTCTAGTGCCCTTTTGAGACGATATTAACGTTCAGGTAATATAGTGTTAAAGGCATAAGGGAAAACTACCGTGTCATCTGGACTGCTGGAGTTTAACGGTGTTGTGGTCACTGCAAGCATTCATGGCCTCATCCGGTGAAGAGCAGCGATGAGTATCGAGGACACGGGTGTGTCTGAATAAGGGTCAGTCACCGGCTCAAATAAAGTGGGAAGGGTGCCCCCTGCTGTCAGGGCCAGTGTGAGCCACCTGTGGCGACTAGCATGAGGCTCAGACCCGTCTCAGTACCAACTGGAGGGATCTCACCTGACTGAACTGGGTTCCCCGCACCTCCCCATATCAGAAGGTAACTTTGGGGTGGGGGGGTTTACAAGAGACTGAGTTTAGGGGCTCATTGTTCTTTAGAGAAGTAAAATATTTCATTCAGGACTGTAAACAGCACAGGACTGGATGGGACAAGATGCTACGGTTCACTACAGGCTTACTGGAAACTTACAGTCCAGTGTATAACCCAAGGTGGGGTTTGTGGCCACACATTACACAAGAGGGTGCTACAGGCAGCCGGCTGTCGCCTAATGGGTTGACGGGCCCTGACGGAACAGGGGGGATTATCTCACCCCAATTTCCATTCCCTAGGGAACAAATAAAACCTGCAACTTCAAACCTGAACGCTACCGACACACGAGGACACATTTCAAAGTAATGGGAACGAACAGACCGAGTTTGAAAGGGGGCACAGGAGGGGGTTCTAAATCCAGCCTGCAGCATTCAATGGCTCCATGCCCACCCCCATTTCCCCTCCCACAGCCAGATATGGGGCAGATTTAGGAACCAGGAACCTGCTGGCTGTTCCATTACCCATGAAGCCCGAGTTTCAGGTTATGTGTGTCACATAGACAGACATACACTGCACGTGTGTCGCGCACAGACAGACATACACTGCATGTGTATGTGTAGTTGAATAATAAACGCCTTTTCCCACCTGCCTCCTTGGATCGCACTCAGAAGAAAATATGTAATAAAGAAAAATAATATCCATCCATCCACCCATCATCTATAGCCGCTTGTCCTATGCAGGGTCCAGAGCTTATTCCAGAAACTAGGGGCAGGTAACAACCAAGAGAGGGTGCCAACCAATCGCTGAGATAAAATATATACAAAGAAAAATAAAAATAAGATTAAAATAGTAAATAAATCGGTAACTCTGCCCATCCTACTATGTTCAGTGTTCTGACCCATTGGGTCGCGCTCGCTCCTCACTCAACTGGTCGCGGGCCATAGACGTGAGGGGTGGTCACGCTCCTGCGCCGATCCCGGCATCTCATTGTCGGCCAGGCGGCCTGACTGCCATGGCGTGAGGCTGTATTCGTTACCCGTCTGCTCAGATCCGTTCAGTCACGTCCCGGTTCCACTCATTTTAAACCACCTCTCACCCTTCGAGCTCTGATTATTCTTGGAAGACACCAAAACATTTTAACTGGAATACTGGTAATCCCAAGAAATATATTCACCCTCATCTGCATTACCCATCCATCTATTCATGTTCGGACTGTTTTCAAATTTGTGCTAAATGCTTGAAATCTTTCACGGAGAAATTTTCTGAGACTTTGTGACCTGAAAAATCCAGACATTATGGGTAGGCACGAGGAAAGTTTGCGTACGTATCCATCCAGCCCTGAACATCGATCCAGCTGGGCGTGAGGAACCCAGTGGAAAACAAGCGGCTGTTTCTGGGTGGAGGCCGGGGTGCTTAGGAACCAGGGTTATGGGGGTCACAGACATTGGCACAGAGACATGGACGCCCGAGGGCCAAATGAGATAAAACAGGGCCAAAAAAATATGGCTGAGAGCCTGTGGCTGGAGAGGGAGGCCAGCAGGTTTCATATCCTTTGAAGCTTTCGAGATGAAAGCTGCCAAACAGAGCCAGCATCTCCCTCCGTGCAGAAAAAGCCCTCCCTGTCTGACACTTGCACCCAGAGTGACCTCACCAGGGTCTTCAGGGGCACCACGGGACAGCGTTCAGGGAGAACAAAACCTCCCGATGGGGGTCAAAGCGCGGAGGCCTTGCAGAGTAGGCGAGCCGACGTGAGGCAGTCAACGCATCTAATATACATCCTTAATCATCAATGAGGAGGAAGTATGCAGACTGAAATCATCTGGAGACAGTGGAACGGGGGCGGCAGACAAGGTAGGTTGTTGTTTACACAGCCCCCACCGCGATTCATCAGTCTGAAGAGCGGCTGTGATGCGGCCAACCGCCGTCTCCACGGGAAACGCAGCCTGGTTTAGCGTGAGCCGCGCAATTTGCGCGGCGCTAATGAACAAATGGTCGATACAGAATGAGGTGCTCAGGATAAGCAAAACAGTCTCCCTGAGCAACATACAGCAAATTAAACATGGGGAGGGTGTCTCACGGCCCTCTGGGGTAGTGCTCCCCCGCCCATGTCAATAACTAATTTCCAGAGAGGGATCTCTGCCGCCGTGGATTCCATTGACGTGACGTGAGTCGCCTCTCCGTCGTCTCCCCATCCTCCTCAGGCCATCTGATGCACCATTCCTTCAGGACCCCAACCCCCATGAGCTTGTGCATGCACTTGTGTGTTTGAGGAAGTGACAATTGCATAGATCTCTCTGAGAACAAAAGTGAAAATAAGACACATAGCTGATGAAGGCCCATCTGTATGCTTACAAGAGGCTCGTTTTCATATTTACTCTCCTGGAGGGGGGAGGGGGGGGGGATACACGCTGGACCCTCAATGAGTACCAGGGCGACAGCGAGCAAACAAAACCAGGACTTCCCAAGGTCTCACGGCAACTGGAGCATCAGAGAGTAAGGGCACAGGTAGGCACTGGCCTTAATTAGCTACTCACGTTTGATAAGGTCACTGGGAAATCCATTAAAGGCACGTTCCATGTTTCCAGGAGGGTGGAATTTTTAACTCCATGTCGTTTCGAATTGGTCGTACGCAGCCCCATGATCCGAACAGAAAGGTCACCATTAATGACAGACGCTCTCACGCGTTAGCGAGGCGTGCCAACGTATGCAGCTCAAAGCATATAGACAAAATCTATTGTCTATAATGACAGCTGGGTTACCATCCATTAGCAATTGATACTAGTGTATAAAATCCATACTTTGACATTACCAAATCATAAATTGTTTTTTAACCATCAGGTGTCTCACATAGCTTAGTTGTACCCAAACATTTTGTTTTATACAGCTTTTATTTTCAGTTTTGTTCATTTTCGAAAAACCACAAAGCAACATGGTCCCTTCATACTCTATGCAAAACAGACTGAGCGTCTCTCTACTGCCCCCTGGCAAACACAAAGTGTAATGCAGTCTAGCAGGTAGCAGGTGTTCAACGGATGCGCCATACGCACAGCGTGAGTCTGGATGTGTTAGCATCCTACTGCATTTTACTGAATGCTGTTGCCACACGTTTTGAGAGAATGACCCCACCAAGTGAGTAGCAGATGTTGTGAGGACATCCCAAGCAAACAAAAAGCCAGCGCATTTCCTTACAAGTGCATCGGCTTGAAGTGCCAAAACTTGTTTTGTATCAATGTGGTTCAGAATCATTAAAAGCAAGTCAGTCAGATGCTCCCACAAAGACAGAGGCACAAATGTGAAAGTGTGTGTGTGCGTGGGGGGCGAGGGGGTGTTTCTGCTCGATGGCAGCTTCACCCAGCAATAAACGACCTCCAGCAATCTGTTGGAGCTCCAGACCTTAAACTAATGGGAAAGGGTGACCCCCCCAGAGACTCCTTAAAAAGAGAGGTTGTGGGGGTAAATGGTCTCCAAACAACTCACACAGGTTACTCACACATAATTAATGCATCTAATGTGCATTAAAAGGCTACAGCAGCGATTCCATCTGTGGAAATGAAATAGCCGACTCCTCAGCCACAGCCTTGTGTGTGTCTGCAATATCGGGAAGAGCAGGCCAGCCACAGCACACCCCCGGACCTAAGGATGCCTCCCGCCATCGGAGCTGGAGCTGGTCAAAGTCAAAAGGCTTTCACCGGGTTCACCCCCTCCCCATCAGAAGATCATGCAAAGACCTTCTTGTTGGAACTTTCCCACAATCTCCATGCCACCTGCTGACCCCCTCGGCTCTGACATCTGGCACTCATCACCCGCGGTGCGGTCTGGCTCTGGCACACTTCAGCTTGTGGACCGAAGGGTTTCTAAAGCCTCCCGCTAACCTTAGAAGCCTTTTTCCCCTTGTCCGGTTAGAGGTCCTTGTCAGCTTTGATGGCACTGACCCGGGTGCTGGCTGGACTCGTCAGTAATCAAGTGTTAACTTTCCATTCAGTTTTCGCACGTAGATGATGAAAATCAGGTTCTGTTATTCAACAGTTATCTCACCCGTATCCACGGCTATACCCAGGCATCCCTAAGCAAACAACCACTTTGCCAACCTTCACGCGTTTTAACTACAGCATTCCCGTCAGATAACAGAGATGAACCCCACCTGTACCTGCCTTCCACCTCAGCCGCTCGTCGCATACGCGACCCCGAGAACGCCATCACCCTGGAAACGTCACTCACTTGGTGATCAAGCCTCGCATCGTTAATCGGCTGAGCCAGCGCACCCGCTGCTCATTACTCTGTCAGCAAGGTGGGAGTGTCACCGATTACATTTCGGCATGAACAAGAATGAGCTTCCAACAATTCCGGAACATCGATATCAGGGAGAACCACAGAAGTGTATCTACCAGCTCCATCCCAGCAGCTGTACCTCAGGACCCTCTGTTCTCTACTGTACATTCACCTTTTGCATTAATATGTTCAGCAGACTGTTTTACCCAGAGTGATATACAAATGAAGATTAGGGTCAACCAGTCTCTGGGACTATCGGGGGTTAGGGGCTTTGCTCAAGGGCCCAACAGTCAAATCAATCTACCAAACACAGGATTTAAACCAGCAACCTTCTGATCATTAGCACAGGATCCCAACCCACTGAGCCACACACCACCGTAGAGTCCACTGCTGCCAGTATTCTTAATTATATTTAATGAGAGCAATTAGTTTTGAATTTCAAGTTTGTCCTGGTGGTCTGAATCAGTCCTTATGTAATTAATGTTACCTTTAATGATTCTTCTTCGCCCACTTTTGATCCATTCAGAAGAAGTCGGGCTTTTTGGAGCGACGGACAGGAGACGACAGTCATAACACCTGGGTGGGTTAGCGAACCGATGCTGGAAAATCACATTACAGCGCAGAAAGTTATTCACCAGCAGCTCACTTTGGCATCTTTGTAATCTTCCTCAAACACATGTGAAGAGGTTCCTCCCGGAATGCCTTTAGCCTACGAGTAGGCTGGCTCCCAACTTTCAGGCTCCCAGCTCTGACACCCAAATATCGTCTTAGGGACATGCGGTTCGCATTTCCTGCGGCTTCCTCAGGTACTCCATAAACTGAGAGGCAAGTGAGAAATGAACTGCCAGGGCAGAAAGCAGCAAACTGCCAAAAAAACAGTGCAAAACCTCTTCGGTTATAAAATCATAACGCTATTTCCTCGCCAGAGTACGTAATAAGGAAGTCATTACGATTGGCAGCATATTATTCTGCATCCACAACAGCATCCTACACTAATTGATTATCTTTTTGTTCATTAATTAGACACTTAGCTGTGAATATTAGTACCTCATTACACTGTTGACAGCATGAAATTATATGTAAGCTTCCGAATCTCACAAACCTGGAAATTAGAGGCTCGCAGCAATAGATTAAACGCCGTTAATAGATATGCGAGGGTACTTTAAAGACTGCACTAACAGAAGGGTGCAGGCAGATCATAATAAGCAGTTTTCACTTGTTCTGTCTGACCAGCAGACGAAGGTGAGTTTTCACAGCCGAACTCACTAGTCCTTGTGCCCGATGCCTCATTTACGAGCCGCAATTTGCGCCGAAGCTCCTCGGGGTCCGGGGCCATGCCCAGAACGTGGGGGTGGAGCTGTCCCTGCAAGGAATGCGATTCCATTAGTAGTAAAAGTAAAAAAAAACCAAATGACTCCTACTAAATAGTTTTACGGGGCTTGCTGTTTAACTGAAGTTGAATAATAAGGACAGATCTCTCGCATCGCCAGTGCGGCACCGCTAGCAATAACCTGGGCGCTACACATATCTAATTTTTTAAATATTATTATGAAAGGCTGGTGTTTATGGCACGGTGGATGGGGCTTTCGGGTAGACCGGCCTACATTACCGTATCTACGTGAAAATCACATCACCCTGGCACCTCCAACAAAGCGCTATCTGCCCGAATACTTCTCTGTGTTATATACTTACCGTTTACGTTTTATGAACCAGAGACGTCAAGCGCGCCCACACTGGGGCTGAGGAGGCTGCATTTTAATGCCATGGCTTGCATTTTATTTCTACAAAAGCACAGACCCATTTTGCATTTTAAATTGCGACATAAATGGGTTCCTCTCTCTCCCCTGTCACATTTGCATGCTTGCAGCGGCCGGGCACTTAACGCCTGAACACCTGATGACTCTCGCTGCCTTTCCCCTCCAGCGCCGCCCAACTCCCCAGCCCCCAGCTGATCCATTCACTGATGCACACCAGCCTAATTAAGAACCCGGTAATATCCTAGACACGGGAATGCGAGAATGGGAAAAGGGTAAATTAATAATTCCTAATGACCGACCCTCCGAAAGTAGGACCTCGTTTTATTCATACTCTGGATACCAAGGTATGGCAGTTCTTTCTGTTCGAAGTATCCTGGAACCGGGTAAAGAGGGTGGGGGAAGTGGGCTGAGGTGGGGAGCCGGGGAGGGGGCAGTCACAACTTGAGCATATGCAAAGACAGAAATTACCCTGCACACCGACAGCACCTAGAATTATGCAAAGCAAAATACCTTAATAGCTCCATGCGGACGGGTTATATTATGTGTAAAATGTGCAGAATATGGAAAAAGATGATTGTGGTCTATGTATAATTTTCATATTCATTCAAGAATATTGGACCTGCTCCCTTATTGAGAACAGACCAACTGGGAGCTAAATGTAATGTCATTTGTGCGTAATTGCATTGGTATACCACTAGATGGCAGAAGGGCACCACAATAGCTGCAAATCGTGGGCACGTATCTCCCATAAAGAGGAAAATGACGTAAATGACATCACGCGAGGAAACTGAAAAATTACAGGCAAATAAGAGTACGGTCGAGATGAAAAGGCAATATAACGCCAAAATCGATTACATCATTGTTAAGAAGCTCTTGTTTATTAAATATGTTCCTTTGCGGTAATCACAGCATCGGGCCTTAATATGTAACAGTGAAAATTGCTCTTTTTAATCAGACTGGTCCACAGAGAGAAAACATCTTTTTAGCAAGGTTACAGTCAAATTAAAAATGTAATGTTATGATGTATAATGGGCATCGTACCAGGTACTTATGGTATGAGCAGTGCAAGAAATATGATTACAGAGTGAGACTGGGGTGTGAACTCGCCTTGGCGATTACCCTCATGTTTAAGTGGAAATTATCAAAGCCGTGGGCCCCTGCCAGTTATTGTGGATTTGTCCTTGTGTACAGTGACATCCTGCCATTACGGACACCAAAGCCTCGTGGAAAATTCGCTGAGGGAGAAGGGTAATGGTCTTCACAAGGGGAAAAACGAGCTTTTAAGTATTAATGGGGTTTAATGGCATCGATGTAGAAGAGGGAGCCATTTCACCAGCCCGCTTTACTGTAAGTGCTGTCTCCAGGGGCAACTAGAATAGCAAGTGACACCCACCCACCCTCGGCCAATCACAAGCTGGGGAGAGTTACGACCCGCTGTGGACCAGAATTGGCCACTGCTCTGCAGATTCAGGCTGTGGTGCTGCTAATTCTTCTGCTTACAGTTATGCAACACGGTGCAAACAAAGGCAGCGTTTGTATGGTTACAGATACACAAAAAATGATGATCCTTGGGGGAACAAATAGAAGATCAGATGGGCACAATGGCAGAAACCGTCAGCTTAAATTTTTACGTTTAATCTTCTGATGGATGCACTGCCAAAGAAATGTATTACTAACCTGTTATTTAATGTTAATCATTATTTAAGTTGTTGTCTACCATGGAAGGGGCCTTCTGAGACCTGAACCACTTGGGCCCACCTTGGACCACATCCTTGACTCCGAGAACTTTTTAGCAACACAACAAGCTGCGATTAGCAGGATCAGTTTCTTCATCAGGACCGCTGGGTGCCTTAGAGTCATTAATAAAGCCTGAAGCATGCCTCCACACCTGCACACAGCTTGTACAAACATACCTGTGGTGGTCCAGGGGGAGGGGGTGGGGAGAAGTAGAATTACTGGATCAGTACTGAGTCAGCGCTGAGATGTGACCGATCCGCTGACTTGAGCCCTGAGAATGCGGGGAGGCAGGGCCACAGAATAGGAAGGAGGCCCTTGACCTTCAGCTGACCCTCAAGAGCTTCTGGCGGGGGTGGGAAGTCACATCCCATGATGCACCATTAGCAGAGCCTGTGGAACCCCCTCCAGATAGCTCCAGTCCACCAGAGTAACAGCTCTGCAGATTCTCACTACCACCAAATTTATACCAAATACCAAGGGAGGTAACTTATCATCCAAATAATTACCCCAAGCATGTGATATATAACCAGAGTAGGTCAGGACCCAACAAGGCCTGGGGTGTAGCTCTTATGGACCAGGATTGCTGACTTCTGATCCCTGAAAGCCAGCCTCTCTGATGATGTCACCTCCCTGGAGTCAGGGTGAGATTCGACTAGTTCCCTGAAGACTTGGGCTCAATGGAGTGAGATAACCGCACCCTGCCCACTTGCCAAAGACACGGTCGACCGTGTTTGATCCATGGACCTGCACCCAAAGGCAACATTATGACCTGTAGGTTAAAGAAATGTGGACAACTGGTACTTTCTGTCAAGTTCTCTCCCTTCATCCAGAATTGATTAAAACTAATATGATCTTGTCAGCAGTCCGCCCCAAAATTACCCAAAATACCATGGGGCTTACCTTTCAGTTATATAATGATAGTCAGCCTGTAATGGCTATTTCTGTACACTGACAGCAGGTAATTATGGCCGCTGTTTCTGCATTAATCAAATGCTGTCATGCTACGCTATGATACACTAGGCTACGCTAAGGTGCTCTACAATTCCTCACCAGTCAAGCAGCCCTCATGCTGAGTATTAAACATAGCGTGCAAGGCGCGATTGCCACGTGAGTCTTTGATCATCTCCAGGATGTGTTTTACCCCCAAACATCCTCATCTTCACTCTTACCAAGTGAGCTCCAGTTCCCCTGCGATTACAGTATTTGTAGCGTATATTAGCTGGATCTACATCGCTTTGGAACCATACCAAAGGCCCCCGTCAGTTGAGCTGCGTGGTTTATCCTGTCGTTTGTGAGGAAATGCGTTCTGGATATCGAGACAGAAGCCATGAGAAGCAACCGAGGTAGACAGACTCCATTTAGCAGATAAGAACAGAAACGGCCCAGTGGGATTCAGCCCTGGTGATAATGCCTGATAGCAGCTTCGAGGAGAGGAGAGGAGCAGAGACTCTCACTAGTAACATCACGGGGCCATAAACGAATCATTGTCTGGCATGTGCCAGTCGATCAGACGAGACCCCTTCCTCTCGTCCTTTCTTTGAGGAAAAATAAAAGACTTTCGATCCCTTCCAGCTGCACTCAGACTGTGGACAGGTCACCTTCACAGTCTGAAGAGGGTCGTACTCAAATCTGTAGAAATAGGACGATTTTCGTTTCACTTCTTGTGTCATTTAGTGTTTTCACTGAAACAGCTGAGGTTTCTTACTTTGTGGGAAGACACACTCTTGGGTTTAAATAACATATTTTATTTGCTGGGGTCTTATTACCTTTTAACAGTATGTGTGAGAGAATGGGCAGTAAAAGCCTCATACAAAAGCTGTCGCATGTCACATTTCTGCCACCAGGGGGCAGCAGAGAGTCTATCAGCTCCAGCCTACAGCTGATAACGGGCAAATTCGCCGCATATTTCTGTATTAGCATTAGTCGACGTACAACGTTCCAGCAAGCTGGCCCGAGGAGGCAGCCCTCCATTTTGTAAACGCCAGGCACCAAGTGTATTAGGGAGTGCCAACAAAAAAATAAATCGTCATCTAAATCTTTGATCAAAACTGTTTCGAACATCTGCCCCTTGTCCCTGTTGTATGTAAGCATCACCTGCCTGATGGAAGCAAGAAGACCATAAGGAATAAATCTGAGGCAGACCATATGCCTGAGAGACGCTGCTCTCTTCTCATTAAAAACGTGCTCTTTCACCCTTTTTAGTTGACATTTTATTCCCCACAATCTGTAGATGCACACCCTTGCTGCAGTGATGTGGAACGAAACTCTTCAACCTCTGTCCCAGGCTGGACTGGAATCTCCACATGAACAAGCTGCGATCAGAGGCCTTCTAAACCTTAGAAGAAGGTTCCCCCACAGTTACATAAACACACTGCAGGGACTGTGGGAACAAGCTAGCCCCCGCCTTCCTCACAACTGTTATTAATGATGGAACTTTGTTCCTTGATCTCCTTTGGCGCCCCCTGCAGGAGACGGATTGAAATGCAGCATGAATTCAGTGGTAGGAGTATAATGCTCGAAAAAATGAAGATATGCACTTTGAATTTTTGAAAAAAAACGACGGCTCTTGACAGATCTTGCTGTCTGGTATATAAAAAAGTCTCCACAAAATGAATATTGGCATGTGCTGAGTCTGGGCGTCTCCATGAAGAGGCAGTCAGACCGGATATCAGCAATATGTGTCTGCCATTCACTGAAAAAGGCTTCAGGAAAAGATGAATGAATAGATAAACACAAGTATGAAACTCTAAGCTGTGTTGCTAAGCCATTCTGAAGTCTGTCTTCTGTGTTTCCGAAAGACAGACTGAAAAAAGGCAAGCCAGAATCTCGGCAGAACCGGACCCATGCATCGAAGATCACTGGGCACTCATGTGACCGAATGTAAACGAACATTTCCGGTTTGCTTTGGAACCAAGTCAGCATCTCACTGAAGACTAATTTGTTACAAACAACTGGCGATATAGTGTGGTTTTCAAAATCAGCCAGGGTTGCCAGTGAAGAGGGCCGTCGCGGGGTTGTGTCTCAGCGTTGCTAGTGAAGAGGGCCGTCGCGGGGTTGTGCCGCAGCGTTGCCATTGAAGAGTGCCGTCGCGGTGTTGTGCCCCAGCGTTGCCATTGAAGAGGGCCGTCGCGGTATTGTGCCCCAGCGTTGCCATTGAAGAGGGCCGTCGCGGTGTTGTGCCCCAGCGTTGCCATTGAAGAGGGCCGTCGCG
>JAAGVU020000049.1:4153339-4175467 GCA_011763525.2 Mormyrus iriodes
AAGAGGGCCGTCGCGGTGTTGTGCCCCAGCGTTGCCAGTGAAGAGGGCCGTCGCGGTGTTGTGCCCCAGCGTTGCCATTGAAGAGGGCCGTCGCGGGGTTGTGCCCCAGCGTTGCCATTGAAGAGGGCCGTCGCAGGGTTGTGCCCCAGTGTTGCCAGTGAAGAGGGCCGTCGCGGTGTTGTGCCCCAGCGTTGCCATTGAAGAGGGCCGTCGCGGTGTTGTGCCCCAGCGTTGCCAGTGAAGAGGGCCGTCGCGGTGTTGTGCCCCAGCGTTGCCAGTGAAGAGGGCCGTCGCGGGGTTGTGCCCCAGCGTTGCCATTGAAGAGGGCCGTCGCGGGGTTGTGCCCCAGTGTGGCTCAGTGTAGCTTTTCTCACGTTCTCGTCTTCAGCCACGAAAAAATGCGCGATGAAAATTTAACATAAAACACTGTTACACAGTAATAAAAAGTTTAGTCAGGATAAAAATCCAGAAGAAAACCTCTGGGGGCCCGATCATCCAAAGGGTGCGGTTACACAACAATAATGCAGTAACTGATATAGCATTTGAGGAATGATACTGTCTCCTACATGTAGAATCAGGTGATGTTGTATGATCTACTGTTTCCCCATGTCGTGCAAAGGACTGCCAACCCATCTGGGACGTTTCATGCCCCATGTTTCCTGCAACAGGCCCTAGACTCACCCTGACCCTGTCCTGAATAAGTCTTTATAGAATACAGATGGATGGATGTTTCTTCGTTATGCCGATAATCACTCACCAAAGTGATGCAGAATGTCTCCTAGATTCAGAATCAGGCACGATCAGATGGTATTAATTGTCTGAGTTGTGATCGCCTGCCCTCTAACTTGGTATGGCTCCGCTTTCACAGTGAACAGCACAGTTGTTTTGCTTTCAGTGAACTAAGGCCTAAGGCTTGCTGAGTGCCGGTAGATTAATTGAACGTTATTAATAGATTTGGAAGCTTTACTTTATAGAAACGCACAAAATAAGCAGTGATACAATCTCTCATTTCTAAGTCATTTGGACACGTTCCCTGGAAGACAGCATGTTCTAGCTCCCTTCATATCGTTGCCTGTGATCTTCACATATAGTCTTATAACTTAAATGCTTGATAAATGAAATGCTCTCTAACAGGATGTAGAGGCGCATGCAGAATACAGTCGAGAGAAAAAAAAAAAAGTGTTCTACCCCATATGCAACATGTGCTCTTGTCTTCAGAGATGAACTCAGGGAGTTTCAATTGGCTCACGGTGTTTCTTAGACTCCAGTGACCGGTGAGCATAGGATCGCCACCGAAAGCGTTTGGCTCTCTGGCGCCATCTTCTGCTTGTGAAGAAAAGCTCCACGCCAGACAGTTGCACGGTTGCTTGTTTCTGTCGTTAATTCATGCTTTCCGTTGGCTGAGTCTCTGACTGGTCCTTTCCCACTGCTGTTCAAGAAACGTTCTCCCAGGAACACCATAGCTAATGTCAACCCTGCCCAGGTCACTGCTGACTGTCCCACTGAAATGGTGTCATTTTGCCAGTGTACTGAATGCCCTGTGCTTGTATTTTGCATATAGACTTAGTTCGTACTGGACACTAGCACAGCTCTGAAGGTTCTATGTATCGTACTAGGTAGGTTCTGACAGGATTTTGTGTAGCTATTGTTATACTGCTAACTGGCACTTGTTACTGGCCACTCACTCAGGCCCAGTCTGACTGCACTTCTACTTGAGTTGGCACCTTGGCAGCTGTTTGCTTGTGATGCATTATCGTCCTGCTGGTTCGTCACTCCGGACAAAAGCACCTGCTAAATAAGCCAATGTAAATGTTCAGGGGTAATTTAGGAGCAAAGCGGAACGACGACGCGACTCAAACAATCAGGCCTCACAGAATTGCTGACCAGGCCAAAGCTACGACAAAGCGTGGCTGAAGGAGCTGAGCAGATTATAGAGAGCTGAACACAACCCTGGAGGAACACCTTTGGACCCTTCAGCTGTTATCACCTTCTTGTTAGCAACTATGTGGAACCTTAAGGGGATCATCTTTCCGTTGCCATGGATTTATCGATAATAAATCCAAGCTCACTGAGTGCTGCCACAATGCTCAGCTATCTCTTCTGTATCACCTCTGACGGGCACTCAAGGGCACTGCCTGTCTTATTAAGCTGCTGAATGCTGATTGGAAGTCAGATTACAGTGGGCGTGGTCCCTCTACATCCCCGTGGCATTCCTAACACGAATCAGATATATGCTTCAAGCTATAACCATATAAAAGAATTTATTTTGCACTGCCTAAGTACAGGTCAAAAAAATATATCTGCCTAGCAGAAAAATGTATAATCCTGAGCACTCTGGAATGCAAATGAAGAATTTCTCATCCCTAATTAAGTGCATAATGCTATGCCCACACAGCCCAAATGCCGTCAGTGGAGACTGATGTCTTCCCGGTTCATTTGCATGACAGCAATTACACGTGGGCACAATTTATTACGCAGGTCCCTGTAGCAAGGTTGCTATGACAAGAGGCCGCCACCCCATCGGCAGTCGGAGCAGCCCACGCTGGGCGGGGGTGGGGGGAGTTCACCTTTCCAGGAGCCCGGTCCATCATGGTCTCTAATGAGCACTGGTTAGGACCGCAGACCCTCGTGCCCTGCATCCTCCTACTGATTCTGGGAATCGGCTAAACTGGCTTCCACCAGGCAGCTTGGTGACTTCTTGGAAATTCACCAGCAAAACACCGTCACTTTAGGATTAAGAATTGCCCCAATATAATTATTCAATGCGTGAGCGATCGAGAAGACTTGTCAAGATGGATTGAATCAAAGTGATCCTGGATGCATCATTATCCAGCCATCCAATCGCAGTGGCCCGGCATGGCATGTGATGTCATGAACAAATCATGTCTTCACAGCCACAGCTAAAACGCACGCAGCCTCGAGCTGGGAGCCAACCCCTCAGAGCTGACATTCTCTTTGTCAAACAGAAGGCCACACCGTACTGGCCATGAATAAATGTGCATTTTGATTGAATATCAGAGCTCTGTGCGTTTGCTGTCATTCCAGGAGGGTCACAAGAATAAGGCTTCATCGATGTTTTAGCCAACAGATTCTTCCACCGAATCCCTAAAAGGGGATTCAGTGGCGTCAGTCTCTGCACTGCGTATTTGTGGCAGGTGTTGTGAACGTGCAGCACGTGTCCTGGAACAATAGGGTATAAGTGTTCTGCTTTGCCAAAACCAACACCTCCCCGCCTCGTTAAAAATGGACTCGCTCCCCTCAGCCTCCAGGGTAACCCTGCTATGTCTTCATCATGGATGCCGAGACAGAGACCGCATCCATCACCGGTCCTGGGCCGGGCCCAGGAGGACGAGGTGAGAACAACAATCCGCTCACTGAAACATTCTGGGGACATATCCATCTGTTGGACGCCTGCTTCACGCGTGTGCCCTGATTGACCCTGAACCTGAATACCGTTTCCCAGTTCTCGTTAACAGAATCCTTCTAGAATTCCGATTTACCTTGAGGAAGGCTACTAGCCCCCAGAGGAGCTAAACACCTCCAGGTGTAGGACAGGAGGTTCTTCCCCCGTCGGAGCCTTGCAGTAAGTACACCCTCACTCGAACCTTGAACACTGGAGGTATGAGAGGCACTTAATCTGAAAACCTTTGCTGAGCAATCAACTCCACGAGCCTGTTGAAAATTACCTTGAATAATTTAATGGAAATAAAAAGCCTGATGAATAAAAAATATCAATGTTGATGTTTATTCCTATAAACTTATAAAACAGCTATACCACCAGCTACTGAAAGGAACACTGATGAAACTATCTCAGTATTTGCCAGTAATGTTTATGGCCACTACTGTTTTCAGTTTCACACTAAATTAGCAATGTTTTACTAGTTGATATTTCTGATTCGGATTTTCATTGCATAGAAAAAAAGTTTCCCTGGGAAGACTGCGGGCGTAGAACGTCGCCTTCGTGAACACACCCCTTTTATTAGCGATCTTTTGCTGGTAAATTATAAGAGGCATCTTGTAGTTTTTAAAGACATAAATCACAGCTAAACCTCTGATTTATTACGTAGAACATGTTCTGGCAGTATTTAATCACTTCATTGACAGAATTCAACGAAAACCACATACACACAGACTGTGCCACCCAACACACACTGCGAATACATTATCTTGAAATGATGCAGTAATTGAAACGAATGAATTCACGTTGTTATGATGGATGGTGTTTGGTCTGGGGAAGGCTTTCAGAAGGCAGCGACCCGTGCTGCACAGCCTCGCATGATGGTCTGCTGAACGTAGCTGTGTACTTAGGTTTGAAGTGAAATCACTCAGAGCAGTCCTGGCAATCGGCAAGGAGATGTGGAGGATTGCAGGGAGCACAAATCCATATCAGAGCACCTCAGTAAGGACCAAAACTGCATCAAGTACTGGGGACGGGAACAAAGGGGCTCTGCGTTTTTTCATAAAGTGGAGTGATACCGTGACAGGGAGACTTTGGAGTCACAAAAATGCAGGACTGTAATTTATTCTCTGTAATGCTACTCGGAAATGAAGCCTCCAGTCTACAAAAGTAATAGGTCAATTTGACGGGTGAGTTATTTATATCTAAGTTCATACAAGTGAAGGAAGGATTATGAAAGCGATAGAATGATCATTTTGGCCGAAGGAGCAATATGGGTGTAAGGTAGCGAGAAATCATCTCAGCCTCAGTGTTCTGGCGCGCCTCTGCAGGTTCTCCATTTCAGCCAGGATTAGGAACAGGCCCAAAAAGGCTGGAAAGATGGAGGTTTTCAAGTGGGCAGAGGTTTGGTCGTTAGGAGGGGTGACGTGAGAACATGTTGCGCCTGACGTGCAACAGAGGCAGGAGAAATTGAGGTATAATGGAAGACACCCCCATGCAGGGTACGTCAGGTGCAGGAAGAGCTAAGGAGCTGACCTTGAGACATCTGGAGATCTTTATGGTAGAATTGAATTTTCCTGGAGACATCAGTCTTGTGACACTGTCCAGCAGTGACTGCAGGTTTCCCAACATAATCATCCCCAGCAGTCCATTCAGAGACCCTCTTCCTCCAGAATCTGGATCATCTGATTGTGCTGGCAGCGGAGGTAAAAGGACCCCGGTCCCATTACTAATTACACTTGCAATCAGCGATGCACTCTATTTCCCTGAGTCGTTCTCAGTGCCTGAAGGGATTAAGTAATAATATTCTGTACTGTAAGGCGTAACATTATGTTCTCTCCCTCCTGACTAACTGTGTTTTCTGGTTTTTAATTACACGTCCACTTTTGCTAGGACTTTCTTGTAAAAATGCATTACACACTACATGTAATCTGAATTATGTGGCCTAAGCACCCAAAACACTTCTAACACTCACTCTCTTTGTATTTTCCTAGACTTCAGATTCACTCATTTGAGGCCTGGGTGGTGGTCTCTCAGTTATCTGCAAGCTAATGCTTCCTTCTGGGGATAGGGGGCACAGGGGCTGTATCAATCGCCCGGGGGTTCTCTCAGTGAACGACCCGGGTAGCATGATGATGAAGCATGCCGCACAGGCAGCCCGCTTTCAGCAGACACTCGGGGGTCCTCGGAAGCGTACTGTGAGTCTTCCGGGGGGGTATGGTCCCTTCCTTCCCCAGCCGGTTTTTCAAAGTGTATGTTTTGTTGCAGTTGCAATCCGCTGAAGGCTTTCTGTGCACTCGAGTGACTCAAGAGGTAAACATCTGAATCATTAAAAAAATTGACTTCATGGTAACAATTGGCTAATAGCTCCTTATGGGAAAAAAATTGGATTCCAACAAAAACCTCATCCGAAGGAGCCCAGAAGGAGAATCTCTGCTGGCCAACATCGCACTGATGCAGTACATCTCCGCCTCCGTCATGATCTGCGGGGGACGCGGCTGTTCTGCTGAAGTGAGATCAGGAGAATCTGTAAAGTTACACCTTTTCCAGGTATCCTGTTCCACAGCTGTGCTTGTCCTCCAGTCACACCTATTTCCAGGTATCCTGTTCCACAGCTATGCGTGTTCCCCAGTTACACCTGTTTCCAAGTATCCTGTTCCACAGCTGTACTTGTTCCCCAGATACACCTATTTCCAAGTATCCTGTTCTACAGCTGTACTTGTTCCCCAGTTACACCTATTTCCAAGTATCCTGTTCCACAGCTGTACTTGTTCCCCAGTTACACCTATTTCCAAGTATCCTGTTCCAAGCTGTACTTGTTCCCCAGTTACACCTATTTCCAAGTATTCTGTTCCAAGCTATACTTGTTCCCCAGTTACACCTGTTTCCAGGTATCCTGTTCCACCCCAATATAAAACCGAAAATGAGACTCAAACCAGTCACAGATCTGGATCAGAACAAGTCCCTTGTGCAATCACCACCCACGAATCCCCTTTAACAACAGATTTATGTGTAGCTAAACCAATCATACACATACACCTAAATTTACCCACACTAACTAGCCACACTGTAACATTTTATTTATTAATGACATGCTAAGCTGAATGTGTCTGCCCTGTTGAGTTTTATGACGGAAGAGTGACCAGCGGATTCACAGCTTTACGTGAATCTCTCACCAAAGCTTAACATTCCATTGTTGTTTACTGACAGACAAATAGAGGAATTATCACAGACTGACACATTTCACTGCTCAAATGCATAATTAAATCGCCACCATTCAGCTCACAGAAAGGAATCGGTGTTGAGGATGCAACACAACCTTCCATTTCTGTTCCCCGTTTCCTCATTTGAGGGGATTTTCACGCACAGCAAGTACGGGGACGGCGTGACCTTTCATGGCACAAAATGGGAAGCGGCTTAATCTATTGTCCTCATCTAATTGGCCATCTGATTGGCAGAGGCGTCGTGTCACTGGGAGACCCTGCAGACATTCCCTTAGTTCCTGGGTCACTGACGGTAACAAACTCTAAATATGGAGTCAAAGGACAAGGAGTCAAATTTTGGGAGAGGCTTTTGTGAGGAGCCCAGCGCTGGGACTCACTTCGCGAGTCTGACCCTCACTACCTTCGCGAGTCCAGGCCCTTCTCTGTCTCAGCTGAGAAGCTGTCAGGAGTGATATAAGGTTTGGAATAAATTACACTCTTATTCACGCTTTTTCCCATCGTGCAGCACAGTGATGTGTCTGCGGGATGATTTATAGCGAATATTTGAATCCATCCATCAGTTTCCAGTACTTTCTTTTTAAGATTAAATACAACTGCAATGATCTGGCGACCATTGTGTAAGAAACAGGACACGTGACAGGACGGGGCCCCCAGGACACGGCCCCCAGGACACCACAGAGCTACTAAAATATCTCCCTATCCATCAGCAGCCCATGACACTGTAATTAGCTAGCCCTCATATAGGTGTAACTTGGCGGTAGGTGAAATATGAAGCCCCTTGTCTCAATCCTAATAAAAAAGGACCAGTACAGTGGTGGAATTACTCTCGCTTAATGTCATGCGAAAATTCATAAATACTTCCCACTTCTTCCGGTGGTGTTTAAGAGACCATTCAGCCAAAGGGACTGGATGCCAGCGGTAGACTGTGTATGTGACAAGCTTTCCATGTTAACGATGTCAGCTGAGGGTGACTCGGAAAACAACGATCGATTCGCAGAAGCAGCCATGTCACGACGCTTCCTACCACATGCCAGGCTTCAAAAAAAATGAAGAGCCTCATTTGCATAAATAGGGTCTTCGGGTTCTCATCCGTCAACGGGCAGGTTTCCACTTTCTCAGCAGGCAGGCTGAGGATGGCCTCGAATGACAGTAATAGGAGCCGAAACGCCGGCCCCCAAATTGCCACGCAGGTTACGCCTGTCACTGTGTCAGTGGCAGCACCCCTTGATGTCGGTAGAGCCGTGACTCACCTTCAGAGGAGTGGTCGTTTGCCTACAGGCAGCGAGGAGGACGGCCGCAGCCAGCGACTGGGGTCCTGACAGGCCCACGAAGAGGACTGTCCTTCCAAAATCTGGTAGGTACATGATATTATTGCGGGAGGTGACCAGGTCAGTTTGTGGGTTCACATCCTCACAGAGATTCTGCTTCTGCGAACTTGGGCCCAGTTATAAAAAGAAAAGGCAGAAATTGCTTCAGCTCAGTCTAAGAATAAAAATGTAAATTTGAGCTAAAGTCACTCTTAATAACAGTGAGCACTGAACTGCAAATGAGGATGAAGGAGAAGTTGTTGATAAGAGTAGAATGCTGTTACTTCATAAACTTTCTTTAATACAGGGTTGTCGATGGGAACGTGCTTGATGAGAGCAGTGTAATTCTCTCTGGCCATCTCCGGCCATCTCCGACAGCGGCAACGAAATCAGGCTGCTAATTAAGACAGGGAGAAATATCCCAGGCTGAGCAAATAAAAGGGATGACAAATTATTGTTTCGGAGAGGAGGCTGGTAGATGAAATGACCCATGGTCCTAGAGCCATGCTGAGCAGGCAGGGAGGGGAAGGAGAAGAAGACAGGGCAACTGATCCGGGAGATGGTGGATGTCACCCAGTGGCCTGGAGATGGAGGGTAGGAGACCTCAGGTTCCTCCCGTAAGGGGGGGAACCTCTGGGTAAGAGAGTCAGGTGATCAGATCTGATGTCATGCTGCATTACACCTGTCCCAGGTTCCCAGTTGTAGGGTATGAATAGGTTGTTTTTCTTCCCCAGTAAACCGAAAAACGCTTTAGCACCTCTGTAAGCTCATTCTCTGCTCCCTGCTAAGCCCTCTGGGATTCCCACCACGACCGATTAGGCTGGCCAAAAGGGCAGCTTTTGTGTGTCAGTGCTGCTCCTATGGCACCCCATTCTGGAAAGGACAATTTCCCCATATATCAGAGCCCCGTTGCTTGCCCAGACCCCTGCCACATGACCATCTGCCATTTTCACAGGCAGGTGAAGACCTTCCCATTCCTCATTTTCCAAAAGACCCGAAAAAGGCGGCTGTCAGTCCTCTGGCATGCTGCACCCTGCAGGGATACGAGGCGAGAACTCCACAGTGTCACAATCGTAATTATGCTTGAAATGATAGTAAAACATCAGACTTTTCTGGCAGCATCTGTCCAGGCAGGGGCGGATTCTGAAAGTTTGTCAGTTACTCTTGGCATTATTTCATTTCATTTTTGGTCGCTAGACATTTTGTTTTGCTTTGCTTTTATGCTTCCTGTCATGAAAGAAATAATAAACAAACAAACAAAGCAACAGTCATCAACCTCGATGACAATACGACCTTCCATTTAATCGCCACATCAAAGGCGACCGCCGTTTCAGTCAAACGGGGCACGTTCCTCACTCCCACTGCCTACGGGAGCGATCCGTATCAAATAAAGGCAGATTAAATAAGTGGGGGGAAATCTGGGACAGCCTTTAATTAGTGTAATTACAGCTGAGGCAAAGGAGTTAATCAGCTCAATCAGAGGGAAACGTCCCGTTTGATGGCACCCGAATCAACGCAGGTCCATCGTTATGTCATAATGAACCGCGCGGCTCAATGGAAAAATGGGAATCTGGACCTCCTGATGGGCAATGTAGGCGTATGAGATCAATGTGGCCTCGCTCAGAGCAGCCGGACAATGATGTGGAAAGTGAAACACACTCAACAGAGTCTATCATCCAGAGACAAGGGTGCAGAAATGTTTCGGGTGGAGGTAAATACTTACAGGCCGAGGCAGATTCTCTCTAATCACTTTTTCCCTTAAACTTCAATTATGCTGCAGTAGGGATATATTGCAACAGACCAGAAACCTAAAGGCACTATCTGTTCAAGGGCATCAAGTGGCCAGTGAATACACAGACAGACAGACACACACACACACACACATATAGAGTCACAGAAAACCTTCCCCATGCCCCCGCAGAGTCAGCAGCCGCCGCTCTCTGCCTCGAGGCAGGGCTGTTCGGTACCCCAATGCTCTGGCTAATGGACGCCCCTGAGGAGCAGGTTATAGACCGTCAGATGAAACAGGCCACACTTTCTGTTTATTTCCCGGGTAGTGATCTTAAAACCTGTCACGTCACAACTAAAGAGATTTATTCCTTCTGAATCTTTGTATGGATGATTTTTATACCCAGGAACCAACCTTGATGCTCTTCAGTGAATTCTGAAGGGGGAATGTCACACGACCAACACGACCTGAAGATCTGTCGCACCAAGATGTTAAACACACTCAAAAAGAATCCAAGCATTTTATTCACGTTTTAGCTGAAGATTCATGTGCCTTAGTAATGTAATGTAGCTGTCTGTGAATTTGTATAACATCCCCAGCAAACTGCTGATTAGATTTTTTGATTTATATTTAATTACCGTTTCATTCTCACCACCCTGTTTCAATCCTCAGCCGTGCAGCTTCGCACACGGAATGTCCTTTGACTTTTAGCTGAACCAGCACAAACTGAGACAAACATGGCAGCGGGGGCAATTAAGCAGATCGTCCCGGAGCGCAGTAAGCAAAGTCGCCGAAATCTCCTGTTTAGGCTCAAAAGGACAAACTTAAGATCTTAGCCAAACTGAACCCTAATTATAGACCTGGAAATGTCTCAGACTGACTCAATGTGAGCGTTCGAGCTGGATTTCTAAATTACTAAGAAAACAAACATTTAAAAAAATTCTTTTTACTTATATATGATGTTTGTCATGCTCCAGTACTTGAGTGGAGTGTGAAATTGGGATCGGGATGTATTCCCTCGCTGGTTTGGTCTTTTAATCATAATGGAACAAGCCCCAAGCTCGTTTCCCAGCCCTGACTTAACAAGGTGCTCGAACTCAAAGGCTGAGGATTACAGAGGCGGGTTAGCAGGGTCGGTTACGCGCGTCACTCAGGGTTATGCAGGCCTTGCCTCACTTCGCAGTTGCCAAGACGGTTCTTTTCAGAAGAATGATGATAGCTGTTTGGAACACGATGCACCTGGCAAATAAGACCTGGATATTTTGGAATATTATGGATTTCAGTGTAGCATGCTATTGATTACATTTAAAAATCAATAACCAGTGCCCCCCCCCCCCCGACCGCCTTGGCCGCATAAGCACACAAATAGAGCAATTGGTCAGCGTTTCACTAGAGTGACACATCACGGTCTTTGGATGGTCTGAAGTCACTCTGGAGATGGGGGGGTGACAGACATAGGTAGTTCAGGACCGGAGAGTAAAAGTCCAGACCAAGATTTAGTTTCAACCAACCAGTTCAGTACTCTGTCACTGTGACTCTTTATACTCTATTGGCTGGTTGAAATCCTGGTGCAGACTTTTACTTCCTGGATCTGAATCACCCTCTTGTGCTAGCTGACTCACCCCTCCCCCCCCAGGGTTTGAGGGTCCCCTACTGGCCAGAAACAGTCACTACACTAGAGGGGGCCCAAGACACAACAAAGCCAAGGATCGCCAAGGATCGCCCTGAGCCAAGGATCGCCATGTCTCCGCACATCAAGATAGACATGAGGTCTGCGGCTTAACAAACAGTAAAATCACTGCAGGAACATCACCCAGCCCATGTAGCCGATTTAATGTTGAGGGAGCTGTTTCATTAAAAATTAATTTGAAAACCTGAATTTCTGATTTGATGGAGATCAGCCTTTCTGGGTTTGTATAGTTCTTCCGATTCACACTCTCTCTCCCCCCAGTCATCAGCCAGGCACCAACCCACTGAACCACACGCCAGGAATCGAGCAGACAGAGGATAGCTACGTTTGATCTAACATGTAAACGCCACGGGCATGGGTTGTGGACGTCAGCCAAGCCACCAGAGATCGTCGTTCCAGGCAGAGCAATGGTGCAGGTGTGCAGATCCGGCTAAATCCCTTTAAGCTTCCACACACGCCCACCTCACAGCCTTTGGAAAACTACACCAAGGCCATTTCTCTATGAAAACATCAGGAAACAGATTTGACTGACCAAAAAAAAACAGAACTTTCCTTTCATTCACTTATATAACTTATAAGTTCGACTGGTTTTTTCTACTTATTTAACAAATGGTCCTGAACATTTCTGAGCATTTTTGGACATTTATTACTTTCTTAGAAAGCTGTTATGGCTTCCTGTGACTCCCAGTTTTTGTTGCTCGTGGGGGTCAGTGTAAATGGCAAATTGACTTGAATCTGGAGTTTTGTTAATAAATAAAGGTCTTACTTAGGCCTTTTGATCAGCAATAGCAAATCGATCCGTGTGTCATCACAATCCTGGGGTTTTAAGCAAGACCAGGAGATGGCAAGTCCCGATTGCTGGGCATGATTTGAAATTTGGTCCGTTGAGACTGGAATCCACTCTGAAAGATGGTTCTCAGATGCTTTGACGTGACCTCTCGGCCGTCCCATCGTCGTGTGAAAATAGGGTGAGGCGGTCTTTGCACTTTAGACCTATTCACTAGTGCAAACAAACTCGGAGATCCCGACTGCGTGTGGGTATTCTCACACAGAAGGATTTTCTGTAAAGAAACACAGCACCTCTTAGACATGTGGGAATTAAAATGCATGAAGCAGAATAATGTTAAGGAACAGCCCTATTTGCTCGGGCATAGTGAGAACAGTGAGATAGAAAACCAGTCAGGCGAAAGAGGCACTTAAACTCAGGATGGGGTCCATTTTAAAAAGCACCAAGGAGAGACATCTGCAGGTTTTACGCTTAACGAACCATCCAGAGATAAAGCTAAGAGTTCAGAGTGTGAAAAGGGGCCTGTTTTGGATATTTAAAAAGCTCACGGTACACATGATACTGCCATTGACACCTCTCATCCAGCAAAGTCGAGTCAAGGTTAGCCACTGATGCGCTCAGATCGGATAAATTCCTCTCTGTTCCAGTAAATGATTCAGTAGGTGCACACGCACATGCACACACACACACACACACACACACACACACACACACACACTCACAGACACATATACAGACAGACACAGATATAGATAGACACACACACACATTTTTGCTGTATCAAACCCTCCCACCACAAGGAGCAGTGGTGAGCACCATCTGCTGGCCGTGGCTTTGGGTGTGCCTGCCACATCTCTCGCTCAGCTGTTCTGTAAAAGTGACAGTCATCAGCAGGAGGAACCTCTGTGGCGCCCCCTCCAGGAAACAGGCAGACAGTTCTTTTGCTGCAAACATACATAGCTGACATGCTACAGCATCCATGGTTGGAATACACATTGCTGCCATCTATGGCGTCGCCTGTCTCTATCTAGGGTGGGGCTGTGAGTGTGACAATCCCATCAGCTGACCAAAGATCCTCCAATCAGTCTATCTATCTATCTATCTATCTATCTATCTATCTATCCAATGACATAGAGAGACATCAAACAAATTAAATATTGGGGGGGTCCCCCATCCCCTCAGGGGCCTATGCCCCATATCCATCCATCCATCCATCCACCAAGATTGCTCTCGATCTATTTGAATAGTCACACAGCGTGAGTAAAAAAAGACTATTGCAACCTAACATTAAACGCTTTGCTAACGACTTTGCTATTTGACAGGGTAGGAAATTAAAATTTTAAACCAGAAAAACCCACAATGCAGCCTTATAACTGAACTTTCAAAGTAACTAAGAAAAGACTCTTGCTTTTGATGAATGGTTGATTTTTAAATACCTGATCAGTACATTCACTACTTGCCTATTACAGGCAACTCATGCAGTATATGAAATCCTTAAATAATTATTCCAAAAAAACACAGTTTGAATACGATTGCTACATTGACCTCTATTTCTAGTCTATTATTAAGCAAAGCGTTTTTTTGAGACTTTCTGTACTGAAAAGTAAAAATAGATTAAAATAATACCTGACTTTACAGAGCCATAAATAACTGCGAGCCTTGGTCTATTTTTGGAAATCCTCTCGCTCATTCCCAGTGCAACGCCACACCATTATAACCAGCAGACAAGTCCATTTCTCCATTTGTATTCCTTTGTGAACGTCCCAAGCAGACATTCAGTTCCTTATTATTGCTGGGATGCATCAATATCTGTACTGTAATTAAGCTCTGCAGATATTTCTGAATCATGTAGCCTCTTGAAAAACAATGACTTTGACACCAGGTGCCCCTTTGTAAATAGATTTAGTCCCAACAAGACTGAACCATATTCATTAATAAAGTCGACTGGCTTTATTTTATATTCTTCTTACTTAACTTTGATTATTTTTAACGATGTCCAACACCGACATCAATCTCTGACAGCTATAATCTAGATTTGTATGCAAGGGGTTCTCCCATGACCCTGCACAGCCGAACCAGGCAAAAATCCTGTGATTACGCTGGGTCGTGTGAGGACCTGCTCCCCAGCCATCGTGATTAACATCCGAAGGACCCGGGCTGCCCCAGCTGACTGCCTGTACCAGTACGGCCCTCTCGCTGGAATGTGAGAACTGCAAATACAGTGGGAAAATTGGCCCCCATGTCCTGTCAGCTGTTCCCTAAAACAAGAGCCAGAATCTGGCTCTTAAATAAACATCATTAAAAAATTGTCACTGTCTAAGAAAACATCCATCATTTAATTACTTCTTTGAAGCATGTTTGCCCCGACTACGCTAGAACCGCCAGCTCCAGAACCGTCACCGCCAGAACTACAGCCTCCACAACCACCGCCGCCAGAACCACTGCCTCCAGAACCGCTGCCGCCAGAACTACAGCCTCCACAACCACCGCTGCCAGAACTGCTACCTCCAGAACCGCCACCTCCACAACCACCGCCGCCAGAACCGCTGCCTCCAGAACCGCTGCCGCCAGAACTACAGCCTCCACAACCACCGCTGCCAGAACTGCTACCTCCAGAACCGCCACCGCCAGAACCACCGCCGCCAGAACCGTCGCCGCCAGAACTACAGCCACTACAACCACCGCCACCAGAACCGCTGCTGCCAGAACCGCCGCCATCAGAACCGTCGTCTCCACAACCACCGCTGCCAGAACTGCCACTGCTCCGAATGTGTTTTTCTGTCATTCCGTTCATTCTTTAAACCCGCTTGACCCCTGTTTGTCACTCGTTCAGTGGCTGTAAAGGACCGGATGTGAGGGGACATGTTTCTGGGTCTTCTTGTGTAACGGCGGAGTTCTCACAGGCCGAAGCAGACCTCTCCGCGTCCTCGGACTTTTCTGGAAATGGCTCAGCATACCGTTATTCTGTTATTGCTCCCAAAGATCCAAAATCATGCAGAAGGCTTTTAATCAGTCACGAACAAAGCCGACAGCACGGCCATTCGGCGCAATAACACCGATGATTCGTGGACCCAGTCCAGTAACTGCTGTCCAGATGGCGGTTCTGGAGACATAGCTTGACCCCTGTGGGTCCCTCAACATCAGGGAAGAAAAAAAACAGATGCAGCACAAATAAGCGAAACCATTACCCATTATGCAGAAATATCATTTTTCACTCATGTAATTCTGTTGTAATGGAATTGAAAATATTTTTATATCATAAAAACATGAACCAAGGGCTGACCAGCAACTACAGCTTGTGCCGTGTCCTTACATTGCGTCGCTGAACATAAGCATGTGGGTCTGCAGCCAATCAGATCCCCAGGCCAACCATTCTCAAGGTTGCTCTACAGGCGAGGTGATTTTATGGTGATGAAACTGGGATTAAAGCCCCTTGATCTAGTGTACAGCAGCAGTGACCCTCCTGAGAGCAGGACTAGCAGGCCGATGATGGATGATGGTATAACTGCTAGGCTACATGCTAACCCCAGCCTGCACAGAGATTATACAGGGAATGTCAGGACGCAGAGTTGGGAAACTCTCCCCTCCACTCTTGGTGGAGTGGGAATTGCACTGCCAGCTCATCCATCTTCTTTGCTGGCAGAACACAGGGCCTCGAAGCTGGTTCTCTACAGCAGGCAGGTCACAGGGGTGAAAACAGAGGTCGTGGCCCTCTCCAGCGCTACAATTTCAGCATCCACGGGCACGTTCTGGAAACACGGTGTTAAATATGGCCGCCATCGGTTATGGGGGATTCCGTTTTCTTTTTCTTTTATACCGCAGATAATGGTAAACCCTGCAGCGGATCAAAGCAATCCCAAAATCGCTTATGGGGTAGAAAATTTACTTCTGATTGTCTGAGGGATTTTTCTGTTTCAAATACTCGAGTGAACCTATTGGTCTATGTTTAATCCTGGGGAAAGGCTTACCTGGTATCTGACCCCCACAGGTTGCAGAGCAGGCCAGCAAGTCACAGCTGAAGCTCTCGCAGCAGGTAACAGGCTCGTCGGCAGCCCTGAGACTCGCCCCCCCCGATTGGCTGCACATAACCCATTAATCAAGTTGAGTTTTGACAGCCATATCATTACTTGAACACAGGTTTGTCCACCCCATCTGCCGTTTTATCGTTTAATGGGAGAGATTACGTTTTACAAAGACCACAAGGACACACTTTTTCCCTCTTCCAAGCTTCGAAAAAAGATTCTCAGATGAAAAACATGTCGTGGCTCAGTCTCAAGCTCAGAAAAGAGATTAATTTGTTTCAATCTTTCAATCGACTGATATTAGTGTATTAGCGATGTGAAATGAATCACACAGATGTGGAAGAACACAGAGTTCTGGTCCACAAAGCTTGACAAATAGGAAATAGATTTGTGACATGATTTGAACAGACCCAGAGAACCCCCCGACACATCAGGGTCCTGTCCTATTCCTACACAGAAACTTCTAGAAGAGAACACCCTGTCTGACACAATCGTCTATATACAGTGCTGATAAATGGCACGCACTCTTTTTGGGTTATATGGTTGCTTGGTTAAAGTGAAGCAGGTGTGACGTTAAGCCTATTTGTATGCATCCCATAATAATGGCACAGCACTCCCAAACACTCCGTTGCTGAACTAAAAGTTTTATCCAAGGAAGCGTACTCTTTCTACACATTTATATAGCGGCACCAACTGCAGCAGGTCAGTTCAGTGCTGATCTCAAAGGTATAAGAGCCAACCCCTCTTATCGCTCCACTGAAGTCATCCATCCATCCATCCATCCATCCATCCATTCATTCATCCATCATGCATCCATCATCTATCCATTCATCATCAGCCATTCATCCATTCATCATCTATTCATTCAATCATACATCCATCCATCGTCTATCCATCCTTCATCCATCCATCCATCCATCCATCCATTCATCATGCATCCATCCATACACGTGAAGGTCAGTGGGGGCCTGGAGCCTGTCCCAGGCAGCAGAAGCCAGGGCTACACCATGAACAAGATTCCAGTCCTGTACAGTCAGCTAAAATAAATAGATACATAAACAAAATGATCACTGCATTTATTCTCTATAATGTTTTGCCTAACAATCCAGTCGTTCTTCCATTTTCTATCTGCTTATCCTGGTCAGGGTTACAGAGTGGCCTGGAGCCAGTCCCAGGTAACACCAGCCATGCACTGGGGACAGGATGCCAGCTTTAGAGTAACGTAATGAATATTACATAATCTTCAGGTAAGATGAAGCAATCTGACGCCACGCAGGAACACAGGTCAGCGAGAAGCACATGCATAACTCACATTTCCCCAAATGACAAAGCAGAACGAAAATAAAAACAAGGAAAACACAGCTTAAATTCAATTATTCAGCATAATTAAGCGGAATTGTTAAGATTTCATTAGGTCGTGACTTTGCTTTTGTTTTAATGTAATGACTTTTCCATCGTTTAAAATTTAATTTTTGCGAATAGATCTATCCATCTTCCAAAAACATACCCAGTACATCACATTAAGCTGCGTGTCTTCTTTCATAGATCTGTGTGCAATTTAATATTATGAAGTAATGTTTGATATTTTAAAATGTCCATCTATCTTCTGACCACTTACCCCGGACGGGGTCATGGGGGTGACCAGCACTGTGGACGGTGCACGGGAGGAAGAAGCGAAATCTACAGGGGTGCGATTAAGACCCCCAATCCGGGAGGGGGTGGTGAGGCGACAGCGCCGCCTATTGACCCACCGTGCCGCAAATGATACATCAGCTGGTGTAACAACTTAAATATGTTACATAATTTGTGCGCATTAAGATGGAACTTAGGCACGATTACAACATGAAAAAATGGTTTAAGGACTGAGTCATTTATTTGTAAATTGGGAATTATACCGCATATGTACATGTTCATATTTGGAAATTCATAACGGAGGACTTTCTGCGAAATCACCAGGTTATTATTTCAAAAACTGTCGGGCTTAAAATAGCGGCGCCCGGTCGCGGCGCTGAATAAATGATGATGAATGCGCGGCGCCGGAGAGCCAGCGGCAGTGTGTTGCGCGTCCCCGCGTCTCCGCGTCCCCGCACCGCCGCCGGCCGCCTCGGAGCGCTCCCGCGCGGCTGCTTCGCGTTAGACACGGTACGGAGTCAGACTCACTTCTCAGGATGGGGGACCGGAGACTACGTTAGCGGAGGCACGTACAAAAATAACCGAAATAACACATTTTAATAATTAAAAACGTGCCGCTGGTCAGGGACCCTGAGCTGTCACGCCACACATCTTGAGCTGAGCACTGACAAAGCCGTACGTGTGACAACCTAACACGGGCCATCATTTTCCAATCCATGGATGGGTTTTTTGCAGTTTTTGGACCTTTCTCCTTGTTTGCCCCCCCCCCCAATTTTGATGGGGAGCAAAATCATAGGAAAGTGGTCAGTGACTTTTGAAGCTGCATGCTTTCTGATTACGCTATGTCAGTGTTTCTCAATCCAGTCCTCAGAGACCCACAGCGGTCCACGTTTTTGCTCCCTCCCTGCTCCCTGCTAGATAGTCCACATTTTTGCTGCCAAGAGCTGGGACTCGAGGACAGGATTGGGAAAACACTGATCTAAGTGACTAAAACCAGACTGTTCCAGCCTCACAGCAGCAGTCAGGTGGAGATTTCTGGCCAGAAGTTGGATCTCCGATGAGCTACATGCTGTTCTCCAGCTCTCAACCATCCTGATAGATAAACTGTGACCAGGCCTGCCTCTGAAGGCCTGCATTGAGAATCTGGCCTACAGCCTCCCGTCCGATGTTCTCGCATCAAACCCAGTGCCTTAGCCATTTATTAAGCCAACAAATTAGGGTGCTGGTTCAAATTATGGTCATTTACCGAAAAAAGTAATCATTACAATCAACCACCATTATCCACGTCTGCATTCCTTCCTTGTAATTGAAAGCATGTATCCCTTTCCCGTACAAGCAGTGCATTTGCCACATCCCATAATATTATATACTGTTATGTGGTCCCTAATCACCACCACCACGGTAGCTGTGTCCATCCTTGCGGACGGGAGGCTGATTTCTGACTGTTTCCAGGAAAGTAATTACTACTGGATGGTGTAAGCAGTAATGTAGCTATAGGATGCTAATGGTCAGGGAGCTTAATGCTTTGCCATGGTGGATGTGAGTCACATGTCACAGGGGGAGAGCAGCTGGATGCCGAGCCTGGGCCTCTCCAGTCCATTCCAGGCTGCTCCAGTCCAGTCTAGGCCACTCCTGTCCAGACCTGGCAGCTCCAGTCCAGTCCAGGCCACTCTCATCCAGTCCAGTCCAGTCTAGGCCACTCCAGTCCGGTCCAGGCTGCTCCAATCTAGTGCAGAAATGAGATGAACAGAACTGGTTTTTGAACAATGATGCCCACATTCAAGAACAGTGTCTTCTAAAAGCAGGCCCTCACAGTTCTATGCTTTTTCTCAGAGGACATTCAGTTCAATTTTGTTGAAGAATTATATAAAAATAAAGGATGCTATTCGTTTATCAGTGTTTAGCATTCAGAAAATAACCTTTTTTTACTGGGCTGTGACACTGTCACATTTTTGTGTCCTAATAAACTGCAGAGGGCAATATGTACATAATGTTATGAGCAGCACCCTGCACAAGAGCCTTGTCTTTGGACGCTTTGAGCTGTAACTGGCTCTTCACACGTGATTTGTGTGGTATGCTCATGTTCCAGTGCTGTAACGGGGCTGTTTACTCTTCTGTGGGAGACAATGACCTGGCTTAATGAGACCCTGTGGGGACCCTATACAGAATGCGAGATATGTTCCGGATGATTCCGTCGACAAAGACGCACAGGAAGCAGGGAATGCTGGGACATTGACGAGCACGGAGCTGTGATGAAATGTTTTATTTAATCTTTGAAGGAACTGTGCTCTTTACAGACTGCGATTCATGTTATTACAGAAAAAAAGGTTCATAAACATTACACAGGCAATTTATGTGAAGTTATTATATTATTAAGGCAATTTATTCCAAGTTCCATGGAACATTTTATCAAGCTTGTATTTGTTGATCAATTTTATCTCACAGACACACACACACAGTACATGGAATCACAGCTTATACAGGGTCAAACGTCCTGTGCATGTTGTTTTTTTCCCATAATGCCCCTGTAAACCAAGATGGCCGCAATTTTATAGTCTGCTCGTGTCAGCTTTTTAATTACAAGGGCCAAAGCCGGCTTTATTTTTGCCCGTCAGCTTCATCTCATCTCACAGTTCACTGGCTGACAATGAGAATATAATGTGCTGCTGCCATTCTGGAAACTTCTGCTCTCATATTTAACGAAAATAATGTCCTTTGCGGCATTTCCATCCGCACGTTATCAGCACATTAACATATCAATCAACATTTAATTAGTAATGCAAAGTGCAGTTCATTTATGAATATGCGCACATATAGGTACATCTAAGTCTGAAGTTTGACAGCTTTTGATATTTTAATACCAGGCAACATTAACCCCACCAGCGCTAGTTTCCATTCACTTACATCATGACAGCTGACCTTTGGTGAACGTCAGCATTGCTGCTAGCATGTAGCCTTTTATCACAGTGGCCCTGCAAGTCAGTTTGTGGAAGCACGCCCTAAATTATTTTTAAATGCAATTAATATAAATACATGTACATTTCAGCAGTTAAGAACCTGTCCCAGGGTGACAGTTCTGACAGGATGTCCTCGCTCGATAGACAGGGAACTGGTTTGTGATGTACCTAGGAATGTTTGACAACCAGCCCCTCCCATAAATTCCAAAAAAATAAATTATCACTGGGCCACAGACAGATGATAATAAACCTTTATAGACTATATACAGCCTGAAATAGGCTCTGCCCCCCCGCCCCGACCCTGACCAGAATAAGTGGTCAGAAGACAGATGGATACTATACACAGCCCTGATAGGAATTTCATTGAGTTTAAATTATTTTTTCATTCTTTCTTGAAGTCACTGCTTGATACAAAATGAGGGCAATAACTCGATGTACTGATGGTGATTTAGTCTGGATGGTACAGAAATTAGGAGATTAATTAGGGACATTTACACAAAAAAGGTTCTGGTGAAATGGGCTTTACCGTGATGCATCCGCATAGACAGCTTTGTTTCATTTCATCTTCTTCCCTGCTTCCGGCAGGGAGGAGGATGTCTTATTGCTAAGGCCCCTAAAAGCTTAGGAACTGGAATCAGCCGCCCTCGGGAGCATTTTGTTTTTCCCAGAGTAGAGTACCACAAGCCTTTTTTCGGAGGGACTCACGGCTGCAATTTCCACAATACTATTCATTTTCAAAAGAGGACGAAAAACGCCATTACGGATTTTCTCCCCGTAGAGCCGAATCAAGCGGCTTTTTGAAGCAGTGCCTCTGAAGTCGCAGTAAGAATGAGAGGAGAGGGAGCGTGCTGCTGTAATGAAGACTTTAAGGTGCATAATTGGGTGGCATCAAATGCGGCTCCCTACCTCCAAACACATAAACATATACAGAGACAAACAGGGGCCCGGCTAACAGGCACAAAACAACGGGATTCCTACCAGAGCCACCCCCATTTCCCATCAGGACCGGGGGCTAACGGACACACATCGCCCCCTCCCCCCGTCATCTGTCACCACAGAAACTCCGAGTAGACCGTACATCTCCATACAAGCAGAGCTTCAAAGGAACATGGCCATAGCAGCACAGTGGGCCCCGGTGTGAGAGAGGACGATGCGCCCGGCGCTGTGCGATACTCACACACTTTTAGGGAGCACCTCAGTTTCTGGCCCCGACCAGTATATGAATCCCTGGTAACTGCAATGAGAATACAGATCTCAGCCCCCCCCCCCCCCCCACCCCCACCCCGTGTTTGGGAATATTATACTCATTTTTTTTTTTTTTTAACTTTCCCAAAATACCCCCCGAGCCCCTCGGGGTGTGGGTGGTGGTGCAGAGCAAGAATT
>JAAGVU020000049.1:4175477-4189683 GCA_011763525.2 Mormyrus iriodes
GAATACAGATCTCCGCCCCCCCCCCCCCCAGAGCTATTCCTGTTTTAGGGCATTATAATTCAATTTATTTTTATATAGCACCTTTCACAAGTCACCCCAAGGCGCTTTAGATGGGTGTGTTGTGATACAGTACAATTATTAAGATAGAATGATATAAAGAGAGGGAAAAGGGAAGACAGAAACGAAAGAAAGAAAGCCAGACTACAACGGAGGAGAGGAACCAAAAACTCCCAAGTAGGGAGAAAAAAAACCTCTGAGGGTCAGAGGTCAGCTGGCTGCCTAACACCCCCCCACCCAGAGACACACTAACATTATAGAAAAAGAAAGAGGGGGCTTGCTTGCTAAAAGCAAGGTGCAAGCTGTGATTATGGTCATGCCAAAGTCCAACAATGAGTCTGTTCTCCACGCTGGCCTGTGTAGGGTGGCAGGCTGGAGGCTGCACCCACGATGGTACAGTTCATAAGTCACATCCACGATGTCGCCCATCCATGGGACTGAACCAGGAGTCCAGCTCAGATGGTGCCCTCCCCAGGCACCACCTGGACATGTGGGAAGGAAGGCGGGGAGCATGGGTGGTCAGAACATTCACAGACACATTAATGGACAAGCATAGTAGATGAAAATGTCATGTACAGCAGCAGCAGCAGCCATAGTCCCGCTGTGTTATGTGTGTGACGGTGGGGTGGAGATGGTCCAGCAGCTCACTGGGCTGCATTGTTTGCCCAGATTTCCCCACAACACAATAAATCCATATCATGAGCTATAACTGGCTTTTCACACATCATATCATAAGTAAAATTTTTATTGGAAGTAAAACTTTTTACCTTGTGGGGATATTTTTTCGAGTTGCCACAAGGGGAACCTCAGTTTTATAGAAATCTCTGACTGCAGTCAAAAACTAAAAATGTCAAAAGGCATTTACTGTATTTTGTTTGGTTACTTATGGTTAAGGTTAGGGCTGGGTGGGGGTAAGGTCTCTGTGTGCGTGTGGTTGTGAGTGTCCTGTGACGCACTGGCACCCCGGTGCCCTGTAATAGCATCTGTGTGCTGTGACGCACTGGATAAGTAGCTATGGAAACTGGATGGATGGATTGATAAGGAGTGGAGTTTTAAGACCTTGTTCAAACTGTCGGGCTCAATCTCTCCTGCAAACACCAAGGCCACCATCCAGAGCTGGAACCAAGGGCTCCTATAATAGAAGCTGCACGTGATGTTCTTCTGGACACTGAACATGTTTATGGTGACCTCTAGAAAACCAGGCTCACACCAGAGTTACAGGGCTTGCAGACAATCCATCATCCATGCATTTTGTTTGCTTTGGTATACATCTTTACATCTGTTCCTTATGCTTCATCTCACATGCTATCCACGCTTCACTTGGCGTACATGAGACCGTAATTCAAAGCAGATGCAAAGGAATCTAGAATCGACTAAGAATCGACAAAGTCTCCCATTGGGTGAGTGACCACATTTTATTAATACCTCGGTCAAATTGACTGTCATCTATGTGTCTAACAGTTTGATCCGGTTTAGCCTGGTAGTGTGGTGGTAAAAATCGCGTGGGCATTTGGGTAAGTTCATAGAGGGCTCACCTGTCCTGTATCCCTGGCCAAGTGGGTCAGAACCTAAACAGTTTATATTTTGAACATTTCCCAAAAAACAATTAAACATAATAGAAGGTTGTTTATTCTGTATTAGACTTTTTGATATTTTCAGTTAGGCTAATGCGGGTAGCATGGTGGTTAGCATTGCTGCCTCACGCCTCTGGGAATCTCCCCCATGGCTCCATGTGTGTGGAGTTTGCATGTTCTCCCCATGTCGCTGTGGGGTTTCCTCTGGGTACTCCGGTTTCCCCCCACAATCCAGAAACATACTGAGGATGATTGGAGTTGTCAAATTGCCCATAGGTGTGAATGACGTGAGTGCCCTGCGATGGGTTGGCGTTCCAACCTAGGTTGTTCCCTGCCTTGTGCCCATAGCCTCCGGGGTAGCCTTCGGACCCCGTGCCACCCTGAATAGGAGAAGTGATTACAAAAAAATGGATGGATAGATGGATGGATGGAGTTATGTTGACTCCTTAATCTTCTAGTCTGTCCCCTGCAAAGAGACAGTCATAGGTCTAGGTAAAGCTTTCTGAAGACAAATAATTATCAGCCACTGCTATTTTCCATGTTCATGGGGACTCACTAGATTTTTTTCTATTTCTGCTTTTGCAATTTGGAAACCTGGAGCAGAGTGAGTCTGCAGAACTGCTCACCTCACAAACGAGGCAAAAAGGGCCTTGGATGCACGGGACAGAATATAAACACTGTAATATAATTTGTCATGTTTGCTGCCATTGATCATTTCTGTGCATGAATTATAGGCCTAAAATGAATGTGTAGTTCAGCTGATCTACGCTTTTCAGCTCCTGGGTCTACAGGGAGCAGTTTCTGCGTGTTTGTGGTGAATTCCTTTAAAGCCAACACATTCAAACAAGACAAGAACAAAGGAGCCACAGAAGACGTTAACAGCTTATTGGAAAGGACGTCGATAATGTACCACAGTTCGGCGCAAAGTACACAGCAGGCGCCTAGGCTGATCCAGATCTCCCAGAACAGAGGTTTAATCAAGTATAGTTAAAAGGCAATTCAGTTTTAAGAAAGTGCTTTATAATTGGTCACGTGGGGGGGGAAAGCTCTTCTTTACGATAGGAGAACAATAGGGGAACAATAGAACAATAGGAGAACAATAGGGGAACGATAGAACAATAGGAGAACAATAGGGGAACAATAGAACAATAGGATAATCCTTGATCAACACTCCTTCAGAAGATGCAAGAGCGTCTCATTATCTGAAGAGTTTTGTGCCACTATTAGTATCTGTCGCATCCAAAAAACGTCTAAAATTAGTTTATCAGTTTGACTAACTAGTTTATTAATTACACCAAGCTGGCATGATGTTTATGAGATCCACATGGAAATGGGTTTAGATACAATGTTTGGACACAGTAAATGATGTGGGGGAATAAAGCAGAGTCTGTTTAATCTCATATAGGATCCTTCACCCAGTTTATCATGTAAATCAGCCCAAATCAATGTCTAGTTGGCATTGAATACATTCTCAGTGTGCTGTACAGTCAGAACATCTCATTTCCCACAGCAGACTGGCCGCTTAATCACAAACACATCATAATTTGATAGCTACAACTTGGTCTCACATGTATTCACTTTCTCCAGCTCAAATATGTAGAAGGACATCCTGACAGCTGCACGATAGGTCCCATTAATGACCGTCTCTGGTGATCCAACTCCTTCCTGACGAAATTTAAGCCTTTCAAGTGCTGTTCCATCATCTGCTCAACTAAGAACTTAGTCTGGAAGAATCTGTCAGTTTTCATCTCATGTTATCTACTGTCTCTCTTTTTCGGTGAAAATCCATGTTCTCCTCATCGCTATGTGTAATGTGACAGCCACCTTCTCATCTGAATACCCGCGGTGCAATTAATAATGTCTGATGCCATACAGGCGTGGCGTCGAGCTCTGCTCGATTTGGCGCGTCTTCATCGTGCTAGCAGCATGCTAATGCTAGAAGGCCCAACACAAGGTGGGTACCAGCCTTTCCTCCAGAGCACCCCACCTTCCGGGAACAGACACACCCAACAGAGGCACCTTTTATTTACTGAATCCCTGAGTAATGAGGAATAAACAAAAATTAAAACACACGTCTGCTTTCTTCCATGTCCTCTTCTGCCATTGTTCCTCAGTAGTGATGGTGGCGGGGCAGCAGATCCGGAAATGACCTGCAGGGATGGCAGGAGTGGAGCACACGTGGAGAGCTCCTATTAGCATGGCGACGAGGTCAGGCTAAGCCTTTCAAAATCTAATTCAGCGTGTTCTAGTGGCCTGTGATATTTAAGCAGCACTTGGTACGAGGTCAGGGTCTTACTTGCGTCACTACAGCAGTGGGGGGGGGGGGGGGGCTGCAGTAAAATAAAAGTAAAAGACCATTTCTCTAGCCTTGTTAGCCTGCTTATCGGAGATTGATTATTTTTCCTGACAGCAGCACAGAACATGCCGCCTGGTGAGCCAGTCAGGCCTTCTGAAATCCCAAAGCTTCGAGCAAATGTGTTAACAAGCAAACAAACAATTTAAGGGGAGCAAAGACAGCAGGGAGACTGACCCGAGGCCGGGACAGACAGCAGATCGAGCAAATCGGCACGTCTCAAATGTAAGTCATATCATCGTCACCTTCTGGCCACTGGGCGCCACGAGAGGTCAGCGGCCATTTTTATTCCGGTTGCGGTTCAAAGGTCAGCGGGGGGGGGGGTATTTGTGTATAAACATTGCCGTTTAAATGGTGTTACATATCTCGTGCGACATTATGAAGCTTCCTTGGATGCAGAGCTTTACTGTCTGGTCATTGACATCCTTATTTGATATTCCCCTCAGCTGTCCTAACGAAATCCGCTACTTTGAGCCTCATCTTCCAGCCAGACTTCCCACGGCGTGTAACTTCAGGTTTTCCGACATGGTGCTCAGTCTGAAGAAGCCGCCCAGTTCTCTTTACACTTCACTGCATTTATTTCCTCACCGACAATTACAGGACTGTGCCAGAGCTGGAAAGTCATGCCTTTCTTTTATAATGCGTCCTTCCTGAAGGGGAGCTGTGTCACCCCAAGTGGCCGGTGTCTTTTTGGCCAGCATCTCAGGGACTTATTACTCACAGATACTCTGAGGCTGGATTTGGGCGCAACCACACAAGCTTTGCACTGTTAAGACTAAGAATTTGACAGTTTCTGATAACTGTTGGATCCTTCCCCAGCACCAACACCAGCACCATTACCGATTAAGCTAATACAACCAGTCTTAGATCCAGCTTTGAAACTTTTACTAATACCTGTACCAATACTTCTACCATTAGATCTCATGTCATTAGCATTACTAACCACCATTAAATCAAATCCAATATCATTACTCATATTAGTAAATCTAGTACTGACATTGATCCCGATTCCATTTGGGCCAATACCAACATTTATACCATTAAATGCAACCCTGACACCAGTGTTGGCTCGGTTCCCATGTCTCTTGGTCCACATCATTCCCACATAACTGTGTTTGGCCTCATTCACCAAATCATGTTTCCATGAGTCCGGGCCAACAACAACATTTTCAGCAGATATCAACGGCACACCCTAATCTTAGCTTAATATTTGTTTAATTTCCTCCTGTGAGAGTTCGACATTTATTTTAAAATATTGCGAATGCATATTACGTGAGGAGGAGATCAAAGGATTTGCGGGGGAGAAGGACAGAGACACGGCCTACCAGGGGACTCCGGAGGAATGCCGAGGACCTGACCGGGTCCCGTCACCTCACCTGGAGACCAGCGGTACTTCAGTGATAAAGCTGACCCTCTTGAACTCAGTCTCCGTGTTTATGGATTTATATGTACAGTACTTATATAACGGCAGATTATATAAGTATCTTATATAAGTGTATAAGTAAGGTCGTATCTTGTCAGTGATATGCGCTTTCCGCTTTCAAGGTTTCCCACAAATGAGAGCCTTTTTTCCATCGTGCAGAATGTGGTTTACAGTCAATCATCTCCTGTCCCGCAGAAAAAAAGACTAAGACTCACACTGAGAAACGCTGGCATATATAGATACACACATATACACCGACGGAAGCTGGCTTTCTCAGGACTTCCTAAGGACTTCTATTTTAACGTCATTATCAATTTCAAATGAGTCCAAATCACCAAAAGGAAAAAAAAAAACATAAAGACGGCATAACAAACCAAAGAAAGAGTCTTGTCAAGTTTCTCTTTAGAGCGCCATATGCGCGTTTAGGTCCAGATGGGAATGGCTCTATCGTTGGGATGCCTGGTAGCACATGCAACCTCTGCAGATCTCCTTGATGTCACAGAAAGCTGAGATACCAGCCAGGACCCGGAGTGACAGAAGATGAAGAAGAGAGGAGAAACCAAAGCCGCTCCCATCTCGTGTCATTCCAGACATCCGAATTTTTGTCGCCATCATCACAGACAATCATCAGCCGCGACCACCAGAGTCCGGACGGTACAATGGCCATACGCACAGTCACAAGCCTGTACGGAGCCGGGGACAGGATGGACCGATGTGGGAGAGGACTAAGTCACACACGTCATTCCTGCCTTTCACTTTTCCCTGTTTCATGCATGATTCTGTACAAATGATGTAGTAATGGATTGTCACATATTCTTGTCACGTGTGCTTCGATGAATGTGCCTCGATAAAGGCGCTATATAAATATAAATAGAATTGAATAATCTCTTTAACTATCATTATTATTTGTACTGACGCTGTGTATCAATAGTAATCTTTCCAGTTATTTCCCATTCTATTCAGTCATTCATCCAGTTTCAAACTGCCTTTCAGCCTTGTGTTCTCTGGTTCCGCGTTTGGGTGTCTGTCCTTGAATTACTCAGCTGCGGAAGTTAGACGTCAGCCCCGGGTCATGCCGCGGTGACCTCTCCTTCAGTCACCGCGTGAGCTCTGCCAGCGTGTGTGACGTCATTGCGTAGCAAGGCTCCGGGATCTTGGGGGCCCGAATTTTTGGCAGCAAAGTCATGTTTGGGGGTGGGGGGGGGTGTCTGGAACTCACGGGGGGTAGGGTTCAACACATGTGCGTCTGTTCCAAAAAAATAAACAACACAGTCACTTTGGATCCTGCTCTTTATTCAAAGTCTTTATTCAAAGATTGTGGATCGACGCAGTTTCTAATGAGGATAAACACATTCGAACTGGAAATTTGACTGCATCATATTTTGACATAGAGATGAATACTGCAACTTGAGCTTCCAAAGTCAAACAACCAAGTAGCTGGTGAATGCGGGGAATCACCTGATGGCGATAGCCTGGCACTGATGTCAGGGTTGACTAACATACCGTGATGGTTTTTCACAATCGTTACTATAATTATGCTGACACGCAGTAGTGATCTGTCCAAACATTTCCGGTTCTCAGATGGAGCTCGTCGTTTTAAAGATGCAGACTCTGTAATCCACCCTTCTCTTTTCGCCCTTATTATTTTGTTGGACATCGCATCCATACCCCTTCAGTGTTCGCATGTCCTGCTGTGTTGTGTGAATGTGAAGCTCAAAATAATACAAAATACCCAAAAAGGGCCAGCTTTGTCTCCCTCTACCTGAAAGGTTTCATAGTGACATTTAACATCCTTAAAACCAAATCTTTGCAGATTACCCTTATAAAGCTCCTTACAAATGGTTACGCTGCATTTCCCATGCAACAAATCATGCCGACTTTATCGCGTTAAATGTTTTATTTCATGCAGAAATAGGTTAATGCTTCAAACTAAATGCTTGGACTTCTTACTGAATCTCAGCACCTCTCTGCTCCTTAGGACACTATTCTGCAGCTTTCCTCTCAGACCAATCCTAAACTAGTCAGGTGTAACCCCTCCCCCACAAGTGTGAGGCGCCTAAAAACGGCCGGCTCTCCCCCTGACCTATGCGGCCCAGCTTACCTTCAATCGCAAGCCTGGAAAGTTCAACAAAACAAATCGATGAGAAAAAGGAGCGCGGCTAAAGGCAGGGCCGCCGCAGTATCGATCTCTGAATATGACCAGCAGCATTTGCCTTCCTGTTGCGTCTGTTCCTGCCGCGGGTCCTGCTGGCAGACTCAGATGAAAGCTATACAGTTCTTATTTCCAGGAGTCTGGCGTCCCGTGAGTTTTTTTCCTCCTGAACCTCCAGCGCGGAGTCCCTCAACGTGGGGATGTTTATCGTCTTGGGGGCGCTTTCTTCCGGAAGCCAGCCAGGCGGGGCCAGAGGCCACATGCCCCCGGTGACATGTGAAGTACTTTCCCACAGCCGAGGGATCCACTGTGACCAGGAATTGCGCCTCCCCCCCTCCACACGTTCCGTCACTTGGTATATTCTCTCGCCATCTTTTTTCGAAGAAGCTTTTGCTGTGGAATGTAGGGAATTTCTGTAAGCCTATGCATGTCAATCGAGGAGGGGGGAGGATCAGACTGTTTATCATCAGCAGTAAATATTATTGAGCGCTGTACGATGTCCTCTGAGGGACTGCAGCACCTCACCCCCAATGCAGCCCAGTCGTGCATCGCCTGCGATTTGCTAACATGCTAACATGCGCCAGAGCGCCCCGTTCCCTGCACTTCAGCACCTGTGCAACCACCATCATCGAACACACCTCCGATTTACGTCACACTGATTTTCAGGCCTCGCAATCAAAAATATGCACCTTTGCATCAATTGTTACTTTTTTTGACAGTTGGGCAAATAAAAATGACCATAGAAATAGCTTTTTTGTATTTTCGGGTCCGATACTCAGAGTGAATAATGACATGTGATGAGATGCACTGGGAGAATCGTTACTTTTCATTAAATGAAAACATAAAAAGTGTACTGGACAATAGTAAAAAACAACATTTCAGTGTAATAAAAGTGATGTAAAACTCCCATTCGCGTACGATTACAAACGATTCACTGAATCACATGTCCCCCGCTAACTCAGCCCCTCCCTATCAGAGCAGCCGCTGAAAAATACCTCTCTGCTTGCACTATTTACCTTTAATCTAAACGATAATTCTTGATTTCATGATGAACATGTATATAAAAAAAGAAACGATACCAGTCACTGTTAAAAAATGCAAGGAAATAAAATATGTCTTTCTCGGTCCTGTGTTATATTCTTACTATAATTTAGCAGCCAAGTTGAGACAACTTCATCCAGATTAATACGTGTGAGTTTATCGAGCAAGGGGCTCGTTCTATCGTTTTTGGCGCCTGGATGTAGGCAATTGATGTCCTCGCCGATGCTGCAGGGCTGATGAAAGGTGGTGCCTGTATATTTGCCGGTTTACCTCAAAGAAAAATCTTGCAGCCCCCCCCTCCACCCCCCCAATGGCAGACAGGAGGAAGATCTGTCTGGACTCAGTAAACCCAACCAGGTTCCTCAGATGACCTTTGAGATGAGTATTATGAAAGAATTATCTCACTGGGACAGTGTTTTCCAAACCAATCCTTGAGGACCCACAGCGGTCCACGTTTTTGCTCCCTCCCAACTCCCAGTAGGAGCAAAAACATGGACCGTCTGCGGGTCCCTAAGGACCAAGTTGGGAAATACTGACCTAAAAGACCACTGATCTCATGTGAAGGACAGAACATCTCCAGCCAAACCACGTGTCCGTTTCCCCACCGTGTGCCTTAGATCCTTCTGCAGGTCACAGATCCTACCATAGAAGGATCCTTAAACAGGACAGATGCTTCTCCAGGTTAACTCTGGTTAACCTTAGCTACAGTATATGTGCCTTTACTCCAGCAGCCTGGGATTTACTGCCTCATGGGTAAAGAGATCCATCTCGGTTCATAGGGATTCCATTCCAGAACCATCTTGTTCATATTCAACAGCAACAGGTGAATAATTATGATGCATGTTTAAAAATCGCACTCCACCGGTTTCCCTGTTTTTTCTTAAATATCCTTCGATAAATGTGGAGCTCCCTGTCCACATCCATCTGACGGCTATGTCTCTCTCGTGTGTGTGTCGGCCCAAATTGAGATTTAAGCCTTTCTTCCCGAAGTAATGAAAAGAGAATGTGAGACGGGCCGCAGAACAGGGTAAAGCGTCTCTGGTGTGAGCGCCAGCTGATTAACGGGCGGCGCAGGGAAATGGCAAGAACCGGCAGAGAGCAGTTAAGGGTCGGTGGCCCCACAGAGCTGAGAACAGAGAGACAAGGAGTAGCACACAACTGAACTCAGAGACCTTCCGAAGACGGTGGGATTTTATTTGTAAATCAAACATTATTTAGCCCTATGAGGACCAACCTTGCCTTTTTCATTCCAGAGCCGTCTCTCCCACCACAGCGGCGTTAACTAGATCGAGAGACGTGCCGCCTGAAGGCAGCCCTGATCATCATGTGATCTTGAGCTGCGAGCGCATCCAGCCATTAATATGAGCCTACGAGTCGCCACCCCACCCCCAAAAGAAGGCATCCCCCACACAGTGAAGCCATAAAAGCACAATTTGAGGCATACCCAACAGAAGGATTCGTGCATGATAATCTTTTAATGTAAACACATCTTCTCTTGAAAAACAATACATTATGTCAAGTCGTAGCCTTTGTAGCCAGAACATTCTGGATTTATTCAAAAAGGTGTCCAACAGGCAGTAGGCGACTAATTATACCAAACCATATTCAAGGTTCTTTCATCTGGACTTAAATTTGGAAAGCGATTTCAAAAATAGCATGAAATTCTGTTGTTTCCAAATGGAAAAGTTACACAAACCCATGTTCTCCCCAAACATTACAACTTGATTTTTAAGTGCCTTCTGAGTTTCACCGATGGGATTATTTATGACCATAGAAAGCACGATTACATTTTCTGTTTGTACACGGATCTTGGAAAGTGCTTCCAAGGGGCATATCACGGTGGACTGTTCGTTTTAAAGTAAGCAACTGATGCAGAGCTGTTCTGCGGCATGCAAGGCAAATTTTACTTTGCTGTGTAATCTACCCCCGGGAACCCCTTAACGTTTTGACAGGCGAGATTAATGGCGCTGTAAACACTCCAATTCTTATCAGGTCCTCCGTCCTTATTAATAAAGTGGGGGGAGGGGGCACAGAGAGGTTTCACAAACAGGAAGTACGGTCGTGCGTGGTAGCAAACCAAAGGGCATCGATGCTGGAGAGCCAGCCTTCACTTCCGCTGCAGAACAGCATCCCTGGCATCAGACCTGTAAAGGCAGGTGGATCTTCAGCACAATCGACTTCAAAATTCATTGAGCCCCGGCTCCACCCCTGGTTCGCAAAATCTCAGTAGCACCCGAACTTATTTTCTTTGTAAAAAGTAGCTCTCACTGTAAAAATGGATGCAAACCACCAATGGAATGCAATGGTACACACTGTGGTAGTGTGTTTGTTGTCACTAGGGATGCACTCAATAAGTCACTTTGGGCCCTCCCCTAGTGTAGTGACTGCTTGTGGCCAACAAGGGACCCCCAATGTTCAGGGGTCCGGTACCTTCAGCCTCGACTGTTTCATGATCTTAGCTGGAGATGGATGTATGCTGGGGGGTATTAATAGATGTTATTATGATTGTTGAAAGGTAAAAAAGCTAAACTGAACTTTAAAGAAGGGTTCGCAGTGCAATTACATGCAGTTTAGCCAAATTTTCGGTAACTCTGGACTGCCCACGATGTGCCATTGTTTTCCATCCATGCACCCGTCCATCTTGGAAAAACGTGCTATTGTTCTTACTTACTAGTTGCAAACAAGCTTGATGCAGAAAATTCTGCATAAAGACCCGTGTCCACAGAATCTTTGGAGAGGCAGGTCTGACCTTGTGGCCGTCATACAATAAAAATATAAAAAGATCTCGGTCTGCGAGTGAGAATATCTGGTTTACGGTCCAGAAGAACAAGAGGTCAGATGTCTGAAATAGCTTTTTCACTGCATCACTGCTGCTGCACACATCCTGGGGGAGGGTACCTCACACAAGTGGGAGGAAGATGAAGGTGATTTAGCAGAGTGCGAGACACTGATCATCGCATCTCAGACGGCCAGCAACGTTTAGAGGGAATGCTACAGTCGGAAGTCTGCGATGATTAAAAAAAAAATCATACATATGGATTCGACAGAGCCTGTTTTCAGGCCTTTACAAGCCCCACACATCCCTCTCGATGACAGATCCATCTCCTTCCAAGCCAATGTCGAGCTCAAGGCTTGAAAGAAAAATCTCACTTAGGAATGCGAGTGTAGGCTGTAGCGCCCTAGTCTGATTTATCACGATGCTGAATAGGGTAATTCCACTGTAAAAACATGGTTTAAATTGTATATATGTCAGCACCAGGGTTCTGGTCTCAGAATAACATCAATTTATGTCATTTCACCTATAGCAGCGTGGCATCTAAATTAAAGGGGAAGGATTTAATGCAGAACCTTTAAGTTTTCCCATATGAATTTTACCCATTAATACTAATAACAGTGCAGTAAAGACCTCTGACATTAATAGAAAACATAAAGATGTAAAAAATGATAAGATAAATCCTGCAAGAATTGCCTACCGTGTGATTAGAAACATTTTTAAAAAAACATCTGGTTGCAAATTGTCGAAACACAACTCAAAACGCTGACACGCAATACTCTAATTTTTGCAAGAGGCAAGCCAAATAGTCCGTGTTTTGATTATATCACAACTGGATATTAATTACATGTTTGCAAAGCAATTAAAGTGTGACACTTAGCTGTAGAGATGAAACAGAAGCCGCCAGTCATGCGTTTCACATGCAATCTGTCAAATTTTCATTTCCTTTCAAGGTTCGAGAGCAAAGCCTAGAAAAACAGGGTGAAACGGTATTTTGCAGGCAGATCATGTATGGAATCGCATTTCTTATGGCTGAGGTCGCTCTGCTGTGCCTCAGACCACTTAGTGATCAAGTTTCATAATTAAATGGTTAATCACTTAAAGTTCTGTAAATGTAATACAAACGCATAGTAAGCTATACTGCATCACTAAACTTATGACCCTAGCGGGTCCATCCGTGTGTAAATGTGTCCGTTGCCGTCTGACACCTTTCACAACGCGTGTCCGTCACACCTTAGCGTTCCCCGACGACTGAAGCCAAAGACAAAACAAGCAGATCTTGGGTGTCACTGACAGCTTCCGTTGGAAGCCAACAGTGCCGAACTGTCAGCCAATGATTACTCCAGTGTGTAATCGTGGAAAATGTCAGCCAGGAGAATACACTGATAACGATAATCTTAATGCTACGATTAAGACAAATTACAACATGCAAGTGTGGCGCGGATCCAAAAGTGTGAAAACAGAGTTTAAAAGGCGCCATTTTCTTCTAAATCAGCTTAAGGAAAGTATTAAACTTCGTGTGTATTCCATCTGAATCATAATTAATTAAGCAGCTGTGGACATTAACACTTCCCTGTTATGTTTTAATCTGCGTGTGAGATCCAACTACACAGGCGGGAATTTAAACAAATGTGCTAAATGCAATTTATTTGGTAATTGAAGGTTTTCTTTCTGACCAACTATAAACTATAAATATTATATTCAGAGAATGCTAAGATCAAACGCATGTGTAGCAGATGCAGGTCACAAGCGAAAAAGGTTGGCTAATTTCATAATAGAACAGCCTCCTTCTCTATCCCCAGACCTAAACACATCTTAGAAAAAATAATTGTGATTTATATGAATAGGTCCTGTGACCTTGACCAGGACAGGCTACAAGATGTTGAAAAGATGGATGTACTATTATGGAATTTATTAAGACAACATTGGTAATATTTTTTTAAAGCATGCCCTAAAAATCAGGTCAGGCTCATCACCAAGACGGACTGGAAGGGAATGGCAGACCGCAGATCTAAATTCAGGGGCTGCATCCTTCGAAGGTCCTGCTCTAGGAAAGTATAGCCTTTGAAGGTTGTGTTCTTTGAAGGTTGAAAAGAAAGCACTGTAAGATGGGATGGTGTGGCCTACAGATAATTTAGTATTTGTGGCACCAGCTGTTCCCACCCTTGCCCTTGAGTCACGAAGCTCTTATCGCTTAGCTGGGACACGCCCACTTCACCTCTGCGCAGTGCATCCTGGGATATGCTGGGCTGTGAAGGATTCATCTGGTGGATCCTTCACGACTCAGCAAAAATAAGATGCATTTCTAGACCATGTTTGAAGAAGGCTTCGAAATGGGATGGTGAGGAGAGTACCCTCCCTCCAATCCTCACCACGTTCTACAGAGGGACTATAGAGAGTACGCTGTGTAGCTGCATCTCGGCTGCGTACAGGAATTGCTCCGTTTCGGAATACAAGGCCCTACGGAGGATAGTGAGGACAGCCGAAAAGATCATGGTCTCTCACCCCTCTGTCGCAGACATTTACACGTCACGCTGCATCCGCGAAGCCACCAGCATTGTGGACGACCCGCACACCCCTCCCACACCATCCTCTCCCTCCTTCCGTCTGGCAAAAGGGTCCAGGCATACGGGCCTTCTCTGCCAGGGTGGGAAACAGTTTATTACCTTTGGCCATCAGACTTCAGAATGGGAATTGGATCAGAAATTGCACACACACACACACAACCCTTGGAAAGCCTTGGAAAGGGTGCAACATAGAGCTACACGAATGATTCCTGGTCTTAGAGGAATGTCTTATGAGGAGAGGTTAGCTGAGCTAAATCTGTTTAGCC
>JAAGVU020000049.1:4189783-4201215 GCA_011763525.2 Mormyrus iriodes
TTCTTATGTTCTTATGTTATGTAACCCTGAACAGAACTTCTTTCATTCTCCTAACACAATGCATATACACGCTGGCCTGTTATGCCATAACAAACAAACAAAAATAAAAATGAACTCCCCAACTGCCACTGTATATATCAGTTTTTATTGTATACTGCACATTCTCTGTCCTGCTGCTGCTACTCCTACTACTGCAGTTATTTACTGCTTTATACCTGAAACTTGCACATTTCTTGCTGCTAGAATAGAGCATCTGTCACAATACTGTATTCATTCACACTAGTGCTGTTACTGCTTTTGTATGCTGTCTTGCCCTGTAATCCTGCATTGTTCCTCGTGTTTATCCCACACTCTCTCTCCCTCTTTGCTCTCCTTGCACTCTGTATAGTTCTGTCCTGCCTGCACTGGTGTATCTTGTATCCTGCACTTGTGTTGTTTCTGATTTTGTTCTTTGTGTTGCACCACAGTCCTGGAGGAATGTTGTTTCATTTCACCGTGCACTGTGTATATGGCTGAAACGACAATCAATCTACTTGACATGACTTGCCCCATTTCCTGGGCCTCGCGACTCACTGTGCCAGTGTTCTCTGGTGATGCTGGATCACACGGGTCAGCAGGATACCAAGCAACGCCAGTCCAAATTATACCACTGGCCACAGATGTATGCACCAGTAACACAAATGATTCTTTCCTGTCAACTATATCAGCCCTCAAAAGTGTAAAGCTCTCTCCTGCTCATCTTCAGCCAGAAACATTTACTGCTGAGCCCTGGAAATAAGTGCCATGGATGTGGCAGGTCCATTTCACGCAGCTAGCTGCGAGTGCTGTTAACGCAGCGAATAGCCTCAGGTTAGTTGAGTGCTCGCTGGAGTTGACACGTTACCTCCTTGACCCTGTCTCGCACGGATGCGGAGGCCGAGCAAAGCCAAAATGAAAAAGGAAAATGACAACAATCACACAGCGCACATGTCTGTGCCTAACCGACGTAGCAAGTCTCCAAAGGATAGCCAAAGCTCTTAGATCCAATGGAAGTGCAAGTCAGGTGGACAGAACTGACCGAGAGAATTTGCATGGATCACCCCTGGCGCTCTCTCATTAAAAGAAGCAGGCATTATGTGACAAATAGCCAGTAATGTACGCTCTTAATGATTAGCCAGTAATGTACGCTCTTAATGATTAGCCAGTAATGTACGCTCTTAATGATTAGCCAGTAGTGTATGCTCTTAATGATTAGCCAGTAGTGTACACTCATAATTTATTGTTCAACTGCGTGTCTGTTTAGAATAAAATCAATACACTGACCAATGAAGTAACTGGTTTGGTCCAAAGGCATAGAACACAAAAAATACCAAACATGCAGTTACTTTTTCCCTAAATCTTTTATTTCCAGGTACTACACACAGGGAAAACGTACATTAGGCTTTGATGTTTTATCTTGGTGCGTAGATGTAACGTACAGTTAAATGTCTGTAAAAACATATTTCAATAAATTAATTAATCAACATAAGGTGACACTAAACTTAAACCTGTTACTTCCACACATTTCGGAATGGTTTTTAATCTTGGAACGCCAAAAATGCCCATCCATCCTCTAGCCTTTTATGAAGGGTCATGGTGGGGCTTGGAGTTTATTCCAGACAGCACAAGCAATGTTTTTACCGTGTGTGTGATGACCAGGGCTGTCTGCTTTCGTATTTACATTTGTATTGTGTGTGTATACGTTAAATAAAGATTTACGTTTATTATGTGTTTGAATGAAGTATAATTTACAGACTTGTATAAATATATTATCTGAATTCAGTGAGTTCAGAAACAGAAATGAACTAAACCCCTGTGTGATAATGGCGACGGTCAAAATGATCAAATTTAAATTAAAACAAAGGAAGAGCAAACAATACAGGTAAGTGATATTAGCGATAAGTCCTTGGCAACATTGTTTGCACATGTGCAGCTCATGCACGGCTAAGTCAGATGCTGTGCGGACTCAATGTGCTGCTCCGGCCACTCGGTGAGCAGAGTAGGTGCAGGGAGTGGTGTCCCAGCCCAAGGTAAAGTGGGGCTGTGTTTCAATTCAGCGGCTGCATCCTTCGAAGGATGCAGTCTATGTAGCTTTCGGAGGCTGTGTCTTTTGAAGGTTTGCGCAATGAATCTTGGGATCTTTGCAAAAGAATAATCATTTTTAGGCTGCTTTTGAAGGAGCCTTCAAAATGGGACGGTCTTGTCATGCCTCTGTGGCACATTCGATCTTGGAAAGCAGCCTCGAGGCTGGTTTAAACTCCAAGCTCACAATGCATCCGGATCATGGCTGCCACACCTTTTCTAGATTGATTCCACAGGTTGTTTGTGCACCTATGTGAAGAATTAACACTACACATATGCAAGTTTCAGTGCCACCAAAAATCTTGGGGGCAGTATTGTCACCTTTTGTCACAGGACTATGTGCTTATGTACAGTACAGTTGGTATTAAAGCAGTAGTGATGGGGAGTTCGGTTGGGTTGTGTTAAGCTGACGTCATTGTCCAAAGTACACGTGAAAAACCCAAATTTAGGTTTCTTTTTTTATGCCTTCGGTTCGTAAAAATCAAGCCAAAGACACCAAGAAAGTACCAGAAAGGCGATGGAAAGCTTGGCTACAAGCCATCAATCGAAAGAACTTAAATGACAGAACTGTCAAGAAGTGGCCCGTTGTGATCTAAGCAATTCCTTACAGGCAGAGATTTCAATTCAATTCGATTTTATTAACATTCGAACATGACTTCAAAGTCCCCGGATGTTCACTGGACGTCCTAATGGCGTGTAAAGGACTCCACAAAAACGTGATGGGAACGTTCGGAGGACGTCCTGGGGACTTTATTTTGTTAGCTGGGGAAGTGGTACGTAGCAGAGTGAAGTACCAATACGATCTGGAGCAGTGGGTAGAATTCGGGTTCCACAAAGCAGTATTTCTCAGTCAGCTGGGTTATCTTAACCTAGACGTCATGACTGTCCGTCCAGTGGGAATGTTTCTTACTAAACTCTTACTGGACGATCATGACTTCTAGCTTAAGTTATCCCAGCTAACTGGGAAATCCTGCTTCGTCTCTGAAAGTGTGTTGGTGAGACACTGTAAAAAGCGTGCTGCGGTGGTGAAATAAAGAAAAACTCAGTTACGAGGTAATGATCGCAGAGATTGGGCTTTTTTCACATTACCAGAACATTATGCAAACCTTCAAAAATTAGTTTTATCTTCCAAAACTTTTATTATTATTATATGTCAAGCTTTCACACAGTTTTAACCTTTAAAACCTTTTTTCCAGTTTCTAATTATGGCACTATATTCCCTCCTGTTTTTCACCATTTTTAAAAGATGCAAAAATGCAAGCAACGTCTTAGACCTTCTACAGTTTATTTTGCCTGTAACTGTGAGGGATATTCTGAAATTATTCAGTAAATATGAAGTAACCAATTTTCCCTGCGCAGCGGTTATTCTGTCTACAGCCGCCTGTACTGTTTACTGCGGCTGGCGGATCTATTGAACGCCGGGGCCAGAAGAAGGTACCAGGATAGTTACAATCTAGTCTCTAATCTGTATAAAATATACATAAAATATGTAATGTCACTGAGCAACACTAAAAGCTGAGTGGTAAGAAAAGCCAGGAGCCTATAGAGTTCTTACATTAAATGTTCTACTTCAGACCAACTGGACCCAGAGTTCCTAGAGGACCCTGATATTGCTGAGGTTCTGGAGGAGGTCAATGATGGCACCCCTGATTGACAACTTGGATTAGAGTCCGTTGCCCTCCGGACCCATTGCTGCCATGAGGGTAAGATCTGGTAGACATTCACCTCTCCTCATGTGTGTGTATGTGTGCAGACACGAGTTTTCTGTTATTTTGTTATTTTTCTTAATTTAGCTGAAAACAAACAGAAGGTCTATTCTTAATTTCACTTTCTTCTGCCTTGGAGGCACACCACGTTCCACAGCCATGAGAGGATAGGCCATGACATGCTGGCTCATTTTCTTATTGCAAATTTAATTGTGGCTGTGCTGATAGTCAGCAGGTTTATTTACTTGCAGATATTTCAAAGTACTTTGGAATTTGTCCTATTCTGGATTGGGGTCAAAAGCAGATGGCACTACAAAGCAGTAAGTAACTTCAAGATGCAGAATGACAATGACATTTTATCTAGATTCAACTTATTTGTTAAACTCTCATAATCTCTTCTCCAAAAGAAACCTGGTGGATTTCTAGTCCATTTCACCAGAGTTCTTGGGATGGTGGAGCAGCAGATCACTGGAAAATGCTCACGGTAACAGCTCATCACCACACCTGACTGCTAAGTTGTTTGTACTTCAACTCTCATATAAGGTTGTAACACTTTTTATGTCGTGTCCTCAGGAACAGCTATTTTACTTCTTGACTGGAATCTTCTCCAAGGACATGAGCATCTACCAGAACCCAAACTCTATAGGGGAGGAAATGTGGAAGACCATAGAAGAGTATGTGGATGTCTTCCTATCCTGGCTCAATTTCCTATAGGAACATTGCCTTTGAGCCCTTAGAAATAAAGAGTTAGAAATAGAATATGGTTTGTCGGTTATTTTGGCTCTTCATACTTTGACGTGAGGAGAGCTGGTGCCAAAGCTACATTTGACTGTTCTGTTGGACCAATAGTCATCCACTGAACTTGGGGAGATCAGTGAAATCCATTTGATTGCCTTCCAAAACTGACAAAGTACAAGACAGCACACCCCAATGAAGATTGTCTACCCATAATGCCAGGTGTTTCAGTCTACAAAAGGTGTACAAAACACAGACTCAGACACTGAATTATAACGTTTGATTTACTTGAGTTTCGGAACCAATTGTCTCATTTTTACCAAGCAAAATTAAGGTAAATTAAAGTTACTGCTCAACTAAAGGTTAAGTGGATAGGTTCTTTCGGAGTAAATCATGAAATAGATGTCAAGTGAGTTTAATAAATGACTTTTAAGTTAATTTACTATTGTACCTTCCGTTACTGTACCAAAAGTTGAAATAATAACAGTGCCACACCTATAGGAAAACAGACGTCCATCTTTCCGCCTGATGAGTAGCGTTTGAACTTCGCCTACTGCTACCTGCCTTTTAAAGCAGGGCCCCGGGGCTCCTAATCAGCCCCAGGGGGTGAAGCTGCATGTCTGTCAGGGTCTCCGGAATGCTGCGTCTGATTGCTATGTGCGGGTTCTTTGTTTCCACCCCAGGTCACCCAGCTCACAGAGAACATTCCCAGAACTTTAGCCAAAAGTTTGGAAAGGTTTTCCCAAAGATGGCAGGGAACATTCTTACTGTAACATTAACGGAACGATACCTTAATTGTAACATTTGGGAAACGTTCCTTCAATGAAAAATGATAAGCAGGGTATGTGCATTTCCTCCGAATACTACATTTTCTACCCACAGTCCAAACAGATGTGGTTCAGTGAAAGCAGCCATAGTGTTTGGAAGGGTTATACCATCTGAGCTGCATGAAGGGGGGCCCAGGGCCTGTGAAAACTGAACTAGATAAGGGTGATCTGTAAAAAAATACAAATAAAATGCACTTCACTCTGTGTAGCTTTGCTTGATTAACTCAGTGTCAGCGTGCTGTGAATTAACTAATGGAATACTATACCATCACAAAAAATGTATGCATTTTTTTAATGAGATGACACCCCATTCATAACCAATATCTTTTGTAAAACATTTTCAGTAACACTTTACTTGAAGCTGTGACAGTACAGTATAATGCCCTATAGATACCTTCGTAATGCATTATAACGGTCAGTATAAGAATTAATAAAGCATTAAAGTGTCTTCTATTGACAGTCATAAGGCATTACAGTGTTTATTATAATAGTTCATAAGCTCCAGTGAAGCTCACATCTATAATGCACTGTGGAAACCTTCATAATGCATTATAATGGTTGGCATAAGCATTCTTGATGCTTTGTACTGCATTATTAAGGTTTCTATATTTATTATTATAAGTTTCATAAAGCATTTTTCATGCATAATAACCATGGCTATAATGTGTTATGCATTTTGATGAAGTTTTATAGCCTTGATCATAATACTTTATGAATGAATTATGTTTAATGAATGTGTTCATAGATTGTCATGGACATTCATAGAAATTGTTACCAACATTTCATTCAATTATTATATAAATCATACAGTTTATGTAATGTATCTATTTTTTAATTATATTGTATGGCTCCTGTTTTTTACTTTAAGAATCTGCAACTATTTGTATCCTTTGTTTTCTTCTGGGTATTTTAGTAATAATAAATACGTATGTGATACGTGCAACAGAGCGGATAGCGGGCAGTGAACCTTCTAAGAAAGTAAATTATATGCTTACAGAAATAATAAAATCACTCTTCTGGGAAAAAAACGTTCCCTTTCAGATCATAATATTTCACATTTAGCTAATTGCACTTCAAAAGAAGTCAAAATATGGATACCTCAAGGCCACTTACATGGTCGTGCCATTTGGACTGGAGGAGCAATGATTTAAAAAACCATACAAAAACTCTTTTCCATACCTCTACCCAGAACACACAATTGGTGCACAAAATACATTACATTGGAAACATGATATCAATCATACAACTCTATCCTTTCTCTCTGAAAGTACAATATATCACCCTTAGGACAAGACTGCGATATTACTGTGAATGCATTTACAGTGACTGTGTGTGCTCCAGACCAAATAAATACTGCATGTGTTGTTCGGTTCCCGAAAGCCACATCTGTGTCTCAGGCGGAAATCAGAATACTCATTTCTGGGATTCTCGGGTAAAACAAATGTTTACAAGATGTTATTCTGAAATAAACACATTCAACTGTTTTTTTGAGATTCTGACTTGATACCGGTATGAAAAACTGGAGGTCCATTCCATGGAGGCACCAATTATTGAAATTATTTTTGAATTAGTAAAATTTCAGGACACTCTGTACAGCACTTTTGTCTGAACACCATGATGTTAATTTCACCATCTTTCTGTAGCGACAGGACATAAGCCGCCACAAGTAACAGACAAAGTGGAAATCACAATCTCCAGACTTGACACAAGTTATATAATTGTTTTCTCACTTTTATGCGATTTAGAAATTCGGTGACAAACTGCATTTTTACTGCCTTATTCCCTCATCTCTACAGGCATGCAATGGGCAAGTTTTTTTCTGGGGTCCACTTTTCTGAATGGGTAAGGCCCAACCAAGGAGACTTCGGGGGGGGGGGGGGTTACTCAAAGCAGAATTTCCCAGTTAGCTGGATAACTTAAGCCAAATGTGAAAACTGTCCAATAGGAGGAGGGATTGCTGCTTGGAGTTTAAAGCATTCATTTATTGACGTCTGCAGGCAGCAACGAGGGATGAAAAATACACTTAAAATGAGGTGAGAAATGTCAGTGTTAGGCTGCCCAAATTCATTAAGCTAAAAAGGTGTTTATAATTTATTATAATACATCTAATACTGTTTTAATTGCTAAAGGGGGTATATGTTTGGACTAGAATTGGACAGGATTAGGCTTTATATTAGATTATAATTAGACAACGTATATTTACTCATTAAAGCAAGAAATCTGTATTTAATGTAGAAAGAGGCATCAGTCAGCAAAGGAGTCCAGAGTGAGTGTCTGTGTCAAGAATCACATGGGCAAGAGAGGCAATACCAATATAGCATATTTATAACTGTAGTGTAACCCCAAAAAAATGCCCGAGTGTCCTGGTTTTTCTCAAATCAAAGGTGGCAACCCTAGTTTATGTAATAGTGTAGTGATTGTCCGTGACCAACAGGGGGCCCCATGCAAATGCATGGCTTGAGTGGTGTTAAATACCATTACTGGCAACAGGAGATGTGTATCAGCTGCTCAGGTGGGGTACTGACCTTGAAATGTTTGGCCGTATTTTTCATCCCTCATTCATAGCCGAGGCCTCTCTGAGGTCACACTGTGGGTCAGGAGTGCTGACTGAAAGTACTTCCTGGAGATCTTACTCAAGGGTTTTAACCTCTATGGGATGTGCTTGAGCTGTCAGCATTTAACCAGCTGTAACCCCAGGAAATGTTTAACTGCATTAAAAATACTTCCTTGGTACTTCATTCCGAAAACCAAGTGACGAGCATTACTGTCAAGTTTGCCTGGTTCCTTGTCATTTCAGCCGCACGATTAATGTAGGAAGCCAGACCTCCTAACCTTAACTACTTTGCCAATTTGATGACCCAAATTAACCTAAACACACTCCATGTTTCTCTTTTGACCATGGCAAAATTGTTATAGCAAAAGAAAGTTTTATAGAACTCAACATCTGATAGGATGCTAGCCGCGATGATTCTGTGCAATAATACTAATGATGTCATCAACATGGGACAGATTTAACGGAGAGTGCTGTAATGAATTCTTGAATATCTATTGCCTTAGTGCCTGACTATGCTGTTACTGCTATTGTCATTGGAATAGGACCTTCTCATGACTTTTGTGCTATTGAGCAGGAAATTTGATATTTTTGCATCATGGAGGACAGGAAATGCTATGCTCTGATGTGCTCTCTAGCAATTGCTAACATTACTATGCTTTTGTAAAACAATCACTATCACATGTTAGTGGTTACACTGCTATACATTGGAGATTTAATGCTTTATTGTAAAAAATGTTGAAAAAACACTTAAAAATATAGATATGTATTTCAGCAACTTGTTTTTATAAAGAGTGAGAGACACGAATGAGGCAGGTTACACCACTTAACATGTTGTTCAAATTATATTAAACTATAGACTCTATCTGGATCTAAATCTTAATTTTTTCAATTTTGTTTTCTGCAAATAATGTGTGTTGGAATCTTGGCACGTCCCTGGTCACAGTTTCAACACACTGACAGACCATAATGAAACTTTTAAATGAGGACAAAAAATACAATTTTTTTGCAAGACTTGGCAGTACAAGAAATGAATAATGAGTGCATTTATGAGCTGGATTTGAGGGTCTGATTATGCTCGCTTAAAGCTGACATCCTGTTGGTTACATCATGCGCATTTTCAAAAGTGTTTCCCGGTAAATCGGCACAAAATCCTCAGGTAACGATCATGAGTCAAAGTAAACATGCTGAGTGCTCACTGAAAATAATGAACATTTTAGAACAGCTTTCAATAACTAACAAAGGGTAGGTTCCCTGAAATAACAAAGTATTGATTATGTTTGCAGTGATACAGAAAGGTTTTATGGTATTCTGAATCCTTCGGCTTTTCGCTGATTTTGCCCTCCTTCTGTGTAGCTGAAACCACAGGTCTGTCCGCAGAGAGCCTACGCTCATCAGACAGATGTGCGGTTTCCCCACTGCAGGTCCAAAATCGCTGAGTATCGTGAAAAGAACACACACAAATCTGAAAGACAGTCATGCTTAATATTCACCCCCAACCGCGACCATAAACTCAACTAAACTGGTGGAAATGCTGTGCTCTTTATGTCTGTCATCAGGTTTACGTATTCCGGGTTTGTATTTCATTACCAGAGAAGACAGCGTTCAGAACCAGGGAGCATGGCGAACTCAACCTGCATTTTTGGCGATTAATCCAACCTCTAATGTATCTCAGGACATGGGACTCGGTGCAACTTGGACTGGACTTCAGTCCAACCCAGGACTCTCTCTCTTTCTCTCTCTCTCGTTCTCTCTCTCTCTCTCTGTCACACACACACGTTTGTATTCATATCTTTGCTAGGACAGTCCTTTCATTTCTGTGGGAAAAACCCTAATCCCGACAATGAGAACTCTAACCTTAACTATAAGCAATCTAACACACACACACACACACACAAAACCACACCAGGTTCCCGCAATACTAATACAGAACAGCTAACTGTAATTTCTGTAATACCACTGATAGATTTTTTTCCTTTGATGATAAAATTGGCTGCACTCCCCCCCCCCCCTTACCGAACAGTAAGACTACTTACTGCGAAGTACAGCATGTTAGTGTATTTGCATAACGTGGTATCATACTTATCACACATACTTGGTGAATTTCATTGCCGTAAAGTCAAGCCCACTGGATATTTATTACATGAAATCAGCAAGATCGTTTCTTATGTTCAATGCGTTGACAGCACAGTATTTTCCCCCCTGTTCTGTTTCACCCACTACATCCAGCTTTCACCATCACCACGGGACAGGCAGAACGTGACACACCTCCACATATAGGCCATAAACTGACAACGCAAAAATAGCCCCATCCACGTCTGAAATCAATAAAGTTTCTGTGGCGTGATGAAAACCATCAGCCAGAAAACATTTGGCCGCCAAGAAAGAATGCCGGCCGAGATAAATTGGAGCCATCGATCACCTAGCGGTTGCTGAGAACAGGTATGGGTCTTTCTGATTGTGAGAGGGGAGGAACCTTAAAAGTCAAAGGAAGCTGCTCTGCGGACTCCCCCGCCAGTCGATGGAAAGTCCCAAAGTCTTATATAATCCTTACCCAGCTTGTGTGCTTGTTGCTGGGGATTCCAAACCAGACAACACATTAGCCTGGGTGGTAGCTATAGAAAGACACAAACTCGCAGATGTCAGTTACAATCAAAAAAGGAAACCGGACTAACCGTGCCAGCACTATATGCCGACAGTCCCAGGACTCATAGCATTCGATTGCATCGGCATTGACGTCACCAGCGGAGTGAAACACAATGCCGTGGCCTCAGAGAGCCAGGTCAAAACCACCCCACAGCGGTCCGAATGAGGTTCCACAGGGAGATCTCCCGCTTATGGCTTATTCCAGTCCAGGGGATGTAGGCTCATGGGCCGTTCCTGCGATTTGCGGTAGAAGGCATTCAGGACAGGAAAACGACCGGAAAGATTAAGAAAATTGCTCAGAGGCCCCCCACTTTCACTCTCCTGCATTTTTTTTGTAGTATTAAAAAGAAAAGGATACTGACTGATCCCAGATCAGCTAATGGTGGTGGGAGAAAACGGTCCCATGGACACATTCAATTTGCAGTGGCCACACACATACACACACACACACACACACACACACCTTTTCCCATTACACATGTGCCACTCTCTCAGTGACCCACATTAATGCAATGTGCTGAATGTAATTATCAGCAAAATGCAGGTTTTCACTTAGCGCGGTAATTAATCACCGTGTCTGCCCATGCCAAGCCCCCACCCCCGCAGCCGCCTGTCCCATCCCACATTCAAGGCAGGCATCTGTCAGCCCTCCATGACTCGTGTCAGGGTGCACAGGCTCAAAGACGCCGGAAGAGCTGAAGAGGAAAGGACAGCACCCCTATACAAGATTTGACAAGGTGGTGGCACAGGATTAATTGTCCACCTTTACAGCACAATGAATTTGCACCGATTCTATCCAGCAGAAATATATTCATCAGCAAAGAGAGAGACTGCGCATATTTTAACCGCTCGTTCTGATGCGTGTGA
>JAAGVU020000049.1:4208143-4244494 GCA_011763525.2 Mormyrus iriodes
ATCCACGTCAAAACCCATGGGTCAAAAAAAAAGTAGGTAAAGACAAAAACTAAGGTAGGGAACAACACAGGAACAACCATAACAGACCAGCAGCAAACAAAATAAGCAACTGAGGAACACGGGCAAGGGCAGGGACATATATGCACAAATAATGAGGGTAAGACAAGGGCAGGTGCAGGTCAATTACAATCAACCAAACACTAAGGCTGGGAACAACAAGACACAGGTGAAAGTCATAATCACAAAGGACCCAAATACTAGGAAAGAGGTGACCAGTGACACCTGTTGGCCAGGCAGGAACTGATCCTGACAAGTACAGGGTTAGGAATGACCTCCATCCTATCATAGGAAAACTTAGAAGCACCAGTTTACCTGACTGCAGTCTTTGAACTGTGGGAAAAACCCAAAGTACTTATGGGGAACATTCATTTACTTAGTGGGCACTCTTATCCAAAGGGATGTAGATTGTAGAGAGAGCAGGGTCAGGCAGTCCCTGGAGCAATTTGGGGGTAAGGGCTTTGCTCAGGGACCCAACAGTGACATCAATCCACCGACCCTAGGATTCAAACAGGCAACCTTCTGATCACAGGCACAGCATCCAAACCCACCGAGTCACACACACAGGATACATACAAACAAGAACTTTGAAGAGGAAGGAACCAACACTGGAAGCTCTGAGGACAAAAAAGCTTGGATCAATGCCAGTGTGTTTATGACATTACAGGTAAGATTAGTTCTAAAGGAAACGGTTCTCTCCCATCACAATAGGCAAGCACGTTGAATTTAACCCCATGCAAAGAACTAAAAAGGTTTTCATAGCACCATACGGGGACCTTTCTCAGGCAGCAGGAAACACGGAGGTGCCATAGCTCACGAGCAGTGGTCCTGTGTGACCTTACAGAGTAATTCTCCAGGGCTTCCCCGGTCTCTTTTACTTCTGGGGGGCCTTAGGGCCAAAGGTAGTATGTCAGACCACCTGGGGGAGGTAAATGTCCTGCCTGTCATCAGGCAGACAGTACAGGTCATTTCTAGCAATAAACAATAAGAAAAGTCAGTTTTATCTTTGAGATACGCAGCTGAGAAATGCATATGTGTGTGTGGGGGGGGTCCTCTCCAAAAATATTACTACTCCGGGGGGAGGGAAGATTCTTACATATCAACACTCTAAGTTGGTGGCCATCGGTGATTGAAAAGGGGCATTCAGGACTCAGAAGGGAGCAACCCATTCCTGACGCACACACACCTCAGGACGCCTGCCCCTTCGGGCTGCCTATAGTAAGTGCTCCTCCATATTTTCGTGCTGTATTGTACATCCCCTTTATTTTTGTCTACTTTAATAACGGGTGACAGTCGCGACTCTCTACATGCCACGTTTTCTAAAGACCTGCATTATTTCTCACTGTCATTCTTTCACTGCTTTCGGAATTTGTTCCTGGCTCCAAACGGGTGAAATTGCCTGGAAGGACTCCCAGTTACGAGGCGGTGCTCGATTCGCCCCACTCGGCGTGAAAGTCTCCCGCTCCTTCTTCCGCTATGTTCCGCCCGACCTGGGAATCTGTCCGAGCGCGTGGCCATGTTTTGGCTAAGTCTGCTTGCAAGACCTCCTTACGGTTCTGAGGGCAGCAGAGTGGGACACTAGCCATTGCGATGTTTGTGTGCGTATGTGTGATTTTGTGGAAAACTGATTTTGTTGGTGTCTAACTGATTGCTGTTTTGACATTATACCCATTAATCCAGTTCCCCATTTCTTACAAGAAGCCCCATGCAAGCCCAAAGGACCCCTCCCTCCCACAGTAAAATGGCTACAACTGACAGGCCCAGCATGTTCCAGTCAAAGGTACAAGATGTCCCTGTGAAGATCAGGTGACCCAAAGCTCTGATTGGAGGATCAGAGCACCCAAAGCTCTGATTGGAGGGTCAGAGCACCCAAAGCACTGATTGGAGGGTCAGAGCACCCAAAGCACTGATTGGAGGGTCAGAGCACCCAAAGCACTGACTGGAGAGTCAGAACACCCAAAGCAGAGCACCCCATTTAGACTTCCAGATTTGAACGTGGCTACAGGAAAAGTTAGACTAAAATACCCCCCCCCCCCCCCCGCCATCCACCACGGAGCAGATTAAAGAGATCAGCATTTGCCGTATTTTATAACGTGCCCGCCGCCTTTATCCTCTGCAGATCCTCTGAGCTGGGGGGGGGGCTCAAAATGTCAGAGAGCGGATGAAGGATTCAGTGCTCGACATGCCGCCTGGCGCATCGCAAATCCGACTGAGTGATACATTCACATTATCATGCAGCCAATTAACAGAACAAAGGCCTTTATTAGGACTGCCTCAAACACATACCATTTCACAGCAGAATATTTACCAATTTAAGGTTGTCTATTTGACTGTCTTAAGGTACAACAGGAGCCCCCATCTCCAGTATATGCCACCTCTGTCCTAAATCTCCAGCTAAAGGTCGGCATGACAGCTGCAACCCCGTTTAATTATTTCTATGCATGATAATTATTGTGTCTGACGGAAGGTAATTAACTGATCCTGCACTAGCAGAGAGGATATTATGTTGTTGCGTGCTTGGCGCTAACGAGCCGTCTGGGAGAGCAGGGCTTGGCGGCCGTCAGACGTTAGAAAGGCCTTCTTGTCCTGGGGGCGCCATATATTCAAATGTGGATTTCGTTATAAATACAACATGTAAAAACACACATTGTAGCTGTGGCTGCGACCAGCTGCTGGGCCAAATCTATAATTTACCATCTCCCGCACCCCCCCCCCAAACCCGACATTTCAGTGTAAAATAACGATACGGCTGGCTTTCAAGATAGGCCCCTGCTCTTTGGTATTTATACAGTGGCAAAATGATCAAAAAAGAGCCACTTTGCATGTGAGGCGCATTTAACGCCGGTGGCTTCACATCCCCAAATCTGTATCGCCTCGGTAAAGATGCGGGTTATCGTGCGGTCGCGGCTTTGAAGGAGGATGGTGCCCGCGAACGCAGTCTCCGGTCATTATCATCACTGGGCTGCAAGCTCGTAGGTGTGTGATTGTCTTTCATTAACATAACAGCGTTATTTTAGCCTCTTCTGAATGCCTCTTCCAAAACATAAATGCCATTACTTAAACTATAACAGACAGATTTTGTGCTTGATTTTATCTTTCATGAGTTTTCACGTTGCCGTGGAGGTAGAGATCAAATACCGCTTTCAAAAGGAAGTCAGTGAGAAGTCCCCAGTGACAGGAAACGAAACGTACGCGTATGTGTGTGCCTGCATGCTGCTTGCTGCCTGGCGTACAGTACGTGCCATGCCGGTTATGTATGAGGGCACCAAAAAGGTCATTTGTATTTCTGAGTGTTGTGTTGCACTATGCATGCGCTCCAGTGTGTGCTTTGGAACATCAATCTGTAATGCGTGTGTGTGTAAGGATATTTATGTTACCGTGTCTCTGTGTGTGTGAATGTCTGTGTTAATGTGTGTGTGATGTCTGTGTTATCATGTCTGTGTGTGTATGTCTGTGTTACTGTGGGTGTGTGTGTGTGTGTGTGTGTGTGTGTCTGTAAGGATGTCTGTGTTACCGTGTGTGTGTGGATGTCCATGTTACTGTGTGTGTGTCCGTGGATGTCCGTGTTACCATCTGTATGTATGTGTGTGTTACTCTGTATGTGCGTGCGGATAACCATGTTACTGTGCGTATGTATGTTTGTATATGTGTGTGTGTGGATGTGTGTGCGTGAGAGGCGTAAAGTCGCACTGCTGCCCTCTCTAACCCGGTCACTCCCAGCGGACGTCGCTCCCCATGTCTGATCTGTGAACAGCGTGACCCCGTGGCTCGCCTAAGCCCGGGTCACGCCACGAGGACGCAGCTGCACGGGTGAGGACATCGACTCGCAGGGTGTCAGCATCCGACACACTACAACGTTCGGACCCCACAGAACCCACCGGACAGGGGGTGGGGTACAGGCCTGGGGGTGGGGGGGTAATCTCTGAACTCGTTTTGTAACCTCACTTGGCAGCGTCTTAGCTATGAATTTTTTTCAACTGTGTGGCAGCAAAACATCCGTTTCGGAAGACAAATTATGCATAAACAATGCAAAACACAAACTGCCCCAAATTGCACAGAATGTTTGATTTATACCATGTGATTTATAACGGTGACATTTACTTGTGAAAATTCATTGGTCAATTTTTTTTTATTAAAAAAAGATGAATGGTCTTTCCTTGTCACATTTTCTATTCCAAAGACAAGCGAGAAAAGGGACAAAATGAGTGACTCAAGTGAGTCTTATCACAGGAAACTCGATCTGTCAAATACCCCTAAGTACCAGAACTGGCCATATTGACAATATCACAGTTATCCTCTCCAAACAAATCACATCAGAACTTCTAGAAGAAAAAAAATAGAGTATAGTTCTACATTTCTGGCCGTAAGATTCTTACGATAACTTTGCATTCAGAATCTGGTATTTCCTGTGACTCTACATGGACGGGAAAGCTAGAATACAGAGGCAGTGCAGGAAGAGTACTAATACCTTCAAACTGTGGTGTTGGTGAAGACTCAAAAATTCTGTGTACAACAAGGAAAACAGACTGATTATTGCTGAAAGCAATCCTGCACAAATGACCAAAAGTAAGCCGTTCTAGTAGAGCAGACCATGAACCAGCTGAAGGTAAGAGAAAAATTAGGGCCAGCAAAAAAATAGATGGGCTTAATCATCGCAGCAATAAAATGGCCTTTTGGGAAGGCTGAAGGTCCGGAGAGAAAGTTACAGAGAGGCGCCATCTATATGTTTGCGAGAAGTCTGCATTGACTTGAATATTATTTATTATCATTTGCATTGTAGGGATTTTTCTTCACTTGTTTGTTAACTTTGTCATTGGCAAAGCTCAGGCAGCGGGACTTCTTCCGGAACCCTTCCTCATTTAGATAGGAAACACCTGGCACTCCTCATGGATCCACCGCTTCATACAGTGTGCCTGTTCGTCCAGCCCTGCAAAGGAGATTATTTCCAGATCCAGAGCTGACAGTCCAATGGATACGCTTTTTCCTTTTGATATACGCCCTAATGACGTTGAGGTTTCTGTATCATAACGGGCATCAGGAGCAGCGAGGGTATCCGATACTGACTTGCATGTGCGCAGCACAACTGACCACCTCTGATCCACATGCACCTGCAGTACTAATCACAGCATCGCAGGCGCGCGCCATAATAAAACTAATCACGGAAAGTATATGCAAAACCATTCTGACTCCCTCTAGTGTCAGTATTATAACCAAGAATTTCTGAAAAGAAACTGAAATAACGTGGACAAACAGCACAAATCAGAACACAATGTTCATTATGAGTATGACACGTCGCATTGATAAATTGGGCATTTTGTGCTGATACCACAACTTAAAAGCAAATGAAAAGTTCATAACTGCAGCGAATAGTTTAGATTCCTACTTACTGGACCGGAACCATAAAAACAGATTGTCCCATTAATCACAGGAAACTGTGAGGGGGACTCTTTGAGAGCTTTTTAGATGATCACAACCACTATGATAGGACACAGATGCCAAGCAGGAACTTGTTTACATGCAAACAGATAAAGGAGTCATAACTTGTATTCCAATTCCACAGAAACTGCAATTTCAAACATTCAAAATTTCTCATTTTTTTGAGGCTACAGCACTTTGCCTCAGCATTCCCAGTAGTGCCTCCCAGCCAGTTGGTATCTTCAGCCACGGTTAAGGGCTTTACATGGTATAATTCATGATTCCTCACAGACTCGCTTTATTAACATATGCATAAATCTATTAAATATTTCACTTGGCAAGTAAGCGGTCAGCGGAAGGAGAGAGGAATATAGAAGACAATTCTGGGGGGGGAGGATGAATTAGGTGTAAGATGCGACGGAGGTGCGTATGCATATGGAGGCGGTGTGTAGTGCAAACGCCCGGTCCAAAATAATGCTTTATTATCTTCTGCATGAATAAAAGCAGCGGTATAAGACAATGAAGAGTGAGCAGACTGAGGAATCGAGAGGGTGCACGGGATATTTTAACATTTATGGAAAGGCTGAAACGTCTTTGGCAGGGCAGAGAGCGAAGATTACTGCATGCTTCTGATTACGATCAGACCTGCTGCCCGAGTGGTCTCACAAAACCATGATTATTTTTCATGCATAATCGTGACTTGAGTGAGAACGGAAAGGTAGAGAACAAGGAGCCTGAAATGAAAAAAATGACAGTTCAGCTGTGGGAACAGCTTACAGCGGGGCAGACAAACTGAAAGGGTAATAATATGAATGCACTTTAGCCTGTGAATCATTTGCTCATTATTCACTCTTATTTATAAAGGTTGTGTGTTCAAATGGATTTCTGAACATGGACGCCAGTCCCCAAAGCAAATTTCAGCTTGCAAGACCAGATGAATCTGCACATCTTCCTCCCTGCTGCACGCATAAGATTTTCCCCCAGGATCGATAAAGTTTCTTATATTAACATGTGCAGGTCAGTTAGTGTGTAAGCCTATTTATGGCCAGTAACCAGTAATCCGCTCGGAGCATTCCCAGTACTACCTGCAAATGCACGCGCTTACTGTGTGTGTTTGGGATTACGGGCACACTTCTTGGGGAGGTCTGCACAACCTCTGTGGAAGTTCATGTCAAAGGCTCTGCAAAATTAAGCATGCAATACACAGTACAATTGCATCTTATTCCACCTGCCCAATAGGCCTCGTTGGAGAGCTTATAATTACATTCTGTGCAGATCTTATTATTTTGAAGCAGCTGAAGTAATTTACTAAGAAAACCAAAGAGCAGCTTACGTTGGATGCACATTTGGGAGAACAGTGGCTCTGCGCAGATTTTTTGTTCTGATTAACCAGCATTTCACAGTTCATTCCATCGGACTGCAGCGCATTTGTAGGTGAACGGCACGTTGTGGTCCTGTTTTCTCAGCCCGCATATATACCGCTTTCTTTTACACACGCTCCCACCGTGGTTAAAAAAAAACAAAAAACAAAAAAAGCGCAACATACGCCACGACACACCGTATCCTAGCGACTTACATTTTCTTATATTTTCCCAGACCTCCCGCCCACAAGTCACCACTGATTACCCTCTTAGCCTCTCGACCCGTGGCCCCAGTGGCTCGTAAAGACAGGTCCCTGTGGTCAGCCTTAGTGTGCGGCAGCTGCACGCCGTCAGGGTGATGTTTATGCCTCAAGATCCCGTTTAAATTCGGGCCACTTGGATACATCTACCCCGCTGCTTTTTAATCACCAATTCTCTGTGGTTTGTTGTTGCTGTTGATCTTGCGTGTTGTTATCATAGTGCTTCGTTAATTCTTAGTTTATCAGTCTCTTAAGAATGAGCTAACGCGATTCAATTAACCAGTAAAAAGGCGCCTTTAAATACCTTTTAATTCATCAAAGATTATTCATGAGAAGACCTTATTCGGATTTTTGAACGTTATTTATTAGTAACAAAATAAACTATGTAATACTATAAATAGAAGAGATTTGTCTGTCTAATAATACAAATTTCTACACAGTCTCAGGGTGTTAGAAAATGGAAAAAGTAATTACATTTTCTGTAGCCTGATATTAGCTGTTATAGTCCTAGGACCTAGTGCCCCTGTTTCTGTGATCTCATGGGCAACGGATGGACCTGCGTCAATATATCTATATAATAAACACGAAGTCTTCAAAAAGTGACTCTTGAATTTATTATATAGCCACAAAGATTTAGGGTCAATATGACGTCACTGAGCAATAAAAGTCTCATCACGTTAATATACAAAACAGAACTAGAACATCAGGATTATATATGTAATATTTTGAAACCCCTGAATGCAATTTTTACATACCAACTATATATCCTTTTACATTTAAATACCGGAAGACTGTTTTCTGACAGAAAATGTCTGTAATATAACATAATTTATAAACACTTGTCACACATCCACAGAGAACTAAAAGATATTTTAACAGTGACTTTATCAAAAGGTGTCTTTGATTTGGTAAACGTGGCCCTGAATGTTCCATTAAGAACACTTGAACCTCCTCTTTATCAAAAGGTTCATAAAATAACCCCTTTGATCTTAAAAAGATGCTTACAGCATGAAGTGGTTCCAAAAGGAACAGAGCCCATGAAAGAATATATATAAACCGTTAATTTCCAGAGCTCGGTATTTCTATTCTGTTTATTTAAGACAGTTGGTACCTAGCAGTCAAATAAAACTGAGGAACACACGGCAGGTAAACCAAAGACACTGTTCTGATGTAAGGCGGAGGAACGGGGGAATAAACAGCGACCCCATGTGGGAGTCTGGGGATTTGCGCTTAAGAAGTCGACGCGTCACCGGTTCCCTCTTTGCTTCGTAGGAGGAGACCTCAAGCAGCCAGAGCGCAATCGGTGGCTCAGCAAATTGGTCGGGACTTTTCTTGCTAGACATTTTTCTTTGAGACCATCGGCACACCTGACAATGTCGTCGTACACGCGAACTTTAAATAAAGCGGCACACCTGAAGAATTAGAAGCAAGGGTGCTGTCTTACACAACTAAAATAATTTCTTAAAATTTTAAAATGAATTTGAAAAACCCGTGCATATGTGTAAACACTTTATTTATTTGTGAGATTCGTGTTTATGCACGCTTTGCATAACGGAGTAAAAGTACTGTGATTTTTTTTTCCATTTTTAACATTAAAAATGGACGGTTTTGCAAACGATGCGTCCACCGGTATGATACAGCTCAACATCCTGCACCGCGAAATACGGTGCGTGTTTTTCCGTTTCATGCCCACATGCTAAACAGCATGTCTGTGGCATGTTGTGAATGGCTATACGTCTTCGGTCGCAGAGCAGCTTGTCTAAAAGTTTCCTACATGGAGTTTTAAAATGACCCGTCCTAATCCGATGAACGACAGCTATGATGGGATCTACACGAGCAACGCCGTTAATCTCTCGTTCTTGGACCAACTTTTCGCGAACATCAGCAACACGACCTGCACAAACCTCGCACTTCATACTCAGTTCATCGTGGTCGGAGTCTTCCTCTCCCTCTTCATTCTGGTTGCCATCGTGGGGAACATTTTGGTCATATTGTCCGTGGTCTGCAACAGGCATTTGCAGACCGTCACCAACTTCTTTATCGTGAACCTGGCCATAGCCGACCTGCTCCTGAGCATAATCGTGCTGCCCTTTTCGGCGTCTTTAGAGGTGCTGGGGTGTTGGGTCTTCGGTAGGGTCTTCTGCAACATCTGGGCGGCTGTGGACGTGCTTTGCTGCACCGCATCAATCATGAGTCTCTGCATCATCTCCATAGACAGGTACATCGGAGTGAAGTACTGTTTAAAGTATCCCACCATCATGACGGAGAAAAAAGCCGGGGTCATTCTAGTGGTGGTCTGGTTGTCCTCCATGGTGATCTCAATCGGGCCGCTTTTGGGCTGGAAAGAACCGCCACCTCTGGACGAGAGCATCTGCAGTATCACTGAGGAGCCCGGCTACGCTCTCTTCTCATCGCTGTTTTCCTTCTACCTCCCGCTTATGGTCATCCTGGTGATGTATTTCAGAGTGTACGTGGTGGCCAGGAGGACTACCAAGAGTCTCGAAGCGGGAGTCAAGCGGGAGAGAAACAAGTCAATGGAAGTGGTGCTTCGCATCCACTGCCGGAGCGTCCTGGAGGACTCGGCGGCCAGCGCCAAGAGCAAGAGCCACCCGTTCCGGAGCTCTCTGTCGGTGCGCCTGATGAAGTTCTCCCGAGAGAAGAAGGCTGCTAAAACGCTGGCCATCGTGGTCGGAGTGTTCATCCTCTGCTGGCTGCCCTTCTTCTTCGTCCTGCCCCTGGGTAAGTGCCGCCTGCCTCTGAGTGCGTCTTCGCGCTGAACTCTGTGCGTAATGGTTTGGATAACTGTTGCCAGAGAGAATGCCTTCATCTGAACTCCTGCAATATGTCCAAGGTATTCGTGTTTAAATAGTAGTATTTCTATGAAAATATTTATTAAACCATCGTTTATCTACTAAAGTAATTATGCCAGGGATAATTAAATTACCTGTTGAGCCCTCTCTAAGCTCAGAAACATTGAAACACACTCGCGTGATTCATCAGTATTACGCATAAAATCGAGTCCCAAATCAGGTAAGAAAGTCACCTTCCTCATCAGTTCCTGTTTTCAAGAAGGAATGGATTTTAATTTTACGCCTGTGGTGTGCATTACCGAAATATAATTTTGTTCCACAGTGTGTAATCGAAAAAATAATACACTTTCCTGAAATTCAAAATATTCATATTAATGGCACTAATAATATTACATGGCATTCTCTTGTAAATTATTTTACACAATTTAGTAATTGATACGGAATAAATGAAACATAATGTCCGCTGTTATTATTGTTGTTGTTGTCGCCTATAACGCTGCCGAGAACAGAAGTGGCAGTGATAATAGAAGCGGGCTATTAACAAACAAAAAAACGAATTTTATGAGTAATGTTTGATTTTATACGATGCACTTAAGAAACATTAAAAAAAATATTTAACATTCTGAAACTTGTTTTCACCCGTAATTTCAGAATAAAATTTGTTAGATGTAGCGACAGACAATCTTAGGCTGGTGTAAAATTGATACAAATGTATTTATATATAATACACTTTAAAGATACGGGCTTTTTATTACAGGCATGCAATCAATTTCACAGGGTTGAAAAGTAAGCCTGTTTTCTGTGTGCTTCTTTTCATGGAAACCATGACTGATGTTTGACAGTTAATGGAATGGTGTAATTCTACCTATAAATCTAGTTAATTACAAGAGAAAACGCACATTACTGAGCAACACGGGACGAAAACGCGCAGTGGTAAATAAATCGGACAGTACTGATTTATTGTCAAAGTAATTTCACACTGGTCATCAATAATTAAATTCCGATTTCAGGCTTTAGTTAAATGGACTCTCACGTATAAGATTTCTTTACTTTGCGCTGCAGACTGCCTGCATGCAGCACAGAGGCTCTCCGTCGCTCCTTAGAAGCGCCCTGGGCAGTAAGCGCGCTCCCATCTCCGCGGCTGCGCCGTGCCCGACGCCGCGCTCGGGAATGTCTGCTGCAAGGAAATAGTTGCAAAGAGGAATGCGACCCTAAAACGTTAAATAGGGTACACACATATTTGGCGAAACGTGTCCAATTAATCACCCAAATTGATAACAGCCTTATCGTGCATGAGAGTGTATATAACACCCTTATCTTATAACATGAAAAACACGCGGTGGAAAGGCATGATAATATGGCTGTGTGTAAACTCGTTTAAAGTAGAGTCGTGTCTGTTGTTGAGTTTAACGTGCACGTTGCACGCAAGGGGATGATGCCATGGTGAGGCCCTTAGCCTGATGCTAATTACATGTATTTGGAACTGCGATGTGTTTATCTGTTCCAATTACAATACTAATTACCTCACAGGCATGCAAGTGCAGGTTCTCTCACCAGCTGTAGGATGCAATTTCACACTAGAAGTTCTCATTTTCCCCTGAGGTCCTCTGGGACTTCAACTTGTGGCACTGCCAGCCCTTATGGGATTTAATGGGTTAAACCGCAAAAAACGTGGAAACCCAGTGGAGGGCAAAACTCTCCACGTCCATCATTTTTTACACAAAGCGTCAGGGATTTCATGGACTACTGTGGGTACCTGTTCCCATTACCAGCCTCTCTGCCCTGCTTCCCAGTCAGGGGTTGTTTACATCAAGAGGGCTGACAGGGCCCACTCAGCGAAGACGGAAAAGGACAGGCACTTAAAAGCATGCTGGTTTAGATTTATCTGTCTTGGCATCGACGGGAGTCCAAAACAAACTTCAACTGGTCCTGTTGTTGAGACATGTTCATTAAATAGATGGTTGGGGTGGATGCACTACAATCTACATTTGATTAATTTCTATGGGGGTTTCCAGTGCAGTACTTGAATCTGTGTATCATAAAGCAAAGAACCCCAGCTGAGTTGAAAAAGCTCATTATCTAATGTGATTCTAACTGAGCGGGTTTACAATTAAATGTCCTGCCAGCCCCTCTGGATACTTTTTTGCCCCCAGATGTAGGGGAAAGTTTGCCAAAACTAAATGGCATTTCCTGGAATACAGGAAATAGTCCACCATCTACCCTCATCAGGAAGCAGCATAAACTATTACAAAAACCTGCAGGAAATATCTTTTGAAGGTGTTTATTATTTGTGGAAGCCGGTCAAACCCTAACCTACTTAATTTCAGAATAAACGCATCATGTTATATTATTATGCAAGAAAAACAGTGTTTCGCATGATGAAGATGTAGACTGTAGACGTGACATGTAGACGTTTCCTTGAGCATTACAACAAATCCTAGTGGCAGACCTGCCCCATTATTAATCCCAAACAGAAGGAGACATACATTTAATTCTGCGAGATGGGAGTTCAATGCAACATCCTCTTTGCAATTGGCTTTTATCGTGTCAGAATTAATCTGCGAATAAGGGGCTCGTTAATGTGAGTAAGAGCCAGTGTGATTATGACAACCTCCTTGTCTGATGAAGGTCACTCCAACCAGGACGCCGTTATTCAACACGCCCGGCTGGAACGCGTTTTATTATACTATGAAAGAAAATGTTAGCATTTATAAATGGTACGTTATGCTTTTTCATACTTATGCATAACCGATTCAAGTAAGAAGAAGTGTAAACAGTATGAATAAATGTGTTTGGGAGGTTTGTTAGGGCGTTGTATGTGAAGGAAGGTAAGTCAGGGTATTCGCAGGTCAGACCTTCTGACCAGCAAATCAGATAAAGAAAGAACTATTACAGGCTCTGAGTAAATAAACTAACGTTCAGTCTCTTCCACGAGGCCCTGGCTTAACTTTTAATGTGAGTTTGCTTGGGGGGTAGAGAAAACATCTTCTAGCAGGACTTTGGGTTATCTGGGTGCCTCTGACCCCATAACACACTCCGTGGCTCCAGGCCGCCGTGACCCTGACCAGGGTAACTTTAAATTTTTCACAAGGCCGTTTTCCCCACTCTACTGCTCATCGACCAATCCAGGATAAAGATGGCCCAGTTCCACACCACCGTATGCTGCGAGATGGGGTGGTGCGGCGTTATAATTCTAACTTGGACAGCCCCGTTCCGTCTTATCAGGTTAATTTTTCCGTCATTCTCTTAAATTGAACTGGTAGGTTGCAGGTTCGAGTCCCTTGCAAGGACTAAACCAGGGCACATGGTTAAGACTTCACTGAGTACCAAAGCGGTCGGCAGTGATCACGGGTGATTCAGACTGCTACAAACACTTAACCACTGAGGTTTTGATATTTGGGACAGCTCTGTTTGCGTTACGGTGTCCAACGTCACGCACAGACTCACCCCAGTGCATGCTGGGACAGTCGCTCACCCTAAAATGACAAAAAAAAGCTTGGAAGCTGTCAAATATGTTTCAGTGAAAAGCTTTTTTTTTATTATTTGTACTTTCATGGCTGAATAATTTAGTTTAAATGAAATTAAGAGAAAACTGTCAATGGGCTGAATCACGTGCAGCTTGAAAGCGTCACCTTGTAGCGCCTTTGAGTGCCTATGTGCGAAATGAAGCCGTACTCCGCATGACAATTAGCCTGGGGCTCTGTTAGTCTGCGGAGTGGTGATGGAGGTCCCAGAGGTCAGCGTTAACAAGGAGGTTAGCAGAAGGCAGTCTGACTGTGATGTGTGAGTTCTGCTTCCCTCACAACAATGGTTGTCGCTACATCTCCCCAAGATGGTGTTTCAGGAGAGGGAGGTTCTGCCTTCACTGTATCGGGAAAGAGACTGACACTCCGGAAAGAAGGTAGCAGAAAGGGAAAAAAAGAAAAACAAGACCTAGGTGGAAGGTGCAGTGGTTGGGGATCTCCGCAGTGGCAGGTTAATAGCTTAATAAACGGTCGGCATGTGTCCGGCACAAGCCTTCACTCCTCAGAAGTTCATCTGCATCGGTTACAGTTTCCACCTCTTTTTCACGATGTAAATTACCGATGGGATCAGTCGTATCGTTCCCCTCATCTCTCATACCAATCGGTAGACATGGTGCAAAATTAAAAATTAGCAAATGAAGCAGATTTTAGGCGGCCATGCTGGCACAGTGCCCTGTGCTGTCTGGGACAGGGTCCAGGCCGCTCTGACTGAGCAGGGTAAGCCGCTGGATCATGGATGCATGGATACACACTAAATAAAATGTGTCTGGGCAAGCTCTCGGTCACGGCAAACTAAGTTTATCCATTAGCAAGAGGAAGTTCTTATTTTAATACAGAAAACAAGCAACCCTGGAGAGTAAATATTTAAAATAGCGGCTATGAAATGTGTATTTTGTTTTGAAATTAGCTCATAAGGTTTGTCTCATGCCTGTTCTTTTCAACACAATCTACACATCAAGTAACAGCACTTTAATGAATGTTTATGACATATTAATTGTTTTTATGATAAATGGGGCTCAGTTCTTAAGAAGATTTGCAGTGTAACTTGAGGTATACTCAATTTACTATATTTTAATTTTAATGCCATTTTAGCAAGGCATTTTTTCACTCTAGTAACTGAGAATGATTCATCTAGTGAAATGTGTTGAAGGTGATTTGATCTCTTCATGTGTAATTAGTCAGGAAATTGTGGATCACAGAGCACAGATGATCCCGCTCTCTTTTTGTCAGCTGAAATAAAACCCTTAACAGTCATGTACGGCTCATTTTCCCAAGTCACTGAGAATGTCCGTAGTTTCTGGAATGGGAATGGAACAGAGAGTCTGCCAAGGCAAATAATCAGTGAAGGAAAATCGAGTTTGATGTTATCTTTTATTTTTAATTAAGCAAACATCTCGGCGATCGCAAATATTTAGGCTTTGTATTTACTGGGAATTCTTTGGCATGGTGAGCTAAAAAAATCTGTCCCTTTCTCAGATAAAAAAAACTGGGATTTTTATAGTCTTAAATATATTAGCCTTAACTACAGGTTAGTTTGGCCTGAGAAAATTATGAAGTCATTGAGCCCCTCGTGTGTAAGTGACAGCGGCTTTCACAGCAGGGGGAAATGTAAGCGTTCAGTGTCCGAACTTACAACAGAAGTCGTAGGTTCAAGTCTCAACACAGAGCTTAAATACAAATTATATTGAAATGTATACCCTGCTGCTAGTAAGATAAATGTATCTACTGAGATTTTTATTATATAGCTTAATTTACACATTTATATTCAATCTGTCTTCCATAACAGCTACTACAGCCCAGGACAGCACAGCCTATCCTAGATAGTAGGGTTACGGGGGGGGGCTGTACCAATCAAAGCCCACGTGGTGCCCTAGCCAAACCTCATTGCTTGCGCCCCCTGTCTGGAAACGTGAAATTTTCTTGCTAAGAAGATGGCGTTCCCTCAGAAGATGGCATGCAGGAGACTTTGAGCTACTTCAGGTTTTACGAACTACTTTAGACCTGAAAAGCTCCTGCGCTCGGCTAAATAGTTCAGTTCTTCTTGTGCTTTTACTGGTTTGTGTCCTTCGTTGAAAGACTCACCCAGCTGTTTCACATTAACATTAATGACACAGGCATGATTATAGGAAACCGACCAATCAGCAAACAGCAGGAACTCAGTGCTGAAGTGAAATCTAGATCCTTTTAATTGAAATTGTAGTTTACAGATCCTGTCCTAACTCAAAGTGTCCTCCGAGACATGGATCATCTGTTCATCCACGTCTTTGTTGCCTAATGAGTAACTGGAAAAGTGTTTTCCAGGACGGAAACTGGAGTGTGCCATGGAAAGCTGGACAAACAGCTCAGTTGCACATTTATATCATTTTAATCCTTTGTTTGGCCTTAACATGTACATCCCTTTGGAAATATAAATCATCCAGGGTTTGCCAATGCGAGTCCAGTAGGGCCTTCATATCAGCACTATTTTTCTCCAGCTGGACGCCTAATTAGCCCATTCAGGCCTCTGGTTCTGTAATGGGCCTAATTAAGCCTGTCTCCCCGCAGTAACGAGCTTGTTAAACAAGCCATAGGAGCTGTGCAGCCTGAGATGGGGCCAGGGGTCGCCTGTATAGCTGACAGGGGGCGCTCGAGACACGATGGTGCGGAGAGGAGCTTATCACTCACAGGTTTCGGCTCTGGTGCCGGCCTGCATTAATTTAGGGGGACAGGCTAATTCAGCAGTTCGTCATGTTAAATGAGTCTGCTGTCGGTGCTATCTGAGCAAGGTGCACTGTTTAGCTGTTCCACAGTGCATTCAGGAAGGGCTCGCAGCGCCAGCAGGACGAGAGATGGCAGTGCCAGTGGGACGAGCAAGTAAGAACCTGACCGGATCTCCTCCAATGGGCAGTTAGCACACCTGCAGGGTGCGGTTCTGCCTTGGGTCCATTGTTTGGTCTAGCCCACAGGCAGGAAGCTCCGACTCACGAGTTGAGAATGGAGGCATCGGGGGGGCATAGATTCCCCAGCAGATTCGCAGGGGCCCAGCATTTCATAGTAGCCCCTGAATATATCATTTATATTTAATACGCTTGAGGAAAATAATACCTCTGCTCTTCAAATTTGACTGCCCCCCCCCGACAGCAAATACTGCTGGGGGACCTGTATTTCCTCAGTGGCAAACCTAGCAGGGAAGGGTCTAAGGTGACATTTTTTCAGGGGGCCCAGAATTCCGAGCTACACCCACTAGCCGCAAATCATGACATCTGATTGTTCGGCTAATGTGTGAAAGTGGGACCAGTTTGGAGAGAGCCAAGGCGCTTATTCCCGCAGAAGTGCGCGGCGCCGGGCCGGACCTGCGAGAGGCCCACACTTGCTTCACACTTACACACCATATTCTTGGGCTTCGCTTCTGTGTGTCTGTTTGATCACACGATCGGCAGTGCCTTTCAATCATTATTTACATCACAGATAAAAGAATCTCCCAAGAAGCCAGGCTCAGAGTCACACCTGATCTTAGGCCAGTATTGTTCCCGGCTACAGGGGTAAAGCATAAGTACCTGATTTTAAAACGTAACAATTCTGGCCACCGGCGGAGGTCTGGCGTGACGAAAACAACCAAAGCGTGATGAGGCATTCGTCCTGGTTGCGCTTGCGTCACACAGCAGGGCTAAACGAGTCGGCACCAGCAAATCGATCTCAGGCCGGGGCTGTAAAATGTGGGAAAACCTCAGACACCCCCCCACGCCAAACCTTTACAAAGAAAAGGTAGATTTTCTTAAGTTCACCAGTAAGGGAGCCTTTATTCCGCTCGAAGGTGAGCACGGGCAATGGGCTGGAGTCGCCATGGCAACGGTGGCACGTGACTAAGTCGCTAAACCGCGGGCCGCGCGTCTAATGCACATCATACATAAGTCATGATCCATAGCTGATGTCAAGGCAGCGATGGCTATTTATGAAGAATTGCCCGCACTGTGAGTCCTCATAACCGTCCGCCCATTTGCTGCTAGATTTTCCCGCGTCTGACAGCCACAGCCTGCAGGTGCCTTGACCTAAAAACCTGCCCCCACGCGGTGTCCCCAGCTACTTCCTCTCCTCATGAGGCAGGAGGGAGATGGGGGAAGTTGCTTCCAAGATGAAAGCCATCAGGAAATTGGATCCAGGGACATAGGGACAGGTTTCCTATAAAGTGCTCCCCTCCCCCTTTGCAGAAAACACGCACGCATGCTGTGTGTGGGCATGAGATTTGAAGAAAATGTACCTCTGCGTTTGCCACGCGAAAGCCCCTTCTGCAGCTCTATCTGTATTTTACATAAAAGGGTGAGAACTTGCCGTTATGCATTTTTATGGGTTGTGCAGGATACAAAGTGCTCAGTGCCACTGATGTCAGAGGCAACAGGAAAATCACATTAAGACATGCGTGTGAGACAGACCCCAAGAGGCAAGGGTGCATCTGCACAATCACCGACGTCATGAACGACATCTGGGTCCCATCGGCGGGAAGGTCCGCCGTGCGCATCAGCTACCTCACACCCAAGATGCTGAGGAAAGGCCTCTCTGGGCTACCTGTGAGAATGGCTACATAATTCATAAAAAGGCTCCACTAATCACTGACACAAAAAAACCTCTTTCCTGCTTAATGATCCCCCACCCCAAAAAGCAAATTGTCCTGGTGAGGAATTGTGCCAAAACAGTGTGCACAAGAACAGGGTCATTATGAAATCCCACCCATGCGGACATCTATCGTGGGGGCTAATTATGCTCGATCATGCCCCCCCTTGCCAAAGAGGCCTTTGCGTCCGTATTCGTGCTCGTTAAGCAGCACATTCCCTACGGGGTTTCTTTTATGTCCTCGCCGATTCTATATTTCACTTGCCTTACCGGTAAAAGAGCGTTTAGGGGCTGAGTGTCGCTTGGCAGTATCTGAAGGTCAGACGACGACAGCTGTCCTGTGGCTGAAAGGAAGAGCCCCACCCCCCATGGTTAAGGCATTTGGTTCAAAGCGATGCCAGAGGGCCACACACCCAGAGGAGAATTAGAAATAGATTAGGCAAATGCGTAAATCATCAGTTTGTTTCTTGGGGACTTGAATAAAGGAGACTCTTGTCTTTGTGTCTTTGTTTGCCAGCGTGTAGCTGCAGGCAGACTGCCTTCCAAGTGTTTAGTTAACTATAATACCAAGTAGAAAACTCACTTCCCAATTAGACAGAAGAACTTGACTTGACCCGTGGCACAGTCGAGTGACATTCCCTCCCTGTCCACCCTTCTTTCCAGGATCTTTCTTCCCAGCCCTGAAGCCCTCTGAGATGGTCTTCAAGGTGATCTTCTGGCTAGGTTACTTCAACAGCTGTATCAACCCTATCATCTACCCATGCTCCAGCAAGGAGTTCCAGAGGGCCTTCACACGCCTTCTCCACTGCCAGTGCCACCGACGGAAGAGGGTCCTGAAGAGGTTCTACGACCAGCGGTGGCGCACGGCTGTGAGGGGCTCAGGGCCGAGCCCGGGGCAGGGGTCCGGGCGGGATGGCTGCAGGGACTACAGGACCGGCTTCTCGCTGCACGGCTCCTGCAGCGGCTCGCTGCTGTGCAAGGGTGGGACCTTAAGCCTGAAAGCCTGGAACCTCTTCCCTCCACTGCAGAAGTCCTCCTTCCAGCTCAAGGAGAAAATGAACACCCTCTCCAACCGGATCAGGAACGGCCCAGGCAAGGGAGCCACACCCAGCTTGGGCAGGGCAGAGGTCGACACTGTCTCTATGGCGATATACAACGACTGCTCTGAGCAGTGCACCTATCAGATGTACGAGCTGGCCGAGTGCTACAGCCTCAAAGAGACAGACATCTAGGGCCACCGTTTCGTGAACTATGAGCCGAGAGATCAGGGGACGCACACAGACAAACGCACAGACGGACTGCACGCAACGCTGGGAGGATAAGGCTTGTTAAGTATAATGTTGTATGTCTTTATTTGTGATTGACCTGATTCTGTCGAAAGTGGATAATTGGCAGCTTGAAGACTCGTCCTCTTAACCGCAGACCCCAAGGCTTAGCGGCAGGAATCTAGACCATCTGGGGAACGATGGTCCTGCGTCTGCTCTCTCTGCCATTGTACATTTCCCACCTTGGTTTGTAACGAACACGTACTCAGAGAACGTCTTTAGCTTTTCGGGCCCAAAAACATTGTTAATTAATAACAAACGGGTTGTGAGGTTGTGAGTACAGGTGCTGGATTTTTAAGGCAACTTTGCTAAAGCTCCGACACGACAGGTCTGTTTAATTGATATTTCTGTAAAGCAGCTCAGTTCAAGTAATTTCCTTTTTAAATGTTCTATTTTACCGCTGTCAGATACTACCTAGAAGAAAGAGGAGATAAAAACAAGCCTTTGGCAATGTGACTTGTACGGAAATCGACAATGGCTTTACAAAAGAAAAAAAAATCTATTTCAGTTTTTTCTGCCTTCCGTCAGACTTACCTTTGACTTTATGACTCATGGTATTTGCTGAGTTTTTAACCTTTACCTCTGGGAATCTTATCTACTTAAAGGGAGGCTGAATCTATTGATTGGGCAACAGTGTGTCAGTGTAATAATTTTGAGAAAACTGCTGCGTGAGCCGCCGCGATCCCTCTTCCCCCAAAAACGCAGGAGGAAGCAAGCTGCATTACCCCCCCTCCCCAGCAGATGGCAGTGTTATGTTTGTCGTCGTTTTCCTCCTCAGATTCTGAAAATAAACATGGAGCATGCCCCTCCACCCCCCTTCGTGACTTTTCAAAGCCCCTTGCTTTGCTCATTCCCTCTGGGAGCTTCGCAGACCAGCGAATCTGCTAGCTAAATAAAACATCAAAGGATGATGCTTGAGAGTGTTTACTGTGATCGGTATGCACGCTCCGGGTGCGAGGTAGAGACTTACCAAGCAGCGGGCATCCAGAAGTCAGGAGAAATTTCATCTGGATCCAACATTAAACATATAAACAAGGGAATCCGGCTCAGATTCCTGGTGTGTGTGTGTGTGTATTTCACGCTCAGCTTAATCACACAGCACAAGAGGTTGCTGGGTTTTTTTGCAGGGCGGCTGTGAGAATGGATGGAGAAGGGTCTCGTAAGGTCACACGGAAATCACAGGCACCCAGAATGACTCATGCCTAAATCCCATGGGAATACGTTGACCGTTCATTCATCACGGAATGTAATCCATCAGTCGGCCTGTGGTTCTGGGACTCATGTCTGGCTTTCACATATATGCTCCCCACCCCACCACACCAGAAATGCCGCTGCACATTGTAAAACCCCTTGGGGAGGCCGAGCCGGTAAACAGTGAGTCCTTGGACGCTGCCCCAGTTAAGCCCTTCTTTCAACGGGCCGTCCTGGGTCCTTCGAACGCATCACTATTCTCACACTGGGGCAGCGGGCGTTAACGGGGGGGATTCTGGGATAGCCCAAGCTGTCACCGTGAGCAGCAGTGAGAGTCCTGCAGTTTCTGACATACTGCCCAAGGGTGCCCCCTAGAGGTCCACTGTACACCACACACCTATGCTTCAATTTGGGCTGGTGAAGCACACATCTGTCAGCAGTTGCAGCGTGACTGCCCCCTGTGGCAATATGATGTATATGCAGTGTTAATCCACATCCTGTAAAGTTCCTTTGAATGCTGCTTTCATATGTCATGAAATACGTCAGTTAGGGGGTTGGGCGCTGATCTCCGCTCATCCTGGTATTCGGATCACGTTGGGAATGTGAAGTTTACAGGGAAGAGCTGAAGACCCGAAGCTCTTTGGAGGATTTCTGTTCTTGCACTGAGAGAGAGGAGGGCTTTGAAATAAGCCTTGTTAATAAAGGAGAAAAGCAGACAGACTTTTTTTAGTGGTAGTTTCTTTGAGTAATTATACACACTGACCTAGGCACACACACACACACACACACACACATGCACAGTCACGCACAGTCACGCACATGCCCTCCACGCTGAGAATCACCATGGTCTGAGTGCAGATGCTTGCTCTCTAGTGTCCCCTGCTGGCAGCAGCTGGCCCTGCATGTGTCACGGCAGTTCAATCACACCTAGTCTGCCTCTATATGCATAAAAATCGAGAAGCCAGAGCGAGGCGTTCTCACCGGACACCCGGCTCACACGCCGGATTACAAACCTATCTTTGACTCCCACGCGCTGAGGAGGTATGGCTACTTCTGTTTGACCTGGATCGTTCAAGAAATAAAATAAATTTTTAAAACAGTAACAAAGATGTGCCAAAATGATGGCAGAGTTTATTTATACGTCAACACATAAAACAACATATTAATCATCATGGAATACAGCCTAACCAGTTCAATGAGGGCTTTTACTCCTGGATTGCACATCACATATCATTATAAGGCAGAGATTAAACCTTTAAAATTCAGCGTCTTGGCTGTTACATTCATTTCATCCTCATCGGGTGCAGAAGTTCTTTAAAGGGTCATTTCTTGATTACGAAAGCAGGAGGAATCATCAAGCTGTTCTGGTACCTGAGTTTAACAAAGACGTCTCAGTGAAGAAACTATTAATCGGGATAGAACCAAGAGCTGTAGTGGTTCTGGGGCCTTCAGACTGCAAGTTAGTCTACTGGTTGCCCATGTGATCGTCCCTGTTGGAGTGGGAGAGGTCCGTGCTAGGAAGTGTCCCTGGCAGGCATATCCGACAGCTCATGATCATGAAGAAGGCCCTACGGAAGGACCTGTTGAAGAAGCCATACAGGAACGGGTTGAGGGACGAGTTGGCATAGCCCAGCCATAGGAAGACATCCCATACTGGCCCTGCAGTCCGGTACTTGATAAACGGATCGACGATGTTGGTGGTGAAGAAGGGCAGCCAGAAGAGGAGGAAGGCACCCATGATGACGCCAAGGGTCTTGGCGGCCTTCCTCTCACGCTGCATGGATGCCCTCTGGCGCTTTCCAATACCCGTGTCTTCAGCGGTCACCTGGTTCTCCAGGGCACTGATCTGCATGGCCTGTCTCCTGGCGACTCTGTAGATCTTCCAGTAGGCCACCAGCATGGAGGCCATGGGCAGGTAGAAGGTAACGAAGGAGGCCACAACAGCGTACGTAGGGTTTACCAGGAAGAGACAGGCGTCGTGCGGCAATGCCAGATCCACAGCCGCCTCGTGGAGTCGCAACATGATTGGGCCAAAGGAAATAAACAGAGGAACTGCCCAGCAAAGCGTGAGGAGGGCAGCCACCCTGCCGCAGGACATCTTGGAGGCATAAAGCAGCGGGCTGCACACGGCATGGTAGCGATCGAAGGCAATGCAGCTGAGGTGGAAGATGGAGGCCGAGCAGAGCATGACATCAAGGCTGGAGTGCAGGCGGCAGAGGGCAGGCCCGAAATACCAGCAGCCGTCCACGGTGCGGACCGCACTGCAGGGCATGACCACGAGGCCCACCAGCAGGTCAGCCACCGCCAGAGACATGACGAAGGTGTTGGTGGCCGAGCGCAGGCGTCGGAAGTAGGCGATGGCCAGCACCACCAGCAGGTTCCCCAGCACCGTGCTGCCGATGCAGGCGAGCAGCAGCGCGTAGAGCGCCAGGCGGGAGGCGGGGCTCCGCCGCGGCACACAGGGCTCCAAGCCACCAGGCAGGGAGGCATTGGCGCCCTCCAGCCACCGGGTGGCATTTGCCATTTCACCTAGGTAACTAGGAATAAAATCAGAAACGCACACTATATTTGTGTGAATTTTTCCAGAATTAACTAAATTAACCCTGACAAAAAAATCATAAAAAACTACTGAAACTATAAAAGGATTTTTTATGTTTTTTGATGTTTTTTAAACATTTAAACATAATTTTTCTACATTATTTTTTTTTTTAATTGTGTTATTCCCACAAAACTAGCAAAAGATCCTGGGAGATTAACGCGGCACAGTTAAAACTTTTATATAAAATCTATATATTCGATACGAAATTCCAGACACACAAATCACATACAAAAACTGAATACCTACCCCTTCAACTTCAGAAACATTTAGAATATTTTCAAACCACTATCAGCATGAAACAACAGATGCATCTAAGGCTGACATTACATTTAAAAAGGATGTAGAGGAGTGAAATAATTATTATGCGTTGGCCATAATTTGTGCCATATATTCTGAAACATCTTGCCATCTTCCCCTTATAAAATGTCCACTGTCAGTGCGCCCTTCAGATGGAGATTTTTCTTCTTTAAGCCTGGCCGAGGCCCTCCCACTTATAGACACACACGAACTGTCAAAGCCACCATGGACTGAAGCCAGTGGGTGTATCTTTCCCAGATTTCAAAATGTCAACTTTGCAGAACAGTAACTGGGAATAATGATTCAGCCGGACGTCCATGTAAAGACCGGAGCAGAGCTATGGAAATAATATGTTCTGCTGGAGGGCGGCTGGGTCTGCAGCAAACCCGGCTTTAGCTTTGAAATGCCGGGGTGGGGGTTGCAGGATTACCTGGGGTGGTGCGGGGGAGCTCATGACAGCGCCAGCCCCCTGGAGCTAGGCCTGGTCTCAGGGCTCGGATGTAAACGGCTTTTAAAAGAAAGACTCGCTTCATTGCACGTAATAGTCTCAATGCTGGGGACACAGATGAGCTTCCAGAAAGCCCCCCTACTCCACAGATTCAGCCCCCTCCCCCCCACAGCAAACGTGTCATAACTGTCAGGGGGTGCATCTGCTGCCCACTGCTGCCCCATAACACCTAATGCTTACCCTGCAAGTACAGCCCCCACCAAAAAATATAAGTGACAGTCCTGCTTAATATAGGGGAGATTTATTCTGCAGTGGGAATGGCCGAAGGATAGAGATGGTGGGGAGGGACTGGTACTGCAGGAGACGGGTCCCAGGCTGGGGGGAGGGGCTCCTATTGGAGGGGTGGAGGGTGTGAGCAGTGCTGGACCAGGAGGGCAGGTAGCAGCTGCTGTGTGCTGGGGCCCAATCCGACCATGGAGGGGGGAAAGGCCCACCCCCGTGAAAATAGAATTTTAATTAGCACCGGTGGGAAGCCGTCACAGTCTGCAGCAACACCTCCCCCCCTCCAACTCCTGTCACTCACAGGCATCCGAGCGACGTGGGGGCATACCCGAGACTCACTGGTGGGGGCAGGTAAGTTTCCCCAGGGACCTTGTCAGTATTCACACTGCACAGAGTCTCCAGTCCGCACAGATCGACCGTATCTATCAATCCAGCCTCACCCGTGCTCCTAATTTCCTGCTAATTACCATGATTTATCAGTTTAATAGCCCAAGATTAACAAAAAATAAATTGATCACAGAATGTCCATATTCAGAATGTACATATATTCACATTTACATACATATGAATATATTGGTTCTGAATTTAAAGACTCTTTTGTATAAAACCAATTAATTAATTAATGAACTGAGTATGTTCGTTAACGAGTCCAGTCCGACCATGTGACCCGGTAAGACAGCAGACGGCGACGGTCATTTTGCATTATTAACCACCAATAATTCCGGTTTGTCGAAAAGCAGAAATTTCGTCATAAAGTCAAACTTTCTAAATGGCAGGAAATGAGGCTCGTTAATAATGCATTCAAAGTAGTTAATAAATCACAGGTGACAGGAAGCTTAACAAGGCCAATCCCCACATATATCGCTCCCTACGAACTGCGATTCCACAGCCGTTTCTGTCCATCCGGAGGAAGTCTGGGATCCCGTGGAGTCTGTGGGACTCCATCCTTAGTGTGAAAAGACGGCACCTTTCTCTGCTGGCTGTCCCACAATCAGTCTTACTCCAGTTTAACCAGTCCCACACCAAGTTAAACACTGCATTTAACCCATTCATTCACAGCCTGTACTAAGTATGTATCAGACGGGTTTAATATCTGAGTGTCTCATTAAAGGCTTTATCTGTCACACGCCTTAAATACCAAAGTTCATTTTAAGCACTTTTCTGCATATTAAAAGACGATTGGCCGGTTTTTAAGGTCCAAGAATGAACAGTAATCATATCAGAATCAGAATTATCATGAAGAACGTTTGAAATGTTAAACCCTGTGAGGGGAGGGAGGTTCTAAAGAGTTCTGGCAACTCCTGTGGGTTTATAGCGCCTTTATCATGACCCCCCTCCCCCCACAAAATTTTTCCAGCATCAGTCGGCATCACATATTCCACCCTGCATCCGAACACACCTTCCGCCCCAGGATAGTGAGTGAGCTTCTCTCTACCTTTGATTCCCAATGGCATCCATGCACCGACACCCATATTCTCGCCCCCTACCATCCCATGTGCTCTCCTCAGCTCAGTCATCACGTATATAGACTGAAGATAAAGCCATCTATCTGAGGCACACAGCCAGCTGACCTGTATAGCTTCATGTCCTGTGGACCTTCCCTTGGCCCCCATCTTAAAGATATTAATCATCCCTGACCCCAAACTACCAGGAAAACATTTGTGGTGTCACCTCAAGTAGACAAAGTTCTCAAAAGGTTGTTTTTTTTTCTTCTGGAGACCCAGCTTTCAGGTCTTCCTGCTAACTCCTGAAAAGCTCACCCGCACACACTTTCAGTGAATAGCCCTGAAAATTATTTATCCAAGGGACGACTGACATAAGGACCTCTCTCCAAGAAAGGCAAAAAAATCACACAGACAAATCAGCCCGTGGATTTCATTTAAATACACACTCACACATACATATCACGCTCCAAAATTCTGCCTTCAAACCGAACCATCTTCCTTCTAGTGGTTCACATCTGCTTTGCCTCCCAGCCCTTTGAGTTCTCCTAGTTATAATTTTAATAACACCAACACTGTCCTCACACAGATCACTTCTACAGCTCTCCATCTGCCTGCCCTCACATCCAAACCCACCATACCTTCCACACACCATAGCTATTTGACGTGCCCTCCCTAACCTCCTCCCTCCTCCATAGCAGACCTCCAGCTTGATAGCCAGAATCGACGGCCCTTTCGTACCCTAGCACAAAGGTACAACTGAGGTCAAATGGAATGTGCCGGAATTCCAGAATGAATCTGTATGTCTCTGGCATCGTACCGGGCTTTCCTAAGCCTCCTGGTTAATCGCTCAGCATCCTCATCCCCATTACCCTGTCAAGCAGGACCCTATGCATATGCCCCAGGCAGAGTGTGGTACTCACAGCTTAGGGAACGATGCCACCCGTCCTGGGAAGATTCATACTAAAGTGGGGAGCTCACAGCTCTCTAGATATGCTCTGTACCGGCACGGCAACTGAGGGACCAGAGAGGGACACGCAAGTCGCTAATGACCGCCAAAGCAGCCCCCTTCATGAGCCCAGGGAGGGGGCTTTGTGATGTTAATTATAAGCACCCCCCAAGCCCCTGCTGGATCATTCCACTTATCTGGCTTTTTTAGCATCGGAGAATAATTTAGCACCTGGCTGCATGAGTTGGATGTAAAAAATGTTTGTGGAAGGAGCCCGATTATTAAGTAATTATCTTCCCCCCAAAGAAACTCTTACAGAACTTCCCGAATATCTTAATATAAGTCGATTAGCAGTCCGAGATATTAAACTCATTCATTCATTTACATTATATCCCACAACTGGCATCAGATTTGAGAAGATTTAGAGCTTATCACTGGGGTTCCTATTTTATGACTAATTTCAGGAGGGAAAACACATATTTTGAAAGCAGTCCTTTAGGGAACCGACTTTCATTGAGCTTATGCATAAAAGCATTACTAATTAATTCCCAAAGCATTATAAACTTGATTTATTCTCTCCTGGTTGTGCACCTACTCGCACCTGGGTGGTTAAGGGAATTTGCCAAAAAAAAATTAAAAATCAAACAAAAACGAAAATATCAAAAACATGTTAGACCTCTGGGACCAATCAATGAAGTGAATCAGACTGGTAAGGGGCTTAGCAACAAGGTGCTCAAAAGTGTGAGTCGTTAATTTTGGGAATTGAAATATACATTTATTGTCTTTCGCAGATACTGATGTCTATAGCGACCTACAACTGAGGCAAATAGCACATTACAAACATACAGCTGTCAGGGAGTCAATCAGGTATGAGCGCAGCTAGGCTCACCCTCCCGGGAATACCCAGGTACTCGTGTCAGCAGCGCTGGAGTAGCAGCTACATGACATCTGACATATAAAGGAAGAACTTCATAGTACTGCTGTTCAAACCAGCAGAAAGTGTATCATTCAGAGCTTTCAGGGAACACGGAGGGGTGTAGAGTAATTAAACTCAGATTAAGCCAGGCTGCTTCTGAGCCCGAACACCATCTAAGGAACCAAGGAACGATCAACCCCGTTTTTATTACCCAGAGCCCCGAGGCACCTCTTCGAAATACCTGGCTGAAGACTGTCTCTCAAGTGCAGAGCTTGTATTTTAATTAAGTGTGGGGCTGGAGGGGGATTTAATTATAGCGGAATAAAAAAGCGCATTCACTGTGTGCGGGCAGTGTTTATCCGCGCGCGTCATTCATATGTGTAATGCGAGTGGCGCCGTGGGGCAGGGAGGCACATCTGCTCCTTTGAGCGCGGGGGCCACGGGGCTCGAGTCGTGTCGTCAATGATCGCAGCACATTAACTCGACACAATGGGCGGCCTGATTAATGAAGAATATGATCAAACATATAATTGGCAAGGAGCATGGGGGGCGGGGGGGGGCATAAACCCCCCCCAGCTTGTTCAAACGATGTCCTTCATGTCCTGTGAGACCACATACAATAACTTAAAGCTGATTTTCCCACATTTAACTCCATCCCATTTCCTAAAATGATCTTGGCTCCTTTTTATGGGGGGGAGGTTACCACTCAGGTCATGGCGGGGGGGGTGGAAGGGGGGGATCACCCATTATTATGACTCATGCCAAATTTTCGGTAAGAGGGGCATGTAAGAGAACATGGATTTGGCTCAGTGTGCATCATATAAGTCGATCGCGCTGGAGTCACAACCTGGAAAATCACTAATCGGCTTCACAAAACGAAAAGCCTTTTGTTTCTGCAGTTCGCATCAATCAATGAAGCAAAAAAATACGCTGCCCCCCGCCCCCTGAACACGCTCTCAAAGGTGCATCCCTTCCCCCAAACCCGCCTTACGTAAACAGTGGCCTGAGTGCCGGCTTCGCTGTCTAAACATATTTTAAAGCTGCATAACTCTGGCCAGATCAGCCCCCCTATGCCTAAGTCTGCGGTATCTGCCAGCAGTTTACAGATCTATCCTCAGCTGGGCTTAAACAGCCAGCCAGCGCACACCTGTGAGTCATCAACAGCTCCACACTCTAGAAATCTCCTGCAAACTAGTTTTTAAACTTGTAAAGTTTAAAAGTTTTTTATTATTATTATTATTATTAGTTTTTCAACTAGTAATTCTTTTTTTTCCAAACCTTCTTAACAGGCTGGAAAAATCTCATCTAGGGAAGGATGTTTAAACTCACAAGATGGACATGAAGGCCTAAAGCAGGATCACATCCAGGCTTCCAGCCTCACAGCTAATCTCACTCTGACGGCCGACTGACAACACGGGCATTTTTACCTTCACTTACCGCCAGTTTTCATGCCTCCTCTCCTTTTGCAAGGAAACATGTAAGAATCGGCGGATACGTCGGCAGGGCTGACATGGAGTGATCCGGTAAGTTCTGGTTTTAAAAATAAATGATTTCTGTCCTTTCTATTTAGCGGACGCTTCTCTGGTTGCCGTGGGAATGGCAATGACACCAGGCCGCGGCCCACCTCCGCGCCCATGACTCTGCTGACCTTTGCTGTTGTGAGGTCATGGTTCCTAGCTGGAATGGCCAAAGGGATCTTCCCCAGGGCCCGGAGGGTACCATGGAATAAGGGTGATGGTGCTGCCCTCAGAAAACCCAGGGAAGGACTCCTGATTGTCTTTGTTTATTAATAATTACTCTTAATTACACAGGTAGTAGAACCTTTCCATTATATCCACCCATATAACTCGCAAGGGCTGCATTTACTGAAGCAGATTAATCTTAGTATGTTGTTTAAGGGCGTGACCACAAAATGACACCCTCTGAGGGACTATAACCAGTAATTTTCAGTCCTACGCTGTCTTGTTGTCATGCTCCCACTTTAATTAATGAAGACACACACACACACGCAGACACAGACACACACAAACAGGGAACCAGGCAGGGTGCCGAGAGTTAACAGCGGGATCCGGGCAGCCCAGCAGGCAGGTCGGGTCCCTCATCATAGTCTCCTGTTAACTGGATGAGGAGCACAACTTGCCCGGGGAGGATGGGGGCCAAGCTCACTCCATTCACAACGTTTAAACCGAAGGTCGCTAAGTTCCTGGCCCGTGAATTGGTTTCATAAGGCCCATAACATGTTTGTAATTCGTTATTAAATCCGGCCTGTGGATCGATTTTCCTTGTCTACGTCATTATTCCGCTGGAGCCCCCTACCCACCACCAGCAAACCCCCCCCTCCATTGAGGTGACATCACTTTTTATTCTCTCTCGTCCTCTTTCGGCTTGAGTGGCCCCCTTGGGAGGAGCCCTCCGAGCCAGTAGCCCCTGGATTAAACAGCCTTGTGTGAACCCAAATGCACCTGACTCACCAAAGCACTCTGAGCCATTCTCATAATGGACTAATGGACTACCGACAGCTTTTACGGAGTCTTTTAACACGCTCTGATGGTGATGGCAATGGCCACGATTACCGGGTAGAGTTAGTAAGTTAAAACACCTTCAGTGACCATCTTGTACTAAAAAACAATTTAATGATAACACAGCTGGCCATCTTACAGTAAACGTCAGAGAACACTGCACATATTAAATACGAGCCCCGCAGCAAAATTCTGCACAGCTACATTAAATATTCAATTGCCTATGTCTTTCTAAAGAATGCTTCATCCATTCCGAGTTTGAAATAAAGTCTATTAGACTGTCCATTTCGGTCTTTTTTTCCAACTAAAAAACTAAAAAAGAAGAAAAAAAAAGACCGCTCAAATTACCGCCCTTTTACCTAGAAAATTACCCGGTTAAAAGTGCGCAGAACCAATTTAAACGGAATGAATTTTTCAGACTCGGGGCACCTCTTTGTCCCATGAACATAAATATTCCTCCACTGCTGAAGGCGACAAACGCCAAGTGCCTAAACGAAACTCTAATCCAGGAGTCCAAAAGACTCTGATCACACAGAGGAGGTCCAGCTCATTTTGACAGACGTCAGGATCCTATAAGTACAGATGGGCTCCAGCAACACCCATGACTCTGACTTGAATAAATGGATGGATGGACAGACGTGGTTAATTTATTGCTGGGATAACAGCCCAAGGTACCACAGGAGATCAGCTAGACAAACTCTTCACACAGACTGTGGGCTCTCGAATCTTGATCGAGGGTGGAATCTCTCCTATTCTGGAGTTCTCCATTTGGAACACCTTATGCTCATGTGGGGACCCCAGTTGGAGTTCTTCCAAGTACACAGAGACACAAGAGACTTCAATGCAATAGAGATACCTGGGAGGGCATGATTAGGAAGAATGGTCTCCCAAATACAAATTCGAGTCAACTGTTTTCTGACCTTCTGTGCCCTGGATTGTCCATAAAAAACACCAGGTACTGGATCAGAGACTCCCCCTAATGATCGAACCTAGAATTCAGGTGGAACAATGCAGCTTCTGGAACACTGGAACAGTGGACCAAATCATCTTCCTTGCAGACCTATTTCAAGGTTTGTGGGAATATACTAGCAGTCTCTATTTTCTTTGTGAACTGTATGCCCTGGCATCTTCTGTGGACGGTGCTGCAGGAATATGGGGCACCGGGACCACTACTGAAGGAGCTCCTAAGGGAGATGTTCCAGACACAGCCCACTGGGTGGAGGCCCTGGAGCAGAGCCAGGTCATACTGGAGGAATTATACTTCCCAGCTAACTAAGAAACATCTAGGGATCCTCCAGAATGACGGAGAGTTAGTGGCCATGGAACAAAAACATCTGGATCTCCTCAGTGGGCTGCCACCATGACCCTCATGAGGAGTAGCAGTTGGGAAAATGATGGTCATGATGAAGAATATCTGGTTAGTTACCAGGATACGTGGTGAGAAGATAGATGGATGGAAACATTTAGTTGGATATTTTAGATTCTTGAGCGTGATCCAGGAAGGTAAAATCTGAAGGGGTTTGCAGAATAAGGCAGCACTTAAACCTCCTGTACTTAGCTAAAGGTAATAATTTCTAAAGCGTGTCCTTTTTTTAAAATAAACCCCGTTAACATTTCCCATTTCACAGCAGCAAACAGTGAATTCTATTAAAAAGCACAAAAAAGCAGGCAAAAGTGTTAATTCCTTCTATCTGCTCCTTGCACATGAAAAACATTTTTTATTATCTCAGAAAATGTGTTTAATTTTACAGTGAAGTTTGTGTCTATTTTTATGTATATTTATACATTTCAGTGACCTGACTTTTCCTTCTTACGCGCAGAGTAAACTTTCTTAAGAGAATATAATTTATGGATTCACAATATATGTATTTAGATGTATACCTTATGGATCGTTACAGTGTTTTATGAGAGATTCAAATCCATGCAGGTGTGTTCCACTAAAACAAAGGTAGCTATTTCAATGACCACTACAGAGCTCCTTCACAAGCAGAGGTTCGCTTTACACGGTGAGACGACGTCTAAATCGCGCTGCGAATCTTCACAGCTCTTCTCCCAGAAGCCAATATGTAGTAACAGGGCCCTTCCCCTGGGATGACAAGAAGGGAAATGGGCAACATTCTGAGCTTCAGCTTGTGGGCTTTCAGCCCAGAGGCTGTCAGTCTAAGCTGTGTAAATATCTGTTCACAGAACATCTAATAAAATATCTTCCTGTGAAGTTCGCATTTTGATTAGGAAAAAAGTTAAAACAGTACTACATACACATAAATATATACATACACACACATATAAATAAATATTTTTGTTATATTTCTGCAGCTGACTCATCACATTGTGCTCCTTTTTTAAATATACACTTAATTATTTTTTGTTGTGGTCAAGTATTGTGGTCCATGTATACTTCACTGAGAGTCTTGTATTCCAATCCAAGAACAGAACAATTACCTCCAACGCTCTGACACATCCCAGGAAATGTCACATGACACTAAAACTACGTTAGCAGGCTATTATAGTTCATTTAGTCACGTTTATCTGAATCATACCCAAAGTGATATTTTTACCCACTTGTACGTATCACAGGGGTAATTTGGGTTAAGTGTGTTGCTGAACGGTATGACAGATGCCCCCGCCTGGTATGTGGACATGAACTGCAATGCAGCAACAGCAAGAAAGGAGAGCCAGCCCCCGCACCTTCATGTGAATGGTCCCCCTCAGCTCCAGGTGAAATGTCCCTAATTTTTCGAGGAGTGCCTTGGTGGAGCTGCTCACATGGATCCTGAGTGCTGTGGGAAGAGAAGACAGTGGCGAGGTTAGGTGCCACCAACATCACCCTCAGGCGAAACGCTCCCTGGCAGTGCTACCAAGTCCAAAACAGCGTCAGGCACCCCCAGGTCTCACTTACGGCTGCCGTGGGACTCCATCCTGGAAGCAGTGTTTACCGTGTCCCCAAACAGACAGTAGCGAGGCATCTTCAGGCCCACAACGCCGGCCACACAGGGGCCTGAGAGACGAACTCGATTAAGATCATTTGCTCTGGGTAGTTTTATTCTATATTTAATTCATTTAATTATTTAGCAGAGACAGTGCTCACCGATCGACAGAAAAAGAGACCGTAAAGGAGTCAAAATTGGAGGTTAATTTTATTTGGTGTTCCTCACCAGTTCTTAAAAAGGCAGCTTAAATCAATATAAATTAGTTTATTAAAAATGTCACATACCGATGATATGCATACAGACTGATACCCAAACGGGTACAGTGAACAAAAAACAGATCAATGACGCATGCAATAAAGATGCCAGAACAGGTTTGTGAGTAACTAATATCTAGCAGGTGATGTTATGGAGAATGATGACTGACTAAAAGCGCTTCTTCAAGGACAAATAATGCAGTCTCCTCTAGTGGTACCTCTGGTAACCTGTTTACTTGTTGTTTGCATAATAAACGTTATTAATGGGGGGGGGGGGCGTATGATGTAATATTAAAAAACAAGGCAGAGATTAACATATTAAACAAAAATTTCCCAGCTCAGAAATCTGTTTTTTTATTCGGCAGCTATGAAAACTTTCTGATCTAAAACTTTAACGGTGTGTTTACATAAGATTTCAAGTGGTTTCAGTACAGATTTATTACCCTGTGCCCAGCTTGTCAGACAGCAATTGATCATTGCATATATATGTCATAGCAGTTTTCATTATATACTCTGGTTTTACTTAGTTTTTGATTGATATTTCACAGAAGTAGGCCTATATTTCAAAAACAAATGTCTGTGTAGGCAAATGGGGTTTCTGCTCCAAGTGTGATCCACCGTCACCAACATTTACCTGAGTGAAGCCCGATTCGGACTTTCAGCTGCCGGCCCGGGACATGCTTGTTCTCGAAATGCTCCATGGCCTTCACCACAGTCAGGGACATCCTGGCGATCTCTTTGGCATGGTCATATCCATTCCGGATGGGCAGACCTGACACCACCATGTAGGCATCTCCAATGGTCTCAACCTGGAGGTGGTCATGGTGTAGATGACATGAGCGTAGACGATGCTCTTCAGCAATGAGGAACAAGGACAGCTTGCCATGTCTCCACTAAAATATCCAAACAAACCGTGAAATATCAAGTGAGACTCCAAGGTCAGATGGGCCTGATGTATCCATTTACCTTGTAGACGTCATGATTGTCGATGATTGTATCAAAGTTTGTGTACAAATCATTCAGAAGGTCCACAACCTGAGGGACAGAGATCTGGTTACTGGAATGTCATGTAGCCCATTTCTTTTGTGTGGGGAGGGGTGGTAGGCTCTTTATATCCGGTATCTATCTAGTGTCCCAAAATATCTCCTAGTGCCAATGAGCTTGGACGTGACAGAATGAAGAGGCACCTGCTTCTCTGCATTCCTGGAGGTCATGCCTCTGCCCCAGGAGAGGTCCTCCCAAACTGGAAGTGTTTGGCCACACCTGTTAAACTTTTTAGCCAGAAGACCAGTGCCATGCAAGTCCAGAGTGCTGCCTTATGGGAATCTGTTTCCCTACACCTATTGTTCTGAAGGTGTGGCAGGGTGATGGGGGGAGGAGGGGGGTGTGTGGTCTTTTGATCCCATATCTCAGTTATTTGAAAATATCTGTTACCACCCATCCTTCCTGTAACTTCTGCGAGACCGACACCAAGTCAGTCCTTAGCAGCTGGACTTCCCTGCTGATGATTAAAGGCTGTCTACTTCTGCTTTGTTCTCCTTCTGTGTGTCCTCCAGGGTAACCCACCCAGAAGTTCACTGGACGGTAAAGAGGCCTTCACCTGCATGGGAGTAATACTAGACGCCAGCGCCGTGAACCCTTCGATGTCGCTGAAGTAGATGGTGACGCAGTCGTACGTTTCTGCTTGCACTGTCTCTCCAGCTATCAGCTGGGCAGCAACTGACCTAAGGATACATACGTGCAAAAAACTAATATGGACTTATTAAAAAGAAACGGATTCTTTAATTTCCCAGATTTGTCCTATGGGAGTGGATTGTAGCCGAGAAAGTAACTGGTGACCATTTCCGGGAAGTCGCTACAAACATCTCCCCCCCACCCGACGTTACCGAGGCAACATCTGCGTGAGGAGGCTCTCCGCCCTCTTCTTCTGCTGCACAAGCTGGGCAGTGCGCTCCTCTACCACCTCCTCCAGGTTGTTGGCGTACTGCTGCATGCGGCACAGCAGGTCGTCCAGGATGTTGTCGCTTCCCCTGAGTTTGGACACAAGAGACGGTCGCCATCAAAGCCAAGCTGAGGATGTTACCAGGAGGTCACAGACTACAACCACAAAGACCATGCAGTTCTTCAGAATAACACTCAGGTCAGAGAAAACAAAAATGAAAGTGAAACTACAATCGAGTTTTATTTGTTCACAGAGACGATGTACATCATTCCTGAGTAATCACGTCTTCATTTCAAATCCTCTATTTTGATACGCAGCTTTTGTTTCACTCTTCAGGAATGTGTGTAATGATACTACAGACTGTGCTGGTTCCCCAGCTCCAGGCGCACGGCAGCACTGAAGACCTGGAAACAGACCAGCGCTTAATGGACAATCCAAACCAACTGACTAATCAAGTAAACACACACATCAGAGGGATCTCCATTAACACAAACCGTCTCTCTCCTGATTCATTCTTTTTCTGCTACAGCTCCCACATATACAGCTGCCCCCCTACTTGCTTTAGCATCTGTGCCTGCAGCTGCTCCTGCTGTCCTCTAACTAAGGGGTGTCGCACATGTTATCTGATTTGGCCCGGTAATTTTAGCGTTCGAGGACCCATCAGCTGATGGTTCAGAGACATACTATAAGACAGTGAGATAGGGAAGATTAAAGACCACAGTGGCAGGTAGAGCCCAGGTTCTAGCAGGACACGGCTGACCTCAGTCCTACGCTCTGTACACACCCGGTCGGGGAGAGCTTCTTCACCAGCACCCTTAGTGCAGAGAAGTCCGGTCGCTCTGTAGGTTTCTCCTTCCAGCAACTCCGCATCAGGGTCTCCACAGCCTTGGGGCACTCCGCCCGGTCGACGTGTGGCCGGAGAGGGCTGCAGCCTCCCGCTTTCACCCGCTCCACGATATCTGGAAGATACCCAGGGGAATATCAGAGCGCTCCATCTGCTCTGTGAGACAGACAGGTTCAGAGAGGATGCTTTTTGTATCCAGAAGACTTGGTAAACGCCTAGAACAGGCAACTGCCACAGTGTTAACAATAATTTATATGAACTTAACCCTCCGGAGGCTGAGGCCTCTTAGCCAGTTTTGAGGTAATCTGACATGCCCTGACAGTTTTAAAATTTTCACCTATCCAAAAAACATTTATCCCAAATTGCTTCATATGCTTTTATTCAGCACAAATTCAGCAC
>JAAGVU020000049.1:4244594-4263434 GCA_011763525.2 Mormyrus iriodes
CACAAAGCTCTAAAAATATATTTAGTTTCTAGCTATATATATTTGAAAAATAGACCATTCAAGGTTTCTGCGGGTTTCTTTTTTACATTCGTTACATTTTTTAAACGGATAGACGCGATTTCTGTTTTATCCCGCGGGCGGGATAGCCGACTCCAGAGGGTTAAGAATCTGCTAAAATCCTACGCTCTTTGGACACAATTAAGGATTCACGCAATGAACGGGATGCAAAGATTGGTGTGTAGCACCTTCGGCCTTAAGGGTGCACCCGGGAATGTAGAAGGGCTCATGGTGGAAAACTATCTCCTGGATGATGATGCCAAAACTGTAGACGTCCCCCTTCTGGGTGCCATTGGGGGGCATGATGCCCCTTAGAAGTTCAGGGGCTCTCCACAGCAGATCTGGAGTGAGGAGAGAAAAACAGTGAGAATGTCAGCAGCTTAAACAGAAAACAGAACCAGCATGTAAGTAAAAGTAAGTACATAAGTAAAAGGCCCACCCATCCAGGTGATTTGAGTTGCACAAAACGCCTTAAATTTTCCCCTTAAGTGTGAAACCTAAGGTTTAATTTCTCCTTAGCTGAGGGATTTATTTTAGGGTGTTGCATGGAATCCTTTAAAAGGTTTCCTTAGTTAAGAAAAAACCTTAAGGGATTTACTTCATTGAAAGACATTTTACAGCAGTAAAATTGTACAGTTTCCATGGAGACCGTTTGATTGCTCGCATTCATGCCTGCCTGTAATACCTGTTATTGGCTGCAGTGCTAATTTCGTTGACAACAATGTTGACGAAAATAGGTGCCGAGGAAGGGTGTTTGCCTGATGATAACAAAGACAAAATAAGTAAAATATGCGCTAGTGACAATGACGAAAAGAAAGATATTATTCATCTGATGAATATAAATAAAATTTAAAAATCCAGATTTCATCACCACTGCATCCTTATATGATGAAAACGCAGACCATTCCTCCTGGTGTCACGTCCAGCCCCGCCCTACTAGTCTGCCCCCAGTGCTACCCACGGGCGGGGCTGCTAATCAGCCGCGCCTGTAGCTCATTGTTGTTACCTCGTGTTCCTGCCCCCTTGTTAACCAGCCACAGGTGCCCCTCGTTCATTCCTCTGTCTTTCCAGTATATAAGAGTTCCCTAGTCCTGTGCTCGCTTGGCTGGTCATTGTAGTCTGTCCGTTTCTGTGCTGTACCCACAACAATAAAGTCTCTGGTAAAAGCTCCTTCGTCCTGACAGTCTCCTTTCTGCCCACGCCATGCCGCACCGGCACGACACCTGGTGTATTGCGTTCACTACGAGCAGGTACTTTTTGCTTTACTAAGAACTACTGAGTGGGGCATATGGCGGTAAACTTCACCAGCACTAACCTAGAAGATGCGTGGAAGTACTGGGAAGAGAGACGTAGGGGCGGAAAAACTGAGCAGATGGAATTATTGTTGTATCTGAGTTACATTAAAGGCATTCATGCATTTTTGCTTGGGTCTCCATATTTCTGCATCGGAAAATTTGATGGATAACTGATGTACTTCTGTCTAATATTGCTGGTGCCACTTAAATACTTAAGTTAATTTTTTTAGGAAACTTTTAGGAGAAGACTTAAGGGTGTTTTGTGCAACTGGCCCCAGGATCTTATCCCATCAACCCTTCTCACGTTGCCAGTGGTCCTGGTGGTTCTGGTATCCAAGTGGTCGTCTCAGAGAGCTGAGACCAAAGTCGGTGACCTTCAGCACAAAGCGGCTGTCCACCACACAGTTGGATGAAGACAGGTGTCCATGGGAACGCAGGGGACTCCGGTGCAGGTAGTCCATTCCCTGTACACGTGCGTGGAGCGACAGATGAAGGGTGGGGAGATGTCTCATCAGAATTTGGCTGCGGGGAGTAGAATCCCAAAGACCTGAAAACCCAGAATTGATTTTCTCACCTTCACGATGTCCAGCATCAGAGAGTATTTGAACATCCAGTCAAGTCTGATGGACTTGTTCCTCAGAATGTCCTGAAGGAAAAGCCATGGCACCAAGTCAGCTTTTTGACAGAAAATGATTCTGCTGGAAGTCTGTTCTTCCCAGGTTGGACAGAAACCAACTGTGCGCACCTGCAGGCTGCCCTTGGAGCAGTACTCGGTGAGCACGAACAGGGGAGTCGACTCCAGCCAGGCTCCGACAAAGCTGCAGATGTTCGGGTGGCTCAGGTCCTTGCACTGCCACAGCCGCGAGGAACACACCGAGAACCGCGTCACAAGCCGACTAGCCAGAGCACGCTGCATATATTACCGCAGGAGCCTCTGCCGGCACCCATTCCTCAATCTGCACGTGCTCCTGCTTCCTGGTAGCTACCTGCTGCAACTCTGCAAGTAGGTCACCCGTCAGGCTGACGCTCCGCACGTTTAAGACCCGGATGGAACAGAGGTTCTCCTGAAAAAGAGGAATGAAAAGGCTGGAGCAGATAAGCATCTTTAAGCGTAGATCCTACTTTATTCAAAGGCAGCGCGTAAACATGAATGAATATACCATAGCTGCTAGGTGCAGTGTGGGGTTTTAAATGAGCTACAGAATCAAAACATCGACAGATTCATAATCAGTAATAAGCCCGTGGCTTACAGGAAAGTGAACTATACTCTAATCATCACCACGCAACAGGCTAACTCTGGGGATTTAAAAGGGACAAACTTGCTTTATACAGTGCAGTCCTGCTGGACAAGGTCTCACTGTCCATGCCGCTGCTGGCAGCTTCGTCCTTTGCCGATTCCTCATTCAAGGAGAACGTCTTCAATAAGAGTAACAGGGAGAAGTATTAGCATTACAATGTCTTCTGCAGCCTTGGAAAAGACATACACTCACGTCGTGCTCCTTTGCCTGTAGATTCTCATTCCCTCTACTGCATACTCATTAATATATTTACATTTTTGTGATCTGTGTTACCATGTAAACCTCCCATTCGTCACTGGAGAGCAAATACAGACTACTGATCCAAGGTGAGGACACAAAAAGTAAAAATACTGAACGAATAAGAAATTACATCCATTCACCCTTCTTCTATAACGGCTTATTCTGTAAAGTGGAGTCTATCCAAGAGAAAAGCACATGGATGCCGGTCCATCACAAGGCACAGGGCTGGGGGACACCCTAGACATGATGCTGGCCCATCACAGGGCATGAGGCTAGGTGACACCCTGGGCAGCATGCCAGTCCATCACAGGGCACAGGACAACCTGGACGGGATGACAGTCCATCACAGGGCAAAAGGCAGGGGAAAACCTGGACGGGATTCCAGTCCATCACAGGGCAAAAGGCAGGGGACAGCCTGGACAGGATGCCGGTCCATTACAGGGCACAAGGCTGGGGGACAGCCTGGACAGGATGCCGGTCCATTATGGGGCACGAGGCTGGGGGACAGGCTGGACAGGATGCCGGTCCATTACAGGGCACGAGGCTGGGGGACAGGCTGGACAGGATGCCGGTCCATTACAGGGCACGAGGCTGGGGGACAGCCCGGACAGGATGCTATGTCCATCTTAGGGTTCCCAGGGACCACATACCGAGGATGAAGTGGGGCGTTCCGTTACAGTGACATCATTGGGGCTGACCATCCACAGCATCATCGAAGCCTTCTCCTGCAGTTTGTACTTCCTGGAACCAAATGAAGGTGACACATCAGCCTATCCTACATGCTGGAGGGAATCGCCCACCCAAACCACCACCACCCCCACCCCCACCCCACCAAGCTGCTGCTTTTTGGGACTTTTTCTCTCAGCATAAGGACTTCTACTGAAAAGTGGCAGCCTTTGGAAATTTTGTCCCCTGATCCTGTAGATAAAATGCCAATTTAGTTTAATCTAATGAGTCCACTTCGAAAAAGACAATTGATTTTCAGTCACAATATGCTCTGCTCCTCTAAAAGGATGAATAAAATTTTAATCTACACATTAAACATTATCTCCATATTATAAATGATCTCTTGCATTGAATCCAAGTGATTACCCATTATAAAAAATTATATTCACAGTTTTGATTACCATTCTTGATTACCGTCCCTGAGTACTTTCTTGAGACGTGGAGCTAAAAGCATTAAAAGACAATTCTCCACACTATGAGAATATTATAAATTGATTTAACAATCAATTTTCTCTTTGATTTGAACAAGGAATGTTTTTGAGAAAAGTCACGTTGCCATTTTGCCGTTCAGCCTCTAGGTGGCTCCACGTCTCTCACTAAGATGTGATGTCATCCTGAGCACCGCAATCAAATATCTGTCCATGGAAAGTAATTGTTTTCTTTCCCATTATTATTAATTATAATTGTGGCCACTTGACAAAATTGGCCACTGGAAGAGGATGGGAGAAGATGATTAACTGGCTCATTAAAATCAGCTTGGACAATTTCACCTGAGCCAGTGAGGGGACATACCTGTAGAGCAAAGCGATGGCCAGACTCCCCATGGCCAGCAGGCCAAGGATCAAAGCGACAGAGATGATCAGGGTCCTCTCTGTAGGACGCACAAACACCGCAGCATGTTCAGCACAGTACCGACACATATAAAAAGGTTGTGTTTGGTATGTTAAACAAAGACACATTAACATTCTGGATACATAAATTACTTCTGATTCTCTTCAGTCATACATAGACATTGTAGGACTACACTGCCGACCATGGGATTTGAACCAGCAGCCTTTTGCTCAGAAGCCTAGAGACCAAACCTACACAGCCACACGCCACCCCCAGGTTAATGACTCAGCCAGTTTCAGGCTCCAACCCAGGACCCACCTCCAACCTCTCAAGCTACACAACTTATCAGAAAATAAATAACTAACAATATAGTGTATAATAAAAACAATAAAATTGTAAGCTATGTCATATAAGCTCATCTGATTTTTTTTGTATTGCAAATACCTGTTGGCCGAGGGCAATTTAATAATCCTGGATTATTATAGAAAATCTATATTTCAGCAAAGATAAATGGCAAGCTTGGGGTCTATGGGGTAGAAGTGAATAATGCACAATGATATATTTCTTCTAGAGGCAACCAAAGACCAAGGACATGGATTTGATGAGTCTGGTGACCTTAGCAGTGATCCTAGCCATGAAAGACTCAATGTAGTAGGCAGCGATGGAGAACTGGGGGAGAAGGAACGCTGGCTCTAAGGAAATGCATTACTGACCCCTGCTGGCCAATGTAGGCAACTGCCTGTCAGTATCTTCTGTTAATCTAGCACTTTGCAAAAACAATTTTCCTTAAACTTTTCAAAAGCTTGCAAAATTCAGGTCATTCTCTAGACCCCATTACATTACAAAACAAACTAATCCAGTAGTGATGTTTGCAGGTCAGCCATCCTACTACTTAGAAACCTGGGTACACACATTCCAGGACACCGTAAAGGGGGGGAAAGTGACAGGGGATGATTCTTCAGAGACAGGGGCCCTAAAAAATTTGGAACATAATTGGATGGGTCTGGGTTAGGGGCCTGATATGATATGCTGTCATGCATCTCAAAATTTCTAGCGGCACCCCTGCCTAAATTAAAATCTTTCTCTAAAGCGTGGATCCTCAATTCCAGTCCTGGGGGGCCAGTTTGCAACACAATTTGTAGGTTTCCCTGCTCAAACACACCTACTGAACCTGGTTATTAGCAGCTTACCTGGTAATTAGCTGTAGTGTTGGACATTTCAGGTCCAGAAGCTACAAACCCAGACCAAGGTTCTGTTTCTACCATCCAGCTGAGTACTCTATGACTGTGACTCTGTGACTGTGACTCTTTATGTTCTACTGGTTGGTAGAAACAAAATCTGGGCCTGGATTTGTAGCTTCTGGAAGAGAAATAACCAGCACTGATTAGCTGATTAAGATGTCTTTGAGCAGGTAAATCTGCAGACTGTGCTGGATTCTGGCCATCCAGGATCAGAATTGGGGGCCCCTGGTCTAAAGAAATGTATACAGTAATTATTCTGTCAGTCATGGGATTCAAACCCATGTCCTTCTACACACACGCAGAAGAAATTGAACCTATTAAGCCATACACCCACCCACCAGATACAGGCTCTACATTATTATATATCCTGAAGGAAGGTCAACTTAAAATATCATACCGGCAAAGGGACAGAGCTCCCCACTAAATCCACAAGTCGGTGAGTCTTTGGGGGGTGTCTTCCTGCCCCCCGGCCACATGATCTGGACACCCTTCACCTGTTCATAGGTCTTGTTTGTCCCAAAATAATTTGCGATCACCTGTAGGGATGATCAGGGGAACTGAAGGCAAAGCCTGTTTATCCACCTGTGGGAAGCTCAGGGTGAACAAAGCCGAGAACAAACACATGCCATGAAAGGCCTCACAGCCCTTCACACTCGCAATCCAGAACCAGCTCTACTGTCAGAGCATCTCTACTGCCATCCTCAGATATATGATCCATTGGTCACACACTGAGAGGAAATTTCAATTTCGCTAGTTGTAGTGCGAGGAATCAGTAATAAACAGAATATTAAAGACATTTAAAAATATATTGACACATGAACATAAAACAGACAACTACAGTTTAACAATACAGTTCAAATCCAGTTCTATTGTTAACTGGCTGCAGCGTGTATCTCTGTCATGACGGCCCCTTGGTCAATTTACAGTAAGTAGGACGAAGAGAATGGCTCACTTCGAACACGCCCCCGCTGCTCTGGGCGTGGTACATCATATAGGCTGACTGCCGGTCCCCGTTGTCGTCTATAGTGACATCACCTTGAATTCCTGCAGCAAAACGACAGACGGAACAGCATCAGTCCGCTTCAACTCAGCGTCCTGCTAATCGGTCCACCGCGAGCCCCGCTGCACCTGTGACGGTTCTGCTCCACATGCGGCGGGTGACAGTGTGGCCATCGTAGGGGTCTTTCTTTTCAGACAGGGTCTCGTTCAACGCCTGGGCGTATAGCCACACGGAATCGTGGGCGAGGGCAGCCAGGATTGACACCTGTTTAAAAAAAACACAACACGATTCCAGTACAAACACCCACACAAAACCTACACAGGTTTATAACCAATAGCGATAAACGTGGGGAAACTTCTGACTGATTTGGTTGTGTAATAAAATTCAGGACATACTGGTCAGTAGAAAGTGTTTTAATGACGGCACTTTGCACAAAAAGCCGAACTGGATCGTAGGGAGTTTGCTCTTCTCAGTAGCAAACAAGCACATGCGATGAAATTAACACTTTGAAAGAGTTTTTTTTCCGGTTCATATCCACTCTGGCCAGTGTAGGTAACTGTATGCACATACAGAATACAGAACAACCGTGATTCTCCCGGTGACGAACACAGGAAGACACCTTCTCATCCAGGTCGTACGTGTAGCCAAAGCTCTCCTTGGAACGTCGGACGACCTCCGCTGAGAAGTTCTCGTACATCTCGTTGCTGGGCTTGTACACGGAGAGCAGGAAGAGAGCCTGGAACGCCTGCTTGGCCATGTAGTCGTCAGGGTCTCCTGGGAAGATGATGCGTGGAGCCAAGGTCGACGGGGCGGGCCAAGATGCCCACTGGGCGGCTTTTCACCATGCATTATGTAGACTCAATGCCAGTCAACCCATTAGGCGACATGGGCGGCCATCCAGGTCGTTATCTTCTGACAAGGCACAGACTTAGCAAGCCCATTTTCTACTTGGACTGGACGACTGGACGACACTGTGTACACTTGAAAAATGCATCTTAATAATTGAACTGGAGCATTACCCTTTAATCTATGTCCTATTAAATTAATCTAATCAAGACATCTTGTGAGCCAAAACCCTGCAGGCTAGACGTGTGTAAATACCAACTCTCGATGGAAATCCAACAGCATTCAGATCCTACTAGGGGGTGTCAGAGTTCCGCCCTGGAGCGGCTAGAGAAGGGGGGCACGTCTACCTCTCCTCCAGGAGAAATCGCCAAACATCTGCTTCTCCTTGTATGGCTCAAACGAGAAGAAGACAAAGTCCCCATTGGTCCGGCCCTGCCTGTGGGCCTCGATGAGAAACCTCCGCACCGCCTCGCCTCGGGCTGAAATCACAATAACTGAGGGGGGGAGGGGAAGGTAAGGGGAGCGGGGTGAAAACGAACGGACTCTCCACATGGACCAGCACATCCGCATAGCGAGAGGTGGCCCTGCTGGCCCAGCGGAGAGAGTAACACACTCCAGTGGCCAGCCAGCCAGCTGGGCATCGCACAGCCAGTGCAGACACGTGGCTAGGCGCTAATGCTAATGCTACATCGGAGCACATCTGCCTGTCTGTGCTCCAACATGGCAGCCTACCGGCAATTAATTACACGCGGTTAATCACAATTACGCCCCACTGCTACCTCAGTCACAACAGCTGCAATTCTGTGATTAGCGATTATATGTAAACATCTCAGCTCGTTGGAGCTGATTTATAACAGCGCTATGGATTCTTGGTTTCCGAGGTTCAAACCCCATTGTACCTACTGACCAACCATATTATAAAAATCTTAGACAGAGTTTATCTGATCCATGCACCCTTTCCTGTAGTTAAAAAAATAGCATGATGTCACCATGTTTCACTTCACTGGCTTTCTGATGTGAATTAATCTTAGATCTGAGGCTTTCCGTGTTACAGACACTTAGCGAACTAGATGACGTTTTTACTTTAAAGGGACAGTTCACCTCAAAATAAAAAACATTTTTCAGATATGCTGTAGTGCTATTTATACATCAGGATTGTTGTGGTAAGAGTGGCCTAGTTTTGGGGATATCGGCTGTAGAAATGTCGGCCTTCTCTCAAATATAATGGGACTGAATGGCATTCTTTCTGTGCTGATTAAAATATTAAAAATGAAAAAAAAAGAAAATGTAAAAAATACATTTGAAAAATTCAACAGCAACGTATCTTACCAGAAATCATGACCCGGTTACTCATGATAATCCACAGACTTTGCAGTGAGCAGTTTAATGTAGGGACTATTTTCTCTCTGTCTGTCTTTTTGGTATCTCCAGATGTCATGCCATTATTTACACACCGTTCTTGTGATACGGCCTGGTGTGAATCACACACCTGGCATGAACAGTACCCCCCCATGTCACTCACTGCGAGACACTGCAGCCACCTGTTGGAGGATCTTGGCAAAGCCTGAGGCATCCTTGTTGTCATCCTCACGGAAACCAACATACTTGGCCACAGTGATAGAATTATTTTGCGCTGTGTACCTTTAAGGAATTAAAACAGATCAAATTACTTGTGTCTTCAAGTGATAGGCTGAATGCCACATATGACCTAGACGTAGACTTTCTCCTGCAGTACATTTAGCTCCTAACCACCTTCGAGAGGAACATCTACTATGTCAGCAGTCACAGCAGCCAATCAGACAGCTCAGCTACTGAGGAAGCAGCTTCCTGTTTTGATCACCCACCTGATTCCCTCCGCTGGTATGTTCCAGGCGGGATTTTCATTGTAGATGATCCCGATGCGTTTCCACCTGAAGTTCTCACAGATGCGGACGAAGAACAAGCCCATCTTTGTGAACGGACCGAAGACCCTGGTGAGCGTGGAGAAGTCCTGCCACCACAGGCAAGAGGTTATCACAGGAGACCTACCACCGAGGCCCTCACTTAACGTCTGCTGACATTTCTGGGATTTTCTTATGGCTTATCAAGGTTTTCCATAGAAACCGTAGCTGCTAGTTTTAGGTTCCTCTAAGATAAAGTGTTTTGAAGTCTAACAAACCAGTGGCAGTAAGCATCCAAAATGGTTATGAGAATATCTCTGGAAATGTCAAGGAGAGCTGAGAGAGGAAGGATTATAAACCTACTAGCCTCACCTTCTTGTCCAGGAACTCCTGGTCTGCACATATTGGGCTGATCATAGCAATGTTCCAATAAGAAGCAAGTCTGCCAACGAGAGCGCAAACCTAGAGGACAGGTGGATATTGAGGAAGGGCGACAGCGCGGTTTCTCCTGAAAGAAACGGCAGGACCTGACTAATGCAATAATTCCACATGTTTGGATAGTCACCGAGTTCATTTAACTTCCTTGCTCAAGTGTACAGAAACTCTTCTTGGGCTTCTGGGCTCACTCATCATGACAAAATGACATCTCTAAACTCTGAAAGCATTCAAAATAACCGCTGCAGACACAGAGGCCAGACTTGTCCTACAAAGCCAGGGACCCCAGAACTCAACTGAAAAATCAAAGCTGAACCCTGAAGAGAAAATGCCGCCAATTGACTCGAGTGGCTCCAATCAGCCAATGAGTCACACCTGAAGAAGCTGGACCAGAAGGTACATTTGATTAATCCAAATGCATGCTAGCACAATCAATTAAACCAAAGTAGTCTTATCAGGCTTGACCCTTACCACAAAGGCCTAATCCCAACCACATTTCACATCTGGCATTAACATGCAGGGTTGGCCGCTCTTCATGGAAGTGCCTCACCTTGGAGCAGGACGGACCAATGAAAGCGCTGAACTTCTGCGTGTGTTGAAGGTCGACGATCCTCCCAGGCCCCAACACCGAATCACAGCGGTCATCCAAGTATTTATAGTCAAGGTGATGTCCTGCAGTCAGCGCAAACAGAGCATGCCACAGCGCCGGGTTAATACACAGGCTCACGTTGGAAGCTTGCATGTACCACCAACCCTAACACAACAAAGTTCTAAGACAGAGAGGATAAATGATATTCTGTTTTCTGGGAATATGTTTTATATATTTCATACGGTGAACACACAACACAATAGATGTGTTTCCTGGTTCTGCTCTCAGGGTGGTCAGGTGACCTGTAAGCAGATTCGGATCCCTGTTGACTTTATCGATGGCTATCAGGGCTCCAGCACCAACCCGCCCAGCACTGAAGGGTATGGACGTGTTGGGCATGGAGAGCAGGACCGTGAAGTTCAGCCCAGTGGCACCATGGCACACTAACAGCAGAAGGACCTGGAGCCACCAAGCCCTGGCGAGGATCTCCATTTCTGTCAGGCAATAGACCAAGGGGTCACAGGTCAAAGGTCACAGGATGCTCTGCGAACATTTCTATAATGCACGACTGCTGCAAAACTGCAAAAAAATGCACAAAGGAAACCAATAATCATTCAGATCCAAGTGCTACCTACAGGGGTGTACTCAGAAAATCCCCCTGACAAAAAGTCTCCTTGCCCAATTTTAATTTTAATTATTATTTTACATATTCAAGGACCCCTTTATCTGCCAGGGTATCCATGCCCCTTCAACAGCCTTGCATACATTCCACTTATTATATATATATTATACATTATTATAAACACCCCAATTATTTTCAGACTTACTTTTCTCCATTAAAAGTGTAAAAAAAGCACCATCAGCATAATTATTTAAGCAACAGAAGCTTTTATCTAAAGCAACTCACATCAGGCATAACTCAAGCTAATTTCTGCCGACGTTTAATTTATGTGCGCGGCATAACTGCAGAAATAATAAAAAGCTCTATATAATTGAAGGGGGTGAATACAATTTCCCCTGTAACAGTCAAGATCATAATTTGTTCTCCCTGACAAAAAACGCCGTATGCAAAGCAACAGTTAAGTAGAAAATAAACTCACCGTGAGTTTAGTCAAGAAGACTGGAAACTGTACTTCCCTTGGGAGGCCTCGCATAGGTAAGGCGGCTGTTTTTAAATCAACCCCGTCATCGGAAAGCCTTCAGATCTGTCACACAGCAGAATCCCGGTGAGGGGAGCGTACGCGCGGGGGGACTGCTGGCCTCCGCTCCGCTCCTGGGCTGCGCTGGGAACTTCCCATTTTAGGATGTTTAGTTAACTGGCATGAGAGAATAAACAGTTCAAATGACGTTTTATGGGAACGTTAAAAATAAAACTATGGAGAAAAAAAAATGCAATTCCACTGTGTCACTTGTGCATTACTTATTCACCCTGCATATACAAGCACTCGAGAACGTAGTTTTGCCGAGCAAAAAAAAAAACGAGCTATTGCTTGGAAGCAGCACTTCTGCTATAATAAAGTCAAATTCGCACGGCCCGCTCTTATCCATGAGCACAATTTTGCTTGACAAATGCATAGTGAGTTATCTATTTAGTCTTCCCAGAGCAATACGCGGCCATCCATTCCTCCTTTGTATAATGAAACCTTTATCTGGTTGTGGGAGAGGTTACGGGGGATGTCCTGCGTGCATTTCGGAGCGTGAGAGTATCGTCGCAGTTTTGGAAGGTACTCGAGTCTGACTTTAAGATGAATGATATCTGGAAAGTAGGTGGAAGGACCTGCTTGCATTGCTGGGAAAAGCTTGGCCCGTATGCATAACCTGCTCATATCTTTGCTTAATCGTTTATTTCTTGACGTAAACAGGTTTCAAATGGGCAACGTATGATGGTCATTCATGCAAGGCACCTATTTGCGATTACGTGCATGACTGAAAACTGATGCTTAAAGTTTAGCCCGCAGGTTTATAAAATATATATACGAAGACATTGAAATAGACACAAAAAAGGGGCTGTAATGACTAATTGTGTATTTCCTGTACTGAAGATTTTTGCTCTGGTCGCCGTCCTTTATAGAAGCGTACGCTGTGAGCGAAATACTGCTCTGTAAACGAAATCGGAGCAGTTAGTGCCCTTTGGAAAATGGAAAAAAACGTAACCGAAAACTTGCTGTGTTAAAATGTGCGATTTTGACATTTATAGTTTTTCACTGGCAATCTCGTTATGTCATTTGATACAGTTAAGCGCCGTAAGACCATCAGCCGCCTTTATTATGTGAGAATAGGGGCATTAAGCTGGTCATGCACACAGCTGCGTGTTCATCTTCCTGCCAGTAGGTGGCAGCAAAGTCATCCCTGGCTGGGAACGGAACTTACTGATTTCACAACCAAGGTTGCTCTTGTGACAGTTGGGATCATATTCATCTAACTTCTACACCAGAATTTTAACATTTTTTGGAACTTTTTAAAAATTATATCCATTTGCCTTTACTTTTACTTTATAGAGAGCAAGTATGTCGCCCTGTATGTCAGACCAGTAACATTCCAGTGTAAAAATGGTTGTCAGGAAGTGAGCCTGAGGGGCCCCTTGGCCTGATTCCAGGGTCTTATCAGCTGCAACACCACCGTGCAAGTTTTCCAAGGAAGAGCAGTAAGACAGACTCGGAAACACATGTAACAAAATGAATTTCACAAGGAAGATCATTTAAAGGCTGTTTAATGTAATAATGCAATTTATTTTGCTCAGGCATGCTGAGGACACACTTTGGCACAGGCCCTGTACTAATGCATACCTGAAATATTTCTGAGGAAAAAAGTGGTTAAAGACAGCTCATCCCTTTCTGTCATCCATCTCTAAAGGGAATAGTACTCTCCAACTCAATGGAAACGATGAGCATTTGGTTATTTTAAAGAAAAGGGCGCAGGCATACTGCTGACATTAACATACCATTTATTCCTTCGAAATGACATCTTGTCCTTTCCGTAACACGATGACAGTAAATACAGAAGGCACTTACAAAAAAGTTAAAATTATTTAAATGTTGTATAAACATGTTTAGACCAGAGATGATGGCATCTCTCAGAGCACACACCACAGGCTACACGTATGTAACTACATACAGTAAAAACGATGTTTAATGCCCCTACAGTTTTTATCATTTAAAATACATAGAGAAATAAACACATAGCTGTATTCACTAGTCAGTGGTTCGTTTTACATGTTACGCTTGGTGATCTCTGCATTGTACAGATCCTGGTACATCTCGACGAGGCGGTTGGCCTCTCTCTGGCCGGACAGCAAAGCACCATGGGTAGTGGAATAGTACTTCCTGTGAGTGGCTTCTCCAGCGAAGAGCACCTGCAGAGGCTGCAGAGGAAGGAGGGAAGCATGGCGGCGATGAGAGTCGGCCTGACCCAGTGATCGCTACAAGCTATTATGGACCCAGGCTATTTTCGGAGCGAGGAAGTCTTTGTGTGAAAAAGCCAGCTCTCCAGGAACATACGGGGAATGACGCAAACGGGGTCGAGTCGTCCTTTTCGGCACAGCGGCAGGTCAAAGCAGCAGGGGGTGCAGTAATTTAGGTCCTGGGGGGCAATGATGACGAACATGGCGTATGTACCTTTGCTGTGTTCTGTTCACTCAGAGATTACTGGGGGGGGGTCTTCTGGGGGGTAATGTTTGTGGAAGGGCCTCAGTTGAGTTGCCAACCTTGAGTTTGTTTGTTAATGGATTTCACTTCCATGCTATGGGGATGTACAGATGCTCCCCGGGTTACGACGGCCCGGGCTACGATATTTCCACTTTACGATAGGCATTCCGATTTTGAATTTCTATTTTTTTCTGGGCAAGCGGTATGCGGATGACCCTGTCACAATAGCATCTCCGTTATCCTCATCATCTAGCAATTCATTTTACCATTTAATCCTTCGAAATGCTTCAGGCCCAGTTTGCTTTCAGCTGTTTACGTTAAGGCTGAGTACAATACAACCACCGTGTTTTTCACTTTCAGTACATTATTCAATAAACTACATGAGATATTCAACACTTTATGATAAAATTGGCTTTGTCTTAATGATTTTGCTCAACTGTAGGCTAATGTAAGTGTTCTAAGTCTGTTTAAGATAGGCTAGGCTATGATGTCTGTTAGATTAGATATACTGTATTAAAGCGCCTTTCCCCCTTACAATATTTTCAACTTACAATAGGTTTATTGAAACATAACCCCATCATAACCTGGCTAGCGTCTGTATATCAGTCATGTAAGTACAGATAATTTTGTGCAAATGTAAAAGCATTAATGAACTGGTATGGCCTGGGTGTAGCTGGGGTGGGGGGTTTGGCAGGTACTCACCGGGGCCTTAGTGCTCTTGGTGTAAGGCAGGGGCATGGCCAGGCGCTCCACGTCGCCCCCACTGGAGCCCACCCGCGTGAATGAGTAGGAGCCCCGGATGTAGGGATTGCTGCCCCAGGACGAGCGCAGGATCCGCCGGGGCTTTGGAATGTTCTGGTTCCCTGAAATGGAAGAAGGGAAAACATCGGCATGATGGTTTCCATAACAGCAAACATTTAGACAATACAGAGAAATATCCTTTCAATGCGGTGCTTTTGGAGGTCTCTGTATGCCTGACATGGGCCTTGACAAAGACTACCCCCATAAAAAAGGGGAAATTTCTCGATTACCGACCCCTCCCCCCCCAAACACAACCAGCAATTGCAGGGTTTCACAGGAGGACTGGCCAACACATGAAGGCAGGAACAATTCCAGGCCATAACAATAAGGGAAATTGCCATAATTAAATATCCGCCTTACAGCGCGTGGGTACCCTGACACCTGTTAGAATAATCACTGCCATGACAACAGACTGGCCGATTCGCTGTTCACAGGTAACAAGGATTGAGTCCCATCTGACCCTCCGCTAACCTTCCTCCATCTTCCTCCTTCTCAGAGTCAAGCCCAGCCTAATCCCTGCGACGGCGGAGGCAGTGAAACCACATGCCCCGAATTGCCACCCTCTCAGGAAGGATCCGAATCCAATTTCAGCCAACTAATTAACTGAGACTGCCACGCGACGGGGGCTAATCTCAATGAAGGGGGCCGAGGGGGAATCAGAGTAGGTCAGCCCACTTCAAAGGTGACGACAGAGACCGCTCTGCAGCCCTGGGGGACAGCCGCTGCAGGGGGGGGCTCCCTATCTACCTTAAGGACCCCATTAACACAACCACCCCCCCTCCGGAGGAAAGCAGACCAACCCCATTAGCCTGTCCTAGAGCAGTTCACCTCACTTGAGGTCACAGCTCTATGGTTATGGGATGTCGATCGGCATATCACATAGAGACCCACCCTCCCAACCCTCCCCATCCTCGACACCACACGAGCTAAGGCATTATAAAATACAGCACACCCCCAATCCACGGCACGGTATCCCGTCCAACCTGTAAACCTGCGGAGCAGCTCGGTGCAGATCTCCGCCACGGTCTCGTCGTCGTAGTGCTCCATGATCAGCGCCTCGTCACCGCAGATCCAGCCGCTCAGCATGTGGCCGTAACGCTCGGGTGGGTACAGCACGTCGAAGCTGCATATCTTGCGGTACCACAGCTCCTCGGCGTAGACCGGCTGCTCCAGATGGGCCTCGTCCTCCCACACGAACTGGATGCTGTTGCACTCAGGGCTCCAAAAGGGCTCGGCAAACTCTAGGAAGATCTTGTCGGTGGTGCTGATGCCCAGCTTCTGGATGGACTGTACCTTGTCCTCGGGCAGGCTGGGGGAGAACAGCGACTCGTGGCTCTTCTTCAGCACCCCCAGCGAGGCCGTGAAGATCACGTGGTCGGCGGCGATGCACTCGCGGTCCTCACATTCCACGCGCACAGGCCGGCCTGGCTGGGCGTCGGCATTGTGGTCGTCGGTGTCCCCGATCTCCTCGCGCTGAGAGTAGTTCCAGTGGATCCGGCGGACGGGCTTGCCCAAGCGCACCAGCCGCTCCGGGATGCCCTGGGCCAACAGCTCCACGATCTTGATGAAGCCGGCCGGGATCACGTAATGGGCTCCAGGGATCTCGGTCCACTCCCCAAACTCGCTGAGGGACACCTCGTCCATGCTGGGAGAGCTACTCTCACAGCTCTCCACCTGCATGGGGGGAGAGGGGGCAAAAGCCACTATGAGACCCCCCCCCGATTCCCCCTGACACCCACTCCCACATTTTGAAGAATATAATCCCCCCCCTTTATAATATCACCTTGAAATATTTTTCCTCTATTTTTTCCACACCATTAGCCCTTCTCACATGGTGTATGACTGTGTGTGACTTTGTGTGTATTGTACCCCTACCTCGTGCCCTGTGCTGCCTGGGATAGGGTCCAGTTCCCCCCCCCAGGACCTAAGCGGTTGGAAGAGGGTGATAATTACGCCCCCACCCACCATTTTCATATGAGAACCACAATTCCACACGCAGTTCACTCCATGCATCAACATTTCTTATTATGAGCAATTAAGCTAATCAGGCCACATGTTTAATTAAAGCATAATGAGGTAATCGTCACCGTCTGAACAGATCGGGATGACTTGCCAGCTGTAGCGATAGCAAAATGAACTTAGTCACTTCTGAGTCAGACCTGAGCTGCACCTGGTAAAATGAACTGGCCGATCAAGGTCTATTGTTATTATTTGCTACCAGAAAATAACGTATTAAAGAAGAAACCAGCATAAGGCAGGAACACGAACTCGGACCCAACAGAAGACCAGAACCTGACAGGCAAACATGCACATGGGTCTCTCACCAGGGGCATGACATTGTTGTTGCCATACACACTACAGCACTTAGCAGCAGGACTGTCGAGCATCGCTCACGGTTTCGTTTGAGGCATTTAGGGCTCTACTCGCTTCTGCATCAAGTGGTCCCCTTTTATGAAGAGCACTTTCGCTCCTAATGGAGCCAGCAGAAAGCAACACGGGTTTGACGGCTACACCGGGGGCGCCCCCTGGAGGAGGACAGCGGCAGCACTCGCCTTCAGGTACTGCTGCAGCATGGACAGCTTAAGCCTCTTGGTGGCCTCCAAGTCGTCGGGGTCCAGCATGATCTTCTTGCGCAGCACATCGCGGGTGAAGATGCCCACGCTGTTCTGGCTCTCGGCTCCAACGGGCTTCCCGTTCTGGAAGAACTCCTGGGTCAGCTCGTAGACCTGCGGGCAAGGTTTTATGACATGGTTAATTCAATGTAAGTGCCCACCCACAATGGTACAACAGCAGCTCCTCTCCAGGGATTCACCACATAAACCTAAAGCGGTTACCTTACGCTCTATATCGTATTTGCTCTATCTTTTCGGATCATATCTGGATCATAGGGTGGTCTATGGCATTTTGAAATGGATGGACTGATTTAACCGGGGGTGACCCGCATCTGGGCCATGAGTAAGATGATAGCGAGTAGCCCGGACTACCTTAGTTAATAGAATAACAACGTGAATCTGACCTGTGCCAAGAGCTCAGGCTTACAGACAAACATGCGCTTTCTTTTGGACCCAATGTGGTTCTGGAGTGGTTCTGAGTAGGGACCACGTGAGTGTCCGTCAATGCCAGCAGTAGGAGGCTGTTTAGAGTCATCACAGGCAAGAGGTCCTTCAACCGGCGTAGACAGGAGAAGTTTCTCCAAACAAAACTTGCACTCTTCGGAAGCCTGGATATCCTCTGTTTCATGGATACGCCATCGGGACTTAAACTCAATGGAGAATATCATAGCATGGCCTGCTTCCTGCTTCCTAAAACAAATCTAGAGTACCAGATGGAAATAGGGCAGCTTCCAAATGCCTGGGAAACGTCACAAGTTGGGGTGCCCGTGAATTCCAGAGACTCAGAGCCTTTCGTGACCATCTGACCCTGGAGATCTGCTCCACCTCCTCTGTGGAACATAAACACGAGGCGAGCACACGGATACATTTACGGATGTGGAGAGGCTAAACAGGGCTGAATGAGTGGAGAAGGAAACATTCATGAAATTTCAGGAAGGGAGTTACTGTTGTACCCTTCGTACATTTCAGTTGAACCGTGACAGCTTTTACCCTTCACTGACTGATGTATGATCTTTCCTTGACTGTGCCAGAGCATGAGCTGGTGTTCGGATGGGTGCCCCCACACCCACACCCACACACCTCATTGTACAGGTCCCTGAACTCCTCCACCAGGTCCTTTGGGATACGCTTGCCGCTGTTGGTCTGGTAGTGGGCCACGCCGTTCTTAGTGTACAGGCTGATGCGGCCCACGCTGCGCTCCCCGTCCGTGGTGTGCTCCAGCAGGCCATTGTCCTCCGCCAAGTGGAAGATGGGGTTCCCGTGGGCGCCATGGATCCAGGTGGCCCCGAGCTCCAAAGTCGCTTGTCCTTGTGTTAGCATTTAGCATTTAGCATGAATTACCTAG
>JAAGVU020000049.1:4263534-4278766 GCA_011763525.2 Mormyrus iriodes
CGTAATTAGCATTTAGCATGAATTACCTAGCGTAATTAGCATTTAGCATGAATTACCTAGCGTAATTAGCATTTAGCATGAATTACCTAGCGTAATTAGCATTTAGCGGCAAAGCTAATACCTGTAGTCAGAAGGAATTGATGCCTCCCCTCATACATACATCACATCGAAACTTGCAAATATATTAGTAATATGAAGCTTGCTCAAGGGTCTAACAGCAAACCCTCCCTCCCTCGACATGAATCAGACTTAATTTATAGAGGATAAAGACAGAAGTTTTTCGCGCACGCACTGGTCAGGTTCACACAAAAGTCACCAAACGTAATCTGTCACTCAACCACTATCAAACATTATGCCTCAAATTAATAATTTAGTCCTTAAAAACTGCGACACACCCACCATTGCTAATCCTCCTTAAGCCATGTTTAAATGACAGCAATGTCCGTGCCGCGGGTCACACGTGATCCTTACCGTTGTGAACACTTTGCACTCTACCGCCGATTCGGTCCGAGGCCTCTAGGACCGTGACATCGGTGAAGCCGTTCTCCAAAAGGGTTTTGGTCGCTGCAAGGCCGGCCAAGCCAGCTCCGATGATGACTATTCGAGGTTGCCGCTGACTGCGAAAGCCACTACTAAGGGGATCATCAGTGCTGTCTGAAGATATTTCACAACTTTGCATGCCTTCCGAGCTCTTCTTCTAGGGGTCCTAGCGGAAACAGAGAGACAGGAGAGGAGAGGTGACTAATAATGTGCTCACTCTGTCCTCGAACAAACTCCATTCATCTCACGCCTCAGTTCCATCACTTCCTTTCATCTTCAGGACGTCATGACATCACCATATTCCCGAAGGCGTGTTCGTTAGCCACCCATTCATTCTGCGTCTTACGGCTCCTTCTGAAGACCCAGACAAGCACTTTATTCCCCTCTTCCTTTGAACCCTCACCCCGCTGAGCTGTTCTACGGCCTTGACAAGTTCATACTTGAATTCATACCTAGTGCTTTTAATCTGAAGGAACCTTAAATAAAAGGCTAAAACGAACTGTACGCATGATCAGCCCAGAGTAGCTGCCCTCCGCTGTTATGTTGCTTTCCCATAATCCTTCATTTTTTGCATACTGATGGTGCAGATTAAAACCAGGTGGAAAAAATGTCCATAAATGAGTGTGTGCCACAGGAATGTTAGAAGGCACACTCATATGGGTGCATGTCCTGGGTGTGAGGGCCAGGCACGTCCTGACGAGAAGCAGGCTCCGGAAGGGGGTGTCACAACAGAACCGGGGGGGGACCGGGTTTCCGTACGGGGCAGACTAAACAAAAGCCGCGTGTGGGAGAACAGGGGGCGGGACGTCTGGAAGCCAGAATCAGTGCAACCTCGCCTTCTCTGCGGTGATGTGCCACACAGCCCCGCCCCCTCCCCCCCCGTCGTGCCTACCCTTTCATCGTCAAGGCAACACCGAGCGCAAGGCCGCACACTCAGCTTGGCACAGATACACGCGAAAACACATGCACACAAGAAATAATAACTGTTGCAATTTTGCTTTAAATAAACCAGATCGAGGTGGAAAACAACGGCACTCCAGTCTGAGCGGCGCCTTTGTGGAAGACATAATATAAATATCTAAGATAACAATGACATGGAAAACAAAGGAATAAAAAGAAAGATCAAACTAGGGAAAAGAAGCCTGCCGTTTGCGTTTTCTGTAAAAAATGATGAGAGATGTGCAGATTTCAGCTAACTGGCGGGGTGGGGGGCGGTCGTGCACTGCCAGTCACCAACCGGTTTAACCCACTTCCTGCGAGTCTGGCCCCCACCAAGTAAATGCAGGCAATAATCCCACCCCCCCAGAATTCCAAGGCTCATTCATTTCAGGCCTGGCAGCTGTAAAGGGCCTGTTGCTGATGTAACCATGCCCTTGCTGTATTAGCACATTATGTTAATGTATGTTTTTCTTTAAGCTGACCCAGATAAACAAACAGTCCTTTCTGGTGCGAGGTGCACGGAGCATGTGTGTGAGCGTGTGTGTGCTTTCACATTGACGTGCACGGCGTGAAATCTCACGCCATTAAATGCTGTCCTCATGGGCCGTCACGTTCTGTGCCCTGGCACCAAGTCGCTTTTCATGCCTTTGTGTTTTGTTTGTTTTAAGTGGTTCCAAGCAAGCATTGAGCCCTGGAGGGCATGTTTCGAACCCTGGTCTGACACTTGGAAACCGGATCAAACTTCCAGCACAGGCCAAGCATTGTCCCGCACTCATTGCCTGCTAAGCGCTAGGCCAGGATGGAGGCGCCGGTCGAGTTCAGTGGCTGACCTGCCTTTTTTAAGCCCTGTTCTACCCCGGCAGTGGGCTGGGTCCACCCTTCCGGAATATTTCCAAATGTTAACCCCATCCCCCCCATCTAGACGCTAGGGGAAATGTGAATAAAACAGTGATGTGTTAGCAGTCTGGCAACACTCCTAACTACAAAAACGACAATGGTAGCAGCGTTTTTGCTGTGTTCCATTCATAAATCTCACTTCCCCGGCCGCCTGGCCTGTGGGGGCCCCCATTGCACGCCTCACAGCCTGTTGAATGAAGGCAGGCCCTCGGGCGTAGCGCACACGTGACTGACGCCCCAAAATTCCCAGTGATCAAAGTGAGAGGCCACCTTTAATTTGTGTCATTATTTCCACCCCTGACCCCCCCCTTGCACCGCTGGGCTCAGCAATGCAGACAGGGCACCTGGAGCGGACACATACAAATGGAGACTTTTGGTAGGGATCCACATGCGACTTGAAAGCGAAATGTTAACACGGGTCCCAAAACTGGTGCCATGTGATTTCAGCAAAGGCACAGCAGCGTCCTTCAAAAACAAACACCCCAAATGCACTGGGAAGCACCAGGTGTTCCTGCCAACTGTAACACTTACTGAAGCTGCATTTGTACAGATATATATACCCATATACAGTATATTTAACTTCATAATTTCCACTATCGGGGGGCGTAACTTGGGACTGAACACTTGGGGGGTTGAGGTCCACACACATTCATAAATATGGCAATAAGATTATTGGGGGCGGGGGGGATATCGGCCCCCCATAATTTACGCCCATGCACAATATATCTAGCAAAGGGGTAGCCTGCTAAACTACGATCAGTACTGAACCACCAATCCACCTCTTTAGATTGCAGGGGGTAACGTCTTAGTGTACTTGCATATATACAGAACTACTCAGCTCATTAGCTAGAGACAAAAACACCTGATGGACAATGTGAGTGTCACAAGGACACCAGGTGACAGCAGCGTGCAAAGCGTCATCGCACCACCCTGTTAAGAGACCACAAGCGAAAATCACGCTTCTTCTAATGTTGCAATTTTACTGCAGGCTTCTACGAGGACGCCCACATCCGGAGGTCAGAAGGGTTCTCAGCGAGAGCTGGGGGTTTGAGCGAGACGCTTTGCCACACAGGATCAAACTGGTGTTTGTTTCTTCCCAAAACAAGGATTCACCTGACTTCTAAAGTTTCAAGAGAAAATACATCAAAAGTCACATCTAGTAGGGTGCGGAAGAGGAAATATGAAAAAATCGAAACACCCGGAAGGTCTGCTTGACTCAGTTCCACCCGAGCTACACTCTGCCCTGTGACTTATCTCTTGCAGATAGAGGGTCTTCCTGTAAGCACGGAACATCTCGGTGGTGCAGAGACCAGGAGCACACCAAGCGGGCCAAGATAAGGGCAAATTTAATGTGAGTATCAGACTCTTGGTTAACAACAGCCGCAGAAAAATAAAACTGGGGCGGAGGGGGCCATAAAGGGTCATTTGTGAATTATCAAAACACAATGACAGAAGAATCAGGTTTTCGGAACCGGAATTTGAGAAGCGTTCTGAGCTCTTGCCAAAAGGTAAAAAACCTCCACCGGCAACTGCCCCCCCGCCAGCCGATCTCATTACACTCTGCTGGTTACTGCATTTAGCACGTCGAAAGTGTTCCTTCTCGCAGGGTAGGAGACGTTGCATGACCTAGAAACAAAAATCACACATGCAGCTTTTCCACACCGAGAGGACTGCATGAGCAGGTTCTTGGGGCGACCGTCTCAACACTGACCAGCAGAGGTCAGGTCAGCAGTGCCGGCCCTCTCTAAATGCTGACATGCCATTATCACTAACTAAAGTCTGTCTTCAGCAGGAGCAGAAGCTGCAGGCCTCTTTACCATACCCTCTGCGGAGCCACTGTCATCTTGAGAAACTCAGTGTACTTGGATGTCATCCTGACCAGCTGGCCTTGTGAACATCTTCCCCATGCCCAGAGATGGAAATGCCAAATGTTCTCCCTGTAACGGATCACTGCTGGACTGCACGGTCGTACCTCGGGAACCCGGCACTGCCATCACCTTCGCGTCTCCGGCCGGCCCACTTTCACTCCCATCGGTGCGGAGAACATTTCTCGCACTTATTTCCCTGCCATTTTTATACTTTTTTTTAATTGCAAAGTTATTTCCGGAATTTAGTCCCGGTGGCGCTCGGCTCCGCACACTTGGGGTCGCAGGTGTCCCGCATCGACCCGCACTGTAACGCGTCGGGGGGGGGGGGTCCCGGAGCAGCCGAGCGCCGCGTCCCCGCGCCGGTTCGGCGGCCCGGTTCGGCTCGGGCCGGAAGCCCCCCCCTCCGCCGTGACAGTCCTGCCACGTAAAGCGGACTGACCTGCCAGCCGGCATCTGGGCGACACATCGGGGTTAAAAATTAACTACTTTTACTAAGCGGCTCGCTCCTGTCACTTTCTCAGCTAAATGTGGAAAAAAATCCCCCTTCTCATTAAATCTTTCACTATTTAGATGTTTCGCAAGTCCAATTATTACCGGGCATCCCATACTGTCAATATAACTAAAATACCGCCGATCAGCAAATTCAACGAATATATCCTTAAATGACATTTTTACATGAGGAATAAGACACTGTAATCTGCAGACGCTAAACGCCGGACATATAATGTTTACAGCTGTCAGCCCTGTAGTCCACGGCGCTGTTTACTAATCTGACGTTTGTCGTGTAACATAATTATTTATAGACATGAAAAGCGCGTCAGTGAGATGCATGAAAATCACGCACACGGCGGCGGACGCTACCTGACTCCCTTCGTGTTCGGGGTAAAGCGCCTCGATGCTCGTCCTCTCCTTTGTGTTCGCCAGGCTCCGGCTCCGCTTTGTATTTTCCTGTGCCTTAAAAACCAGAAGCAGCCAGTTCGCAGTCGCCCCTGCCTCCTCGCTGAATAAATATGAGGAGCAGTGACGCGCTCCGGAGGACCAGCCCAGTATCGCCTTTACCGGCTCCAACCTGCTGCGCAAACACACCCCTGCGCGCGGCTGCTCCACAAACCCGAGATTACCATGCGTGACGGAGAGGTCCTGTGCTGTCCCCGCAGGGGAGACTGTAATGCTCAGGTACCGCATGACGGAGAGGTCCTGTGCTGTCCCGCAGGGGAGACTGTAATACTCAGGTACCGTGTGACGGAGAGGTCCTGTGCTGTCCCGCAGGGCAGACTGTAATGCTCAGGTACCGCGTGACGGAGAGGTCCTGTGCTGTACCGCAGGGCAGACTGTAATGCTCAGGTACCGCGTGACGGAGAGGTCCTGTGCTGTCCCGCAGGGGAGACTGTAATGCTCAGGTACCGCGTGACGGAGAGGTCCTGTGCTGTCCCGCAGGGGAGACTGTAATGCTCAGGTACCGCGTGACGGAGAGGTCCTGTGCTGTCCCGCAGGGCAGACTGTAATGCTCCTGTACTACATGAGTGATGTCATCCTTCACAAGTGTCCTTTATTAAGAGGAGAATGCAAATAAGGTCGCCTGCCCGGTCACCATGTTCCCGTATTTCCTGACCGAAGTTGTCACCAGATACAAACAAGTAGTTTATCTGGGTAGAACCACTTGTTTAACTATAACCATTACATTCTTTAAATTTCCCCGACTATAAGGTGTAGTATTTTGCATATAAATAACTGACTGTACTAAAGATGTTTACCGTGTATGCCGCCCCACATATGTTGTGACATTATGAAAATAAGTTAGTAACACCCCATCGTATCCCATTCAGTTATTATTAACTGAATGAGTTTTGCTGAGTTTGTCTTTGACTTAAATGTTGTTCCCACATAAAATCTGTCAAAAACCGAACCTTTTAAAATGGATATTGGAAAATTTTGATCCCAGCAGGTGGAGAAGTAAACCGTTTGTAAATGAAAGGATGTGTAATAGACAAATAAACAACTGTAGGCCTCAGAGCGGATAAACAGTGTTTAACAAGGCGACCTTTGCGGTGAGGATGTGTGTGTACCCACCGGCGCGGTGGGCCTTGTTATGTAGGTGCACCATACCAGCAGAGGAACAGAAGCCATGGACTTTCCTTAAAGGACGACCTGTTCATGAAAGTGCAGTGTAAACATTTCTATGCAAATTGTAAGTGTAGACAGCTAGGACCGTTTTACAGATGAACAAAATGCAAACGAAAGGCTGCTTATACGGTATAGCCTAAAGAAGCTCAATCAGATGTTTTAAAGAACAAAAGAATGTTCTTGTATAACAAAGTATATGAAAGTGAGCCACTAGTTGTTGAAAGTGGGGTATATTGTTTCTTTATTACATCATGTGCATTGGAGTGTTTTAAGTTCAGTGATCTCTGGTCGCCATTAAAGCTATTTATACCCCACATTCAGTGACATCATCGGCAAAAATGTGACTGATGTAACCAAGGAAACGGATGAACAAAAATGTCACTTAAGTTCAAATTGACCCCTGATCAGCAGAATTCATGCTATGCTGGCTCCAGTCCCGAACCCCTCGCTCTAGTCCCGACCCCCTCGCTCCAGTCCCGGCCCCCTCACTCCAGTCCCGACCCCCTCGCTCCAGTCCCGACCCCCTCGCTCCAGTCCCGAACCCCTCGCTCCAGTCCCGGCCCCCTCACTCCAGTCCTGAACCCCTCACACCAGTCCCGACCCCTCGTTTCTGGTCTGACTTTCGGTCTTGGTTAATTATACACCAGTCACATGCTGGTTGTCTTAAAATCTCAGAACTCTGCGGCTGGCCTTTCTACTGACTGTACAGTAGCTTGCCATACGAAGAGTTATTCTTACCATTTAATTATAAGGGTGAGCCCTATCTGCTGCCGAGAGCACAGAAGGTGTGGTTATGCAGACTTCTGTAATATCTACCAAATCACAAAGCAGACGAAACCAAATAAAGTCATTTTTTCATGTCCTGAAGTGAAGCAGGAATCGGGACGATCCTCTGTTCCTTCCTCTGGCTATTTCTGTTCTTCTCGCCCTCCTTAGGCAGCGAGGCCAAGGACGAAACCTTAGCTTGTTATTGTTTGGGCCAGATTGGGGTCAGAAAGTCTCCGAGAGACTCTTGTGAAAACCAACTTCTTCTTACAGCACAGCTTTTGCTCCGGAATAATGGCTGTGATGTTCACAAAGGTGTAGCGGGTGAACAACAAGGCAAAAAACACAATTCACTTTTGTGTTATGAAACAAGCGATGGCTTGTATATGCTGTAACTGCTGGCATTAAGCTGTCAAATGACATTTTGCTGTTCTGTGCATGCAGTAACTATAAAGATCCTTATTTTATCTATTCTATCTATCTCTGATTGCCCAAAAGAACAATGTACACGCAATAATAAAATAAAAGGTGATTCTGTTTCAATAATACAGCAAATAATCACAAAGTGAGGCGTGCCCTGGGACGCTATCTCTTTCCCAGGTCTCGTTGTTGCATTTGAATTCTGGTCTGAGGTATTCGTAGCTCCTGAGGTGAGACTTCCACCATGTCTTGTGGGAAGAATAGAACTCATTTTTATTTTAACTTAGTAAGTTTCTGGAACAGGAGCAAGTTACGTGCCAGCGCGAGTGTAGCGGGTTGGGAAAATGCCCACCTGTAGAATGGAAATAAACAAAGCAGATTGTGCCCTTTCACACTTTAATCGGTATTTTTACTCTTGTGCCATGTGATCTAAGCCCTTTATTCCCTGGCCTTGGTAGGAAACACAAGTGAATTACTGTTGCTTTGCACGGACCTGAAACTGGCCATCTGCTCAGATAGTTTTTATGTGCCTTCGGGCGTCCTTCGCAACTCGGGCCGTTGGGCGAGCACCGCGGGCAGTAGACTTATCTACTGTCACACAATAGCCATGTTCAAAAACTGTATTTCACAGACAAAACGGAACAGGAGGGGAACCCAGAAACTTAGCAGGTGGAGAGAGTAAGTCTTACAAAACCAAGCAAGTAGATGCTAATCATTACTAATTATTACAGTAAGCTCAGCTATCCAAATTAAAAACGGCTTTCCATAAGCTTAAGCTCATTGGCTCATTAAAAAAGACAAATTGAAGATTGATTTGACATTTGTATATGTACAGGTATGTTGGAACAAGTTTTTGTCTCATCATGCTCTTCCTTCTTAGGACATATACATCCATATAGCGATGCAAACAAGACTGAGGGTCTAAGTGTACAGTTAGCCATTTATCCTACGTCCCTGGAGCATTTTCAGGGGGTTAAGGGCCTCAGTCAAGGGCCCAACGGAGACGTGGGGTAGTGATGCTGAAAGATATTGATATGTCACAGACATAACTGGACAGCGGTTGTTACTGAACAATACAGACTGCAGCTTATGATTATTATTATAATGTATAATTATCATGATAAATAATTAATAATTTTATTATTATTATTATTATTATTATTATTATTATTATTATTATTATTATTAATGATTATAATTGATTATTATAGTGTATAAACTACTGGCTCAGAATAAGTGGGGACTGCACCAGAACGGTGGCCCTAGGACTCGAACCAACAACTATAGGTTCAGAATAATTGGGGACAGCACCAGAGCAGGGGGCCTGGGACTCAAACCAACAACCATCGCATTGCTGTCTAAAGCAGAGAAAATCTGCCCAGCTGTGGGTTGAGAGCGGGATGGCAGGCGGGCCAGCTGACACTGTCATATAAGAGAACTGACGTGGTTACAGGAGCATGCGAGGTTATCATGGTACCATTATGTACCTCTAAAGATGGGGTTCGGGCCAATAACAAAGGGGCTGAAGAAAGGCAGATCGCTCAAGGACATCGTTTCGAAAAGCGCATTTGCCTCCCTCTAGTTTCCCAAGATTAAAGGGGCCCTGCACATTTTTAATGGCGCCTCGCAGTTGGAGTTTGTGGTCTGTCTGGCTCCCAATTACACACCATCCTGAACCTCAGCTCCTTCAGCAAAAAGCCAGAGTCAGCAAGTGGAAGTTTGCACCGCGCAACGAAAATATCTCCATCTGCTTCGGAGCAGGGGCCCCCAGAGGGGCCGTCAAGGGCCGGGAGTAATGAGGATGGAGCGGATGGAGAAGAACCCCAGCAGAGGGAAGTGAAATCAAACAGCTCTCATGGGCACGTGAAAGACAGGTCATTCAGCGATCACATGGATACGTGACACAGGATGACAGGGTTCGAGTGAATGAAGCAGCACGACAAGAAAGGAAGACGTCAGGCAAACACCTGCTGGAATCTGTTTGTTTTGTGGGTGGGAGAGAGAGTGGAACAGATACCCGTTACATCGGCGACCCAACCTACCTGCCAGCACCCAAAACAAAGGCTTGGCATGGCCCCCCTCAGAGGATTCTCTACCGTTGACACAGATAGTTTCAGACCGACATTAAACTGTAAGGGGAACTCGACCCGCCCTTGGAGAGAATCCAGGACGGACAAGAAAGGAAGAAAACGCAAGAAGTAAAAGATTTATGAAAGCGGGTGAGGCATGAAGCTATGAGTGGTGATGATTCAGGACACACCTAGCCGGAGTGGGCTGGGCTCTCAGCGAGGGAACACAGGCATCATTTCAGAGTCATTATTATTGTTGTTGCTCCACGTTGCTCTGGAGAGAGACAGTGTAGCATCTAAGCTACGCCGCAGCACCATAATGTTTTCAGTTCAAGTCCCTGTAAGATTACAAAATCTGTTTGATTACGCTGTGGACCTGCCAACACAAATCTAATGTAAGGTTTTAACTCAGACAGAAAGACAAAGGCCGCCTCGAGGGGGACGTCGATCGTTTATTATGGGCTGTTGTAAGGACACTCAGAAGGGCAAATACCCCGGAACGTCAGAAAGCACGGCAGTGGAGAGTTTCGAAGAGACAAGTTGACATGCATGGAATATAGTGCAAAGGAATCCAGCCTCTGTTTATCGGCCTGTTACCGCCGAGTGTTACCGCCGACACCCGAAAGGCCGCGCGGATGTAGGCCCGCCGCGGGCTGCTGAATAAGTGAAATGGAAGAATATTCCTGTGGGCCGAGGCTGGCCGGCATAATGGAGGCTCTGTTTCTCTCCTCAATGGCCCCAACAGACCACACAGCAATGTACCCCAGCACCCCCCCGGCCAAACTCAGAGGACCAGGACAAAAGAGGGAAAAGAAAGTGTCTTTTCAGAGGAGAGGAGGCTGGGGCTGGAACTCAGGGTGGGGGGGTGGTTATGTCAGCTGGGTACAACTGTCTTTTATTGCTTACTGAATGGTTCCTCCGGGGGCCCAATACCGGGTGATTGCCCCCTCTACAGCTTTGATGCAGTCCAAAAGTTCACAAACGTTGAAAAAACATTAAATGAACGTCTGCACACACACAGACACACAAACCGGGCAGCCCAGAGCCATTGACAAGTGCTCGCCGCTACACGATCGGTTTAAAAAGAGGGGAACTGGGAGAAATTCCCTGCTTCCTGTCCGGATAAACCCAGATCGGCACTCGGGGAACAGGCACCGGTCCAGGATGGAGGTACCGCCAAACCGGACTTTCACGCCCCCGGGACAGCTTCAAGGATTTTCAGCTAGCGTCCGCGATCACCGCGTAAAGCCGCACTGTAAAACATGCTTTGCAGATGTTTTTCCTCCCTAAATATCCGCACAGCCGTCCAATAGCAATGCAGCAGTTGGCAGCCACTCGGAGCTAAACTCTGGGGGCGTGAAAAGGAGGGAATGATAAGTTACCAAAGTCACAAGGGTGTCACCGTGGGTAACGGCATCACCCCTTCGTAACAGGCATCCCATACACATAATGGCAGACCTCAATTTGGACTTGGGGACAGCGTAAAAGTCTGAGATTATAGCTAAGACGTAGGCCAGGACGGACTCTTTCTAGGTGTTACAACACTTTATAATTCACCTCATTTCAGAGGCATGGCCATACAGCAGTGTGTGATTCAGCAGGTTAGGACACTATAGCATTTATCAGAAGGTTGCTGGTTCAAATTCTAGGGTCAGCAGAGTGATTTCATTGCAAGGCCTATAGCCCCCAAACCCACAAAATGTTGCTTTGGCTAATGGGGTTTGCTAAATGATTCAAAATGTATCATAATAGTCCAAGTAACTCAGCGGTGCATCTATTCAGAATTATAACCAAACACGTCTGGCAGCAGATTCTGCTACTTGTGCTGATGATCATGACTGAAATGCTTTGAAGTTTCAAAGTAACATTCTGGATCTTGGCCTGGGGACTTCCACAGATGGTTTTATGTTACAATGTAACGCACGAATGTTTATTTTCGCTCAGAAAGATCCAAAAGCATTACAGATGATGACGTCAGAAACTGAGTCAGGTTTAACAAGCATGTTTGGATCTCTGTCAAGGTTAATCGTCGTTTAAAAAAGCACAACCCGCCTTTAACCCTTGTGTATTTTACTTCTTCCGTTCTAAATTCTAAAATATATAGAATTTAACCTCATTTTGAAAATGGACTGGGGTAACTTTGACCCCAAAAATAACACAGGGGTTAAACATGTAAAACACCTTAAATTAACTCTTCTGGGAAAGGGCAGTAAACAGCCTTGCCATTGTAAACACCACCCATGTGGTAATTCCTGAAACACTGGCCCGATTACCGCCGCTGCGTCAGAATAAACCGATCAGGCCTGCGTCGCTAAGCAAGCGCTGCTATCTGTGGCTGTTGTCCTGCGGCCAAAATATCATTCACACGAGTACAGCGATTGAGTGGGTGGGGCTACCAGCATAAATATAAACAGAATACGGTGATCAGAGGCGTGTTCTTAATGTACAGGGCAAATCAAAAACGCGTTGCTCTCTTCACGTGTTTGGCAAAGTTGCTCAGACTATGGCAGTCAGGTGAGGTTTCTTGCTGGGACAGGGACCAGGGGGGAAATCAACCCCCCACACTCCTACAGAGATGAAAACAAGCCAGAGACAGAGCCAGAAGGTGGCACCCTGCTTGCCCCCTCCTCCCCGGCCGCTCCAGGAATTCTCATTTTCTCAGACTTTCTTTCTTCCTTTGTTCTCTCTCCTCTCACTCATGCTGCGAGTTACGCAACTGGGCAGAAAGTCACCCCCCCATTACAGAAACCTGAACTGTGACTGTGTATCATGGGTAATCCGACCCACAAACACGCAGCCCCCCGGCCCCTGCCCGTAAGGAAAACTGCCAGTACGTTACCATGTGGAAAGCTGGCAGTATGAACTCGTACTGGGATTTTTTTTTCTGTGTTTTGTGTAATTTTTATCGGGAAAGATGTTGCCCCAATAAGTATATCCCTGTACTGAAACCACACAATTGGCTGGATTTAAAACAGATGGAGGGTGGGGAAGCTGAGACACCTTCGGTCTAGAGAGAATTGAGGTCAAAGGCTACACTTGAGTCAAAGTTTCTGCTGGGGTCAAAGGTCATGTTTCACTGCACATGGCCCATATTACTATATATGACTTGTCTCACTGCACATGTCATTAACAACAGCCATTGTCTCCAGGATGGCCTGTCACCAGATGTAGGGGCATTTTAATCAGTAGTATGAGGTGACTGATCTCTAATTACCTTATAATACACCCCTGATCATACAGGCTTAGCTGTAGTGTGTTAGAAATGGGCAAAGGTGTCACTTTGTAGTACTTGGTGTTCCTGATGCTCCTGAACCTCCCCCCTTCCGCCATGATGACACAAACAGCGCTCATTCGCCAGCCCTGTTTCCATTTTTAATTTCGTCCCATCCCTCCGTGGCTCTGACTCAGCGCAGCGGCACCTGCAAATTTTAATCTCACCTTACAGTGGCTTCCCCGCCACGTGCAGTCCCCGTTCCGCTGAGTGGGCCGTCCACATGGGAGTGGCCACCTCACAGGCCATGGGATGATCATCACACCAGGCTGCTCCCTTCCTGCACACGAGCATGAGGGATGGCTGCGGTGAAAAGGCCTCACCTTCCTGACACACAGGGCCGTATTAACGCTCAGGCTCTCCCAGGCTATCACGAGGGCCCCGGCAAACACACAACGGTTAGTTACATCAGCAACACCTGGGTGTCCATGCTGGTGTCAACCTAGGGCCCTCAAATAAGTTAATGTGCCCCCTGTAGACGGGATGCTGAATAACAGAGATAAAATACGTCGCTCCCTTCTTCTGAAATATCCAGATGAGCATGAGAATTCTAGATCATTCTGCTCACTTGGTGTTTCATAATTCTGGCTGCTTTAATGACAGACTTTTGGGAGAGAAACACTGAGCATAAAGATAGAAGCACTAATCAGACTGGGGGGCCACGTGAGACACTTACAGAAGCAGATTATGACGCCCAGGTGGGAGACGTGCGAGCTGCCAGGATACACAGGTGCTCAGATGAACTTTGTTGTTGTGACTGGAGGGGAATTTCGGGAACGACACAGCTGGGAGATCTGCCTTTGATTCTGCATTCGGAACGGCTTCCCACTGTCCACACCCTCTCTGAAGCCCCGTGGGGCACGCGTGGCCGAGGCCGTGGGGTCAGGGGGGCAGGGGGTGGGGTTATATTTAGTCCCGCGTGCCGCCAGGGGAGGAAACCAGGGCATGACCTGCACTGGGTGTGTGCGTAACAACAACAGGACTGGCTTGGCTGGCCGCCAAGGAGGAAACCGTTGCCATGCAGCTCAGTTCCTCCACACTTTTGGGGTTTTTTCCACCCATCATTCCCGTAGACAAGATGCGACAGTGTGAAGGAGACGATCGCTTCGCCCATCCGCTCCACCAGATCGGGGTTTTAATTATAGCCCTTCCCGGAAATCCTCAGGCTGCCTCCCCGCCACCTCCCACGGCAGGATCCACACCTAAGCAGCGATTCGCTGATAACGTGGGTCAGGGGAAGAAGCCCTCGCGGAGATGGAAGCGGACTGGGGTGGGTATGGCCCTCCCATGCCCTCTATGCCGAACAATGGAGGGAGTGAGCTTCAGATCCTATGACACACGTTCAGCCTCAAATACCTCCCCTTGGGGCTGCTTTTTTAGGGACTTGCTGTATTTAACTGCTCTGGGTGGTGCCTGACCGTACCTGAAAGTTCAAGAAGGGACGTGACACATGAATGACCCCATTGGAGGCCGTATGGAAAGGGGGCGGAGTGTCAGAGCCTGTTATAGTTGGGGCACAGGCATGTCCGCGGTGTCCTTTGCTCGGAGAATCTGCAAGCAGTATCACACCTGCAACACTTTACAGTCTATCTTTAAGCTGTTCTCACACGTGGAAGATCATTTAAAAAGAAACAACAAAGGACCTACACTGATTGCTCGCAATATTAGCAAGCGAATTCGGAGTTTGATTCAGCAGGCCTGACCACAGACCTGACGAAACGAGGAAGAATCAGTGTTTTTATAGCTCCAGATGAACAGGGCCGACCCTACACGGGTGGGGAATCCTCAGCCTGTAAAAACACCAGCTACCAGCAGCTGGTCCGGCCCAGAGTCGAGACTGTAAACAGACAGAGCCGGAAAAAGCGGAAAGCCAAAGCCGGGTGTTTACCGGGACTCCGCGCCCGTCTTCCCGCCTCATCAGGCTGCCACACCCGCCCCGGTCACCGATAGATGGGCAACACACATGCGCGTGTGCTGAGACACAAACGTGTGCAGATCAGGTGACAGCCAGCCGCACACCAGTGTGATGGAAGGAGCTCGACACACTAGTGCCGTTGCTCAAGCTGCATAGTGCTGTTAGATGTGTTGTGAAAGCGCTGTGGAATGGCACTTCCTGCTGAGCGCCGGCTCAAGCCGGCCAGCATCAGTTCACTTCGGCTGTGCATGGAGAAGTCACGGCATCTGGCGCAAGGCAGTTCGGACCCAGACATCCTATCAGATACAACAGCATGTGCTGTTAGACACTGAATCACGGAACCTGTGCTGTTAGACACTGAATCACGGAACCTGTGCTGTTAGACACTGAATCACGGAACCTGTGCTGTTAGACACTGAATCAC
>JAAGVU020000049.1:4283759-4296722 GCA_011763525.2 Mormyrus iriodes
TCTCTCTCTCTCTCTCTCTCTCTCTCTCTCTCTCTATATATATATATATATATATATATATATATATATATATATAGTTTGTATGTTGGACGTTTGACTGATTGTGAGAGGTGTCAGTGATGAGTGGATGCCTTATCCACTTTTATAAATTTTTAACTTGTCATTTCCTCGTCACAAGTTGCACAGTGGCCTTGGAGAAGTGTCATGTCACGGCAGGCATGTGGAGCATGGTACACAAATGTCTGTACACACTGTGCGCCTTATGTGGTGAGATGACAATACAGTATCTTGAATCTTGACGGGGAGACAGCAACAGTACCACCCACAGAGCTACCATTCTACCCTTTCACACTAACGTTTACACTGTCTAACAGACGCTTCTGTCCAAAGTGACATACAAGTGAGGCAGACAAAGTGCAACACTATGAACATTCAGGGAACATGGAGTGGTGTAGACATCGCCATCTTTACATGAAACCACATTTTATCCAATTACGTAGCATTATTTTTTCCAATTCAATGATTTTTGTCAAGTATCCACCCTGAACTTGAGCACTACTAAGATATAACTTCTTAAAATTCAAGATAACTGCTGCTCTTGAGGTATAAGAAAAGAAAGAAAAGGCCTAACAGGCAGTTATAGTGTAAGAGACTGATTGTCATGGTGGGCCTTCCATTAAGAAAGTATTTAGAGACCCTTGACATTGCTTTAACATGTAGTGTGTGTGTGTATGTGTGTGTGTGTGTAATTATTACGTTGTGCGGACATTTTTTTCTGTCCCTATAAGGATAACCTCAATTTTATAAAAATCTATGACTGCAATCAAAAAACTAAAAATGTCTTGTATTTTGTTTGGGTACCTATGGTTAAGGGTAGAGAGTTAGGGAGCAGTAGGGGTTAATGTTGTCATTGTTGGGATTAGGAGTACGCCCATAGATATGAATGGAGAGTCCTTACAAGTATATGAATTTTTGTGGACTGTGCATGTGTGTGTAAAGAGATTGCATGTTCTCCTGAGGTCACACTGGTGTCCTCCCATAGTCCCAGTACATGCAGTTAGGCTAACTGGCATCAATAAATTGTCCACAGGCTCCCAACCCATGACTTTGACCGGAATTAGTGCTTAGAAGATGGATGGATGTAGAGACTTAAACATACCATTACATCTATGCTACAGCTCCCATTGGAAGCTGTGGCAAAGGCAGTGACTACATGGCATAGATAGTAACTGCAATATATTTATACATCTGCCCTTCCTCTGTAGTTGTTTGCAAACATTTGTAATAGACTTTACCACATACAACATGTAATTGATGAGATATTCAAATTATGCTTGTAGACATATGCTGATAAAATGACAGTCATGTTACACACATGGGAAAACCACTCAGTCTAACGCTCGTGATTAAGGATTATACATGTTAAACAGGAAACCCTTGAAGGAGCACAAGAATGTTGCCAAAAGAAAAAAATTAAATGAAATCCATTCGTAATCATTTATCCAGTACAGAGAGCTAGGGTAGAAATCAAACGTGCAGCAAAAGTGTGTACTATATAACACTATATGTCAGATATAAACATATTTGCCATTAATTCACATATCCCTAATCTGTGATTCAATTTGTTTGAACATAGCACATTGCAGAGTCACCCCAAAACATGGCATCATTTACACAGATGTAAAGAAATAATTAAAGCCAGAAGACAATGCAGGATAGAGAAAAAGAAAAAGAATATAGATATAGATAGATAGATATAAAATAATTGCTGATACTTTATTAATCCCCATGGGAAAATGCTCTTTAGGCCTCCCCGTTGTAGGTGAGAGCAAGCTGGCTGTGAAGGGGAGCCACCCAGAGCAGCACGCAGGGAGCTGGAGGTTAAGGGCCTTACTCAAGGACCTGCAGACATGCTTAGGCTGGGCTAGAATCAGTGACCTTCTGATCACAGGCACAGAGGCTTAGCCCACTCAGCTACGCACTGCCCCCTAAATGGTGTTGGTCCATCAACCTCTGGGTTATGGGCCTAGCACACTTCTGCTGCACCACTCTGCTGCAAATATATGTATATGTTTATTATATATAAATAAATATATACACACATACATGTTTGTATTCAAATCTTTGTGGGGACCATCCTTTCACGTCTATGTGCAAACCCTAATCCCAAACTTAACAGATTTTTTATCACATCGTGAGAACATTTGGTATCCACAATGTACCATAGACACATAACCCCACAGACACACACCAGAGGGTAGATTCCAATCTCCATCCCCCAGGGCAACAGCACAAGCCAGTGAGCCAGGGCGCAGCCTTAAATCTCTTTGCAGTTTCTTGTGGAAAGAGCAATAAGGTAAAATCTGTCACTCAATACAAGTACCATACCATGGTTATTGTTCTTTTTTTTTTTAAAAAATCTATAACGTTCCTAACAGTTTAAAAACCCACCTAACCCCCCAACCACCCCCAAAAATGTTAGAGCTGCCAAAACAGTCACCCATCCTTCCTAAATCATTGTCAGTCCAGTGTCGTTCAGTCTGGTCCAGCACTGGCATTACTGAAATTATCTTATCATGACTTTTTCTTAGGATCCAATTCCTTTGCTGTAATTGTTCAACAGTTGCCATAGATTGACAACTATAATGCCATGATAGGAATTTAAAAACTCCACAGCAATTGATCCTGAATACTTATAGTAATTCAAGAATGGATCACTTTGCATAATAGACATACATATGCTTTTTAAGTATATTTCCTTTTTTTAATATTTATGAAGGAGGCACACATACCCTACCGAGGAGATAATTGTAGAAAAGGTAGTAGTCCTGTAGGGATGTAGGGATGATCATTCTAAGTGCAGATAAAGTGATCCGTTTAAGGAAATGTGTAGAAGCCTCCAGACATCTTAATTTACAATACTACAATGCAGAGGAACAAACAGCAGCCTACACTACTACTGTTACTCCACATTACTATGCACACCATTGATTATTTTTCTCCCAAAGATAAAACACTGATCTTGTATCTGGAATGTAATGCATCAGTGGTGTACATTGGAGAATGTATTCTGCTGTGCCTTAAAAGCTTATGCTTTTTTTTAAGGTATAGTTGATGCTGAGTGTCAGAGTAAGCAAACACAAAATCAGGGAATATAGACTATCTTAGACTAAAGTGATGTGTAAACAATGAAATCCTGTTCGCTTCAGGTCATTTCATTCCCTTCACACCATACGAGCTATGTGTCAACTTGGCTCCAGGAGGCAGACTTTGACAAACGGAGAGCGAGTAGCTAAATAAAGCAGAACAACATTTCAATTATTAATTGAGCCCCGTCCTCAGGGGGAGAAGCCTGGGCCCTGAGCCCTTCTTATGCAATCTGAACAAAAATCACATTATGAAGTCAGAGTTGTGATTCCTCAGCTTTTCAGGCTGCAATATTAGCTGACAGGCTTACGCAGGTGGCATGGTCCACAAGCCACACATCACAGACCCCTGGAACGGCAAAAAGGTTTACAGAAGTTTCTTTCTGAGTAAGAATAGCATGCAATAAACAACAGACACGTGGTCTAGGACATATTCGTTGTACTTGAAGTAGCCCCTGTTTATCATGCAAGTCAGCGTGGAAAAAAAGAACCAACTCATGTGAATTTTCAATTCATGCGAACAAGCTGCACTACAGTCTGAATTAGTTATGGGATGTACCACATCAGCACAGAGCCCCTACAATAGTTAATATTCTGTATTCTTGAAGAAGTTACAATGTGGCCTTTTTAATAAAGCAGGCAGTAATACTACTTACAATATGAATTTCATTGAGAAAGTACATCCAGGACTTAACTTAAAAGGCGGTAAACTATACCCCTGAAGTGACTTAACAGAGAAATAGTGGTAATAGTAAATAGTAAGCATGTTGGTAGTTAGTGACTGTTAATCATTACTTTATACATTCTTTGTAAAATGCCATGTCATCGTACTTGTACAGTGACAATAAAGACATCTTGTATCTTGAAATATCAGTGCCGTGCGCATATTTTTCGAGGGGCGGTTGGGGCGTGGCTTAGAGTAAATTTTGCTGGGTGGGTCCCCTCAGGAAATATTGCCAACGGAGGGGAGGGGGTACCTTGATAATGGAAAATGATGGGGGGGGGGGGCCTTTTGCCCAAACATTTACCCTAAATTATGACCATTGCACTATGACTCACCTACAAATCCATTCAGAGATCCAAGCACCTCTGTTGTGTAAGAGGTGGGTAGCTTTCAGGGAGTTTTGGAAAGGCACTAGAGAGAAAAAAAATCCCCACAAATGATTATGGGTATATGGCAGCTATTAAGGCTTACCATATTCACTTAAGCTCAAGTGCTATTTCCCTGTTTATTTTGTCCTAATGGGAGAACCGCTTGTACAATTTATATTCTCCGTATTTACATGGAGTAGAGAACCAGGTGTAGAGTTGAGGCCAGAGATAATGTACTACCATTTTTCAGAAGCATTCCTCTATTGCAGTAACAGCATCGCATAAGCAAAAAAAGAAAAACTAACTGGAATCCTCAGATATTAATGCACAAAAGCATTTTCTATAAAATGGGGCAAGTTGTTGTTTATTATATATTTTTTGGGATATTTGATAAATAATTCCAATTGTACAATGCTCTCCATTTATAAATATACTGTTGAAAGGAATGATAAGAAAAGTATAAAGTAAAGAGGTGGTGAGACATATTTTCCGCTCAAGTGCTGTAACCCATTGCATTAACGGTAAAGCACTGTTATGTGTTTTCAACAGAAAGATTATACGTCACTAATAATCGCACACTGCTTGTTCTTGGTGAGTGCAGTTCATCTTCTTCCTCATTCATCCTCTGTTCATGTCATCCATCTGCGCTGTCATGGTATGTTGCAGAGTGAAAAAATTACATTTTATTGTCATTACACCCCCCGCCGTAGCTCTCCATATTATTTTCTTTGTAAAAGTAACTCTCAGTGTAAATAAGATTGGAGATCCCTACATATGGATAAGAAACCAGCACATCTTCTCATCATTGATGAGGCCAGCCTGGTCTGATCTTAAAGGCTGTGTTTCTCAACCTGGTCCTCGGGGACCCCCAGTCAGGCCACTTTTTTGTTCCCTCCCAGCTCCCAGCCAGACAGTCCATATTTTCTGTAACTGCAGCAAAATGTAGACTGTCTGGGGGTCCTCGAGGACCGGCTCGAGAAACAGAGTTTTAAAGGATAGTAGATCGGACCCATTTTTTAAGTTTGGTTCTGTCTCCTATTTCCCATCAGCTTGCTGCAGACGGTGGTTTATAGAGCCTTTGGTCTGAAGCCCACCCCTCCCTGTAGACCTTTCAGTGATCCTTGCAGCATAGCATTAAGCACATTTTAACATTTCTGTCATCTTTTTTATCAAGCTACCCTGAACAAACAGCTGAAAGCGGTTTATGATTATGGTGTCATATAAATGTCACCAGGAGGTGGCAGACATTGTGCACAAATCCTTTTGCATTTTGCTGACCAGCCTGTGAGTGTATGAGTGTATCTGTATTAGTGACCTGACTTCTGTTTAAAAACTGGGAGTGGCCACAAGTCAGACAAATCAATGATCTGTAATGACTGTATATCATGCATTTATTTGTTTCGTGTCAATGGATATTAAATGCTAGTGTGATTATAGATCAGATTGAGGTCCACCTTATGAGAACCCTCAGGTCCAAACTTAGGCACTTTGTCTTGAAAACCCGTTGACTTTCTTTCATTATTCTGTTTCCTCCACTAGGGGGCAGACAGCTTTGTCTTGTCGAATCGTAAATTTTAAATTCATCTCTCACAACAGCTCATACAGTCTGACATCAGCCATATTTATAACCCTCTTCCAATAAATCAGAGAGTAATTGGTCCATTTTGTCTCATTTTCTCAGACATGCAAGGCTACAAGCCATCAAACTAATCACAGTGCTTAATTTTACCCCCACTCTTTGTTTTGAGGAAAAAAAAAAATGTTGTGTGTTTGGACTTGTTTTAGCTATCTTATGCAGGTAAGGCAGATCAAGGGCAGGCTCTTTATTTTTGATATGTGATTATCTGAAATGTTTAAGTTAAAATCTTAATCACTGGTGGACTCGGGGGGGGGGGGGTGTGGGGAGGGACGACTGCCCCCCCCCAGTGTCCCCATGGCTGAAAAAACATCGCTAAAATGCACGGTAGATTTGCAAGCATGCCATCATTATCTGCCTTTCACAATGACTGGGTGCTGCCTAGGGTTCCACCTTCATGTGAGATACTATGATGATGACGATGATGTACCCTATAGGGGAAGAAAATGTGATGAAGTGTCTTAATGAGTGCCCTTCTCGTGGAGCCAATGTGATGCAGTGCCCTCTAAGGTGCCCTTACCATGGTCTAAATGTTCCAAATGGATACCCTTCCAGTGGAAAAGGGTGCTGTTATGAACTACTCTCTATGCCACCCCAACATGATTAAGTGTCCCAAAGTGTGCCCTTTCCTGTAGAAAAAAGGGGATGCAATGCTGTAACGGGTCGCCCGTAATGACCAGCAGGGGTCGCTGCTAGCCTTCCAGAACACTCCTGTTTCTTCCCAGGTGTTTCCTGTTTATAATCCCCGATCCTAATGTGGTAAATGTCAACACCTGAATCATATCAGTCCCTCATTAGCTTTGTATATACGTGCTTCCCAGTCTTATGTCCCTCAGTCTGGTCATTAACGTCAGCCCTCCTGTTACCTGTGCCTAGAGTTAGTCTTCCCATTTCAACCCCTCACAGTCTTGTTTGTTTTTGCACTCCTGTTGAGGTCCAATATAGTTCGTTTTGTTCTCTGGACGTCTGACCCAGAGTCCTTCTTTCCTCACATTGTGACAACCCAAATAAGTACTATGGCTTCTTCCTCTGGTGAAAAGTAGGGTACTGCATGTTTACTATAAGTATAAAAGGTAATTAAATGAAAAAAAAAGTTATTATTAAGAATGAATTCATAAGGCCACATTTTCCAAGTGAAGTGAGGCTGCATAATCCTGATCCCATGATGCTAATCCATGCCCAAGCAAATTTGTGGACACCTGCAACTAAGCAGCCTGACTGCTGTGGGTAGAGATATCCTCATTTGGAGAAACGAATCATTTTATAAATGCTGCTGACCAGGACACAACCGATCACACCCAACATTTCTGCATAGCTTTCCAGTCACACATAAACCAATGCCTACCCGTGAGCGTAGTCATATTGTGCCTCAGCACTGAAATCAAGACATGAACCTCAAACCTGGGATAACACTCTGTCTGAGCTCCACTCTCACTTGGCATCAGGAAGGAAACTGGCCAATCAGGCAAATCCAAAACAGGAAATTATCATAAATCCCAGAATTCTCTGGAAAACCAGTACACATGAACAATGAAGGGAGCATGTGAAGAGTTACTGGGAGCTGCTATAAGCTTTTGGGTCACACACATGGGTTGAAACAGTGGCGCCTTGGTTAGCATGCTCAGACCTTTGGGACCAGGATTTGAGTCTCCGCCATGGCTTCATGTGTGCGGGGTTTGCATGTTCTCTCCGTGTCGTCGTGGGGTTTCTTCTGGATGCTCCGGTTTCCCCCCACAGTCCAAAAACATGCAGAGGTTAGTTGGAGTTGCCAAATTGTCCAAAGGAATGAATGTGTGAGTGAAAGGTATGTGCATCCAATATGTTGGCGCTCCATCCTGGGTAGTTCACTGTCCTTGAGCCCATTGTTTCTGGATTAGGCTCTGGACCCCCACGACCCTGCATAGGAGAAGCAGAATTGAAGATGAATTAATCATATTAATGGTATTTCAACAATATTCAGCTAATTTAGGTGGTGAAAAACTAACATGCTCAATTTCAGCAATGATACTTCAGTAAATGACTGTATTACAGAGTATTTTACAATTTTGAATTTTACATAGGGAATTTCAAATCTTACCTATCATCTCGAAACTCGTCACACTCATGGGTCCCACTGGGGCATCAGAGGGACTGGGATTCAAGCGCCTGCTTCTTGTTATCGAAGTTATCGCGCAGTCAGCCACCCCCTGTTCCCGTTTTTTTTCCCGTTTCCCTGCAGCGAGCCCCGGGGCCGCCAGCGAGGGTGTGAAATGAGTCCCTTTTAGTGGGGGCATCTGTTCTGACAATGTGCTATGCAGGCGGCTCTCTACTTTTGTAATTCACCATCGCGCATGTGTGCTTATGTGTGAGCATGCGCGCGAGTCTCTCTGCCATGAGAACGGTGTATGAATTAATAAATTCAAAATTGCCATTCATCTCATGTACTGTATATTTGGACTCGGTTTCTAAGTGTAAAATCTACGCACTCAACACTAGCCGAATGCCTACATAGAACCTCGTACTAATAAAATCACTGACTGTCATTGCAAGATTTCATGTAATGTCTTTACCAACTAACAAGCTGTCACCTAAACCTGAATAAAAGTTAAAGCAGACACAAAGATCTCAGGTTAATCTCCCTGCTGCTTATCCGTTATTTGTGACATTAGCCATGTAGCTGTTTAGCAGGTTTAAATGATTGATGTCTGGGGCTGTTCAGTCTCCTTCTTTTAGGCAAATAAATTACAGGAATGGATGCTAGGTTGTAACACCTCAGCAGTCAATGTAAAGCTCAGCTTTTTTCATACAGCATAGTTTTTTGCTAAATACTGCAGCACCTAATGATTTTAGAAGCTCAGAATTGCTTACGTACTATAGTCTGCCTTTACAGAGGAGGAAAGGGCGCATACGTTCAATATTGCTTGGAATTCCTTTAAAATGCTTAAACTTGCCATTTCTTTAATCTGGTGTGCATCGAGCTTCAATTTAATGCAGACAGCATAGGTACACAAAGCTGGCACAGGCGGTAGCCGTATCACTGTCACATTCGCTACGCCTGCATAGGGTTGGATTTGGCTAGAACTTGTATGGTAAACTTTTCAGAAAAGAAAATAGAATAGAAAAAAAAACAGAGAAATTGCTGCTGGTGATGCTATTTGTTGGCCAATAGTAGGTAATGCTCTGAAAATAAAATCCAATGGACCAGTTCAAGGGAACATTGCGCTGTTAAAAGCAGCACTCTTCAAACAAAGCACTAAACCATGTTTCTCACTTACTGAGGTCATAAAAACGTGCCAGGGCACTTAGCGAAAAAGCAGCGGCACTGACTCAGGTATCCTGGGCTAAATTCCCACACCCAGTCAGAGAGTAAGCTAAGTAGGCTAAATTCTAGCGAATACTAACTATTTCTCTGCCTCATTCATCAAATAGCTGTCATCGGGCGAAAACAGTGGTATAAAATAGTTGTTTTGCATCAGCCAGGTGAGAAATGCACAATGGAGGTCATTAACAAAGAGTTTCACCTTAAGAGCACGTTAAAGTGCTCCGGGTATGGAAAAAACAAAATCCATTCATTCTACATATGACTCAAAATCAATAGCTGTCAGCAACGGCTGTGTGCAGTCTGGTGTGTCACAGAGAAGAGATTCATCGGTAACATGTGAAAGTTAATGTTATTGTCAGTTGAGTTATTAATTTATTTAATATTAATGGATATTCTATATCAAACTTCTAATACATTATTCATTGAAATATGTGTAACAGATTTCTGTAATCAATTGATAATATTTAATAAATTAGGCTTAAACGACAAGCTTTTAAGGGCACACAAACAGAATAATTTAGCATATTTATTCTCTTTTGTTTTGAGTATAACAAGCTATTTTATACGAGTTAAAAGGGAAGCATAACTAATTTTGCCCTTATTTGCAGCCGATTAACAAAAGATGAGGTTGTTACTGATTAGCAATTGTTATTGACTTTCCCTTTTCCAGACATTTTTCCAAACAAAAGACTTCTGAAAGAGCTTTTTAATATGTCTTGTCTGCAAAATATATTGGTAACACTTTATAATAGATCCTTAGTAACTTAGTAGTAACGCATTTATTACTCATGAACAAATATAGTAGCTACTTGAGATAGGCATTACGATTCATTAATGCTGAAAAAACATGAAATCAGTATTTCACTTTTTGTGTTATTCTTTATTTGTTCCTTCAGTAGTTCACAAAGGTTTATCGAACTAACAGATACAGTAACTGCTTTAAATAAATAAATCATCGAAATTCACTTAGGGGGCAGCGAGTGGTTCAGCGGGCTAAGTCTCTGTGCCCCTGATTAGAAGACTGACCATGGCAGAAGAGTCACATGTCTGTGTGCCCTTCAGAAAGGCCTTTAACGCCCAGTTCCAGAGGCGCTACATGTCAGCTGACCCTGCACTGCAACCCCCAAGCTATGGAGTGCAAGATGGGGTAGGTGAAGAAAAGAATTCCATTATACTTGTGCAAATAAAGGATTTATCTTTAATGATGAACAACAGTTCACCAAAAGTGGATGTGTTTGGACTGTGGACAGAAATCAAGGTAAGTGGGAAAACATGCAACCGACCTGTGTCTGCTTTTATTCCAAGTTAATCCATCTATTCAGAACACATGCTGTGTTAAATAGACTGGGGAATAAATAATCTTTACTTATTTCATTTAGTTATTATTGTTAATTAAGCATTTCCTGTAAGTTCATGGATATGTGTGGCAGTGCAGTGGTAGGCACTGTTGAGTCATACCTTAAGACACAAGGTTCAAATGTTCACCATGGCTCAGAATGTGGAGCTTCCATGTTCTCTCTGTATTGTCCTGGGGTTTCCTCTGGGTACTATGGTTTCCCACAGCTCAAAAACATGCTAAGGTGAATTGGATTTACCAAATATGTGCCAAACCCAGGGTTATTCCCTGCCTTGTGCCTGCAACAATAAAGAAGAATAAGCTTTGCCCACCACCCTGAATAGGACAGGTGGTTACAGAAAATGGATGATGGTCATTAATCATGTGATCTGCTACTGTACTAATTAGTATATCGATTAATCTATAAAAAAACCTTTGTGAACTATTGAGGGAACGAATAACACAAAGAGTGAAATAATGTTTGTTCTTCATTAAGGAATCATAACATTTTTTATCTCAAGTAGCTACTATATTTGTTAATGAAATAATGATTTCATGTTTGTTCTTCATTAAATCATAACATTTTTTCTCTCAAATAGTAACTATATTTGTTCATGATTTGTGCTTGAGTAGTAAATGAGTTACTACTAAGTTACTAAGGAAACGTAAAGCAACAATATATCTAGCATACTATTATTTCCAAGCACAATTACTTTTCTGTAATTTCATCAGTGTTTGTGAAAGACACATAACTTCAAACTTGCCAGCCTATAAAACAGAAATGCTGACCCAGAAAGCTCCTCCTTGCCACCTCCCGTCTCTGCCCTGAGTAATAACACCGTGGGGTTGGGCAGCTTTGGCACACAACAGGATGGGTTTTGGAAGGGCAAGGTGCTGCTCATAAATATGGGCTCATATTGCATTTTATTGTAGGGGTTTAACAGGATCATGTATTGAAACCAGCTTAACTGACATATGGCTACACTGTTTATGCCTGTTTACTGAAGTGAGGTGGGTTAAGTAACAAAGACAGGGGGTTATATCCAGGCTGTGATTGACAGGGAAAATAATTCTGCCTATAGAGGGTGTCAAAGCCTCATTTCTTCAAAAACTGAGGTTAAGCGGTTCGCTCAAGGCCAGCAACAGCATTGGTTCTTCCTACAAACCTTTCAGCTACATTTTTTGGTTATTTGCTACTCTGCCTGCTGCTATTGCCATACTAAGACCTAAATTGTGTGATTTACTATAGGAAGACATATCTAGCTATTGTAATATCCTGTCATCGGGGGATGTGACCTTATTATAACAGGAAACTGACAGAGTGCATTGCCATGTGTATTTCTTGTTAGTTTGTGTGACTGTGAGAAATATTTATTGAGAACTTCCTTTACTTTGCACATACACTTCTTTTCAAAAATACTTGTATGAAAATGCTGGGTTCGAAAAAGTCTTGTGACTTCAGAAAGACGATGAAACAGTGGTGGCAAGAGTGGGCTTTTGATATGGTATTATTGAGCTAACATGAATGGAATTTGTATAGCATAGAGAATATCTTTAGCACAATTTGTTGTTTTCCTTATAAGAAGGTCACCTCTTCACTGCTAAACCACAATCATCCCCCCCCCTCCCAGAAATACAGTTGAAAAGCTTTCCTTAGTGATCTTTACCTGATAATGACAATATGATTGTATGATTGCATTAATAAGGATCCCATCTTTGTGGGGTCAAAACCTGAAAGGTGACATATCCCCCATATTGGGTGCAGTGATATCCGAGCAGCAAGTATGAATAGAAAGGATGCAGAACGATCAGACTTTGACAATGGATACTGATTTTGGGAATATGAACTGTTGTAAAGGAGCCTGAGCTAGTTTAGGAGATAGGAATGTGTGTGTCCCACGTATTGGCTATATATACTCAGTTTGTGACTGGGAAGAATGCCCCCCAGCTCTAAACCTGAGTGGTGAATTGGTATTGGACATTTACGCAAGCCTTGAACTGTTCATAACGATCACTTTGGGCACCCAAGGCCAAAGGTCAATGACTGACTTGAGGACATGTCTGGACACTTGGTTGAAGTGAGAAGCAGAACCATCTACTGAACACCACTAGGGGATGAGATGGATCTGGCAGAAGAGGAGAGGGCCACATTGTCCAGGACAACCCAAATGAGCAGTCGTGGTTTGATGGGAATGTCTATCTGAAACTTCCATGCAAGATTCAACTCACAGCTATGGATGGACTTCTCTCATGTGCTGATGCCAGGGTCATTGAGCCTGAGAGGACCACGTTCAAGGCCTAGATTGTTTTAGTGGCTGAGTTGTGCTGCCTGCCATGGTTGTAATCTGAGAATCCATTGGTGCAGACCAGGGCCAGCCCATGGCATAGGCAATATAGGCAAATGCTAAGGGCGCCATCCATCCAGGGGGCGCCACAAACAGAGGAAGAAAAA
>JAAGVU020000049.1:4340458-4356042 GCA_011763525.2 Mormyrus iriodes
CAGCAGATAATGATTTCTGGAATATTAAAGTTAAAGGTTGGCTAATAATATCCCTCATCTCTTTTAAAACTATAGGTAAGATGCCATTTAATTTATAATGCACTATAGATACCTTCATTATGAATTATAATGGATGATAGAAGAATTAAGGATGCTTTGTACTGCATTTTAAAGGTCTCTATAGTGCATTATAGATGAGAGCTTCATAAAGCATTAATAATGCATAATAAACATGGCTATAATGTATGCTTTTTTATAAATATTTATAACTATGTTAATAATACTTTATGAATGCATTATAATGTGTTATGAATGTGTTAATAGATTCTTAAAGGCATATCATTCATGGAAAGTGTTACCAGTATACCATTCATATTGGATGGAACCACTGATTTCAGGAGCTGGATGAACAGGGGAATTGGCTACCTCGTCTACAGGGAGATTGAATCTCAAAAAAAGTCTTTCAAGACTTGCAAGTAAACCCCAGCCAATCACCTTCCACATTTCAGATTTTGTTTAATAAAGTAAAACATGAATAGGCTTTCCTGTACACGCTCCACTTATTCGCTTAGAGCATAGAAAGCTAGGAGATGTCCCGCATCTCGGCTGCTAGCCCTAACCTTTTTGCAATGCACAGCCCTTACAAGTCCTTTTAAAGAGAATTTTGGGCACCTGGGACTTAATTAGGATATAAAAATATACTGAGCAGCCTTGCTCACTGCTCAGTCCTGTCACTCCAGCCTGGTCTGTCATATAGTTTTGGTCTTGCAGTCAGTTTGCTTGATTCTTGTCTGTATACATGCTGCTCTGGTGCTTCTTTCCCCTTGACTCCACCAACCACACACATTTGAGTCCTATTCCTGCACTCCTTTTTCCAGACCCTTCTGTCCAGTCAGCACCCCCCTAGTCCCAGCGGTCACCTGTTTCCTGCAGTGTCACATCCAATAGAGTCACAGATTGTCCAGAAAAACACCTGTCAGTACGAGTGGGACAGTCAGAATGGGAGGGTGCTCTGCGTTTCAGATCAGTCCAGTCTTATAGAAATGAAACCAGTTTCATCAAGCTCTGTGAGTCTTCCAAAGCACCACCTTTTGATTGCTTTTCTTGAAGAAAATACTGGTTTTAACATTCAGGTACACCATACTTTTACTCAAAGAAGAATTTACAAGTGACTTAATTTTGTTATAATTCTGCAGTATTATTAATATTATTTTCTGTCCATATTCTTTCCCTGCTTGACTTATGCAAGGTCACAGGGGTCCAGAGCCTATCCTGGAAGCTATAGGGTGCAAGGCAGGGAACAACCCTGGATGGGGCACCAACCCATCACAGGGCACACTCACACATGCACACCTGTGGTTCACACAGTGCATTTTCGGTAGCCCCAATTCACCTTAGTGTGTTTTTGGACCTTGAGGGGAAAACCAGGGACATGAGACATGAGGGGAACATTCAAACTCCAAATATGATGGAGACTCGATCCCTGGTCCTAGAGGTGTGAAGCAAATGCTAACCACTGCTAGTTAACCCCTTATATTCTAAAGGTCAATATAAACCAAAGTGTCACCCACGTAAATATGCACAGCACTTGTCATGTCAAGGTCAGGATGTTATTATAAATGGCAATATCCTGATTAATCCAGTCAAATTACTCTCCCTACCTTTGTTATGTTTAATGCATAGGAATGTGCATGTCTACTGTCATGCTAACCCGTCATGGTTTTCCTACATGCAACGATTTGTCCCATGAACATAATTGCATGGCTTTGCTGACACCCTGCTAGAGTATGTGAGACAATTACCTGTTTATGACCGGTATGACATTAGCACGTGTCTCTAAAGGCCATGTTGTTTGTTGTCCTATAGCTTCTGAGTTTCTGGATGCTGCATGTGAAGATTCGCTCTGGGTGAGCCACCCTAATCCCCGTACAGATGCCTTTACAAATCCAGGATTTAATTAGATTCCCAGGTTAGTAGGCTACAGGGCGATACCTAATTTCAGAGGTGTCCTGAGGCTTGTCCGTGAGCTTTGTGTTTTATAATCGCCCTGTTTAATACTAGTCTGGTGTGTCTGCTTACAGATTACAAACAAGGTGACCAGTACACTTTTTTTAGAAGGTATAGCCTTCACTTGACAAATTTGCTTCAGGAGGTGTTTTGCTGTGTGGTTTAGGCCTCTACGCCTATGATTGGAAGGACACTGGTTCAAATCTCATGCTTGGCAGAGTGCCGCATCTCCATTGGGCCCTTAAGCAAGACCCTTAACCCACCAGGGATGCTAGATGGACTGCTGACCCTGCGCTCAGATTCCAGGCTTTGCTTTCAGTTCTATATGTGTGTGTCTGTCAAGGAGAATAGGGTAGGATATATTAAAACGCACATTCCAATGTATCAGCTGTGGTAAAAATGGCAAATAAAGTTTACTTTCAAGCATTTGTTACTTTAATTATGTCATCATCTATTTCCCTCAGGAGGGATCAGAGTGACGGTCACATGGAGGCCATGGGGGGGACAAGACAGGGGCAAACATCAGATGTCAGTCCATCACAGGGCACAAACGCTCTTACATGTACAGTCAAACTATGGAACATTTAGAGATGCCAATTAGCTGAACTGAATGCCTCTGGACCGTAGTTAGAAACCAGAGTATCCAAAACAAAGCTGTGCCACACAGAGAGGAAGAGCAGAATTATGACCTCTGACCCCGGAATAACAATACCCACTGAGTCATTGTGCTGCCCCGATGTTAATTTGTTTACATAAATAAAATACCATCAGTGAAGATATTTCCAGTTAGGTTTTCTTGAGTTTAATTTAACATGGTAAATCTACTTGCTTTGTAGACATTATTTATTTATTTGTGTTTTTATTTATTTGTTTGTTTATTTAAATCTAGGTTCCAAGAACATGACGAAAACAATGTACTTTTACCAAGGTGCTGGATGTATCAATGTATGCTAAAGATCCTCTTTCCATTTCTGATTAAGAATGTTGGGATGAAAAGGCCATTTAACATATGGCCCATTATGAAACTCAACAGGATTAGTATTGACTTTTGTTTTATAACATTTCAATTCAATTTCATGACATTTACAGAGGAAAACAATTCTTTGAGGTGGGGGACTGGCAACTGAGATAAATTACTGTAGTAGGGCTACTGCGGGGGAAATTGTGTTTTCTGGGAGGCAAATGTACATTGTTCATTTGACCAACAGTCAGTGTGGGTGAAGGTTAGCGTGATGCATCATTAGTCTGAATAGCCAGACATGGCCTTATAGTCTATATGTGTGTGTATCCCCACAATGTGATATAAACCTGTAAAATTTTATGTTGTGGGGATCATTTTTCTGGTCCCCACAACAATAGCCTCAACTTTATAAAAATGTGTACTACGGTAAAAAAAAACTAAAAATGCCAAAAGTCTTGTATTTTATTTGATTACTTATGGTTAAGGATAAGATTGACTATGGATTAAGGTTGTCATAGTTAGGAATGGGTTTTGCCCATAGAAAGGAATGGAAAGTCCCCTCAAAGATATATGTGTGTGTGTGTGTGTGTGTGTGTGCGTGTGTGTGTGACAGCAGTGGGAGTGCACAGGACACTGCAGGATAGAGACAACCTCTTGAACTGGGCATCAGGGTGCTGACTGGACAGAAAGTTCTAGAACACAGTATGCAAGGAGAGAGCTCAACAGCGTGGATGTTGATATTCTTTGCTCAAACCTGTGCTCCACGTCAACCAGATTTAAGCTACTTGATGTCTAGAAACAGTGTTAATTTTTTCAGGAAGTTCTCATCAATATCCCAGTAGTGAACTGATGAAAATGCAAACATTTTAACCTTATTTTACTTTGACCTGAACTGGAGCACAACCTCAGAATGATAAATATTATAAGCAAGAAAACTCTTAGAGTGAAGTTTTTGGGACATGTTAATTGATTTTCTCTGAGGGCTGTGTACTCTGTGGTTTGCTGGCACCTGCGGGTTTAGGCCCCCGAAATACTTTAATAATATATATTATTTTAAAATTAAGGGTCACAGTAGAAAGTAATTCAATCCATTCAGAATGAGAGTTTGATGGTGTCAAAGGAAAATGCAAGCTGCATAGCTTATGGGCCATGCTAACATCTAAAAAGCTAAATAAAATTAAACTACAGCAAAGCTAGAAAGTTTGTGAACCATTTTGAATGTTATCACTTTGCACAAGTATGACCTAAAACACAATCAGATTTTCATGTATGTTCTAAAATAAATAAAATAAAATATCTTCTTATTGTCCACTGTGTCACTGAGTCACTGAGTCAAATATATCCTATATTTCTTCTTATTTATTGAGAAAAATGATCCAGTCTCATTTATTTTTTGTGGGAAAAGTAGGATTATCACTATCACTATCATTATCACAGGGCAATTTAGAATCAATGGGGTGAGATGTGAGACAGGGAAGATTTCTGAGGACCTCAGAAAAAAAGTTGTTGATACTCACCAGGCTGGAAAAGGTTACAAAACCATTTCTAAAGAGTTAGGCATGTAATAGTTTGGGAGGTCACAAAGAACCCCAAGGTAATGTCTAAGAATTTAAAGGGCTCTTTGGAACTGGCTAATGCCAGCATTCATGAGTCCACCATCAGGACAGCTCTGAACAACAATGGTGTACATCAGGGGGTTACAAAGAGAAAGCCACGACTCTTCAAGAAGAACATTGCTGCCCATATAAAGTTTGCTGAACCCCATGTGGATAAGTCAGAAGGCTTTTGGAAAAATGTTCCTTGGACGGATGAGTATAAAATGGACCTTTTTGGCTTGAATGAAAAGTGTTATGTTTGGCAAAAAGCAAACACTGCATTCCAACATAAGAACCGTATCCCATATGCGAAACAATGCAATGGCAGTATCATGGTTTGGGCCTGCATTGCCACCTCTGAACCAGGATGACTTGATATTATTGGTGGAATTTTGAATACTGAATGGTACCAGCAAATTCTAAAGGAAAATGTTGAGATATCCATCCATGAACTGAAGCTCAAGAGAAAGTGAATCATGAAGCAAGAGAGTGACCCTAAACACACAGTCATTCAAAACATACTTAAAACAGTTAAATAGTTAATATTTTGGGATGACCAACTCAAAATCCTGACCTTAACCCTATAAAGGTGTTGTCACATACTTTTCCACACAAATAAATGTAATATTGAATCACTTTCCTCAATAAATAAAGGAATGATTATATATTTTTGCATCATTTTATTTAGTTGGGTTCTCTCTGATCATATTTATGCAGAAATACAGAAAATTCTAAAGGGTGCACAAACTTTCTAGCATCACTCTATACTACATAATCACTTAGTGGTAACCTTGTAATGCAAATAGCCTTCTCCTGCAAACAGTGAATCCAGTATTTGCAAAACAATAAATAAAAAGGCATGCAGGGTCACATGCAATCTAAATGATTTTGATCATTTTTGTAATTGTGTATCATGTGTGGCGGTTCCAGGTGGATGGGATTACTGTACTTTACCAATCGCTACCTGTTTATTTCAGCTGGAACCAGCAAAGTAACCAATAGGAAAATGAGTTAAACAAGTTGGTAGTAGACAGAACATGATAATACTGTTTGCTATTTGCTGGTTTTTGAGGCCTGATATCTCTTATCTATCATTAAAAAAACATTTAGGACAGTGAATGTGCTACAGTAACTGTATGGATGACAATAAATTACAGTGGTCAATATAACTGCTCTATCACACTCCAGTTCCAAATATATTTCATTGCTATATCGTAGTAAATTATATGTAGTCTTCCTATTAAATGCTAAGACCCTTTAGATGAGCCAGCTGTTCAGTCCTGTGAAATAATTGGACATTTCTTTTGTGGAGGTGCATTAGGGCCCTGAGGGAATGCTTGATGAACAAGTGATTGATAAACAATTCTTATATCTATATTTTAAATTGATATTTTGGGAGGGTGCTTCAGCTTCAACTTCACAGATTGCCGTCATTTATGACTGTGTGAACCCCTATGATGAACCCACCTCAACAATTCATAAAACTGATATTTTTTAAATACCATGTTTTTATTCTTTAGTAGTTTTTTTTTCATCCCCTTAAAATGGTTGTATCTTCTTGGGACAGCAGGTAGAACCCCATGATATTGAGCTGGTTAATGAATGTAATTTTTGGCGGAAAAAAAGGCTTTATCAGGAGATTGGGTACAAATGGGACAGAGGACATGCACCAAATTATGAGAAAAGGAGAGGAGCTCCTTTGGTAGGGACTAAGGAGACCAAACAGAATGGGTAGGTAGGACTGGTAAATTAAATGAATTTCAATTTCAATTACGATTTTGGCTTTCAACAATTATTTAAATACAATGATTGATATAAAACAATTATTGTCCCTCATTTTGTTTCACAATGATGCTTATGGTTTGATTTGTTATAAATCCCGCCCACCCCTTTCCAGCCCGTATCTGTTTCTCATTTTAATTATATCTAGAGTTCAAGGAAATCCACTATTAAAAAGAAACATTTTATTTAAAGTTTAAAAGATCCATCACATTTCCAATGTCAATGAGTAATCGTATTAAATAATCATGATCTCAATATTGACCAAAGTTATAGTGATTATGATTTTTTGCCATAATCAAGCAGCCCTGCAGGAAGGTCGGAAAAAAGAGTAGTGAAGCTATGTGAGTTGTTATGGCATACTCCAAATTACCTGGGGGGGGACAGAACATGCCAAACTTTATGATGTCACAGGGGAGGTGGGGGAGACAGCAATCAAGCAATCAATACACAAATCCTCCATGCTGGGACTGCATTGCCATATGCCATCATACGGACAATACGGGGAACAGAGAACTCTGTTTTTTTCATTCAGTAGATTGTTTATATTTCAATGACAGATTATTCTAATGTTCAATATATGTTTGCCATTAATAAAACAATACAATGATGAGGTATTTCCCACAGTTTTGTCTATTGATATTAATTTTATACATTTTTATACTATATTTCTTGAGTGTTTCTCAAAATGCGTACTTGACTGTGCTTGTGTTCTTGGGAGAAAAGTTAGCAAGACCGGTCATGCCTAGAACACAAGTACGATCCTTGCGTTCCTGGTATGGAGAAACACCCATTATTTTCCCAGCTTCTTGGGAGGGGGCAAAAATGGCAGAAGGCTGTTTTCCATTTAATCATACCTCATTAGCACTAAGTTAGAAAACCCTCCACTTTCTAATATGCACAAGAGACGCTAGTTCTTTAAAATCTAGGATAAATGCCACAGCAATAGCACTGACAGTCATTTCACTCATATATCATAGTTCATATTTGCCTCCAGGACATGAATATATAATGATTTTATCACGTGAATCTTCCCTTGTGCTTTGCCTGAAACAATTTGTATTAATTTCCATCGTAATTTTATAATGTTTCAGATTTTCACTGACAGGGTACTTTGAAATAACCTTAGGCCAGATAAAATGTCATCATCATGCAGTTTTCTTTTAAGTGATTGCCTGGTAGGACACTGTTTGCTCACTCATTTCATTCTCCTGCTCACACATTGGGGCAAAGTATACCCTACGTCTGGCTGTACAACTTGGAGGAAAGTTTCGCTGTAACTTGATTGCAAGTTGCCATGTCAACATCGTCATGGAAACACACTTCCAACGTGGAATAATAATATGGCAGGGACTGGTTCAAAGACCCAATCACCACTGAAATACAAGTAAAAGACCCAAATAGTTGTGGAATGGGTCAGTTGTGAGCTAGTTAGTCAAAAATCATTTTAACCTTTACCGTTTCCATCCAATTAATTTGCTGGGTTTTAAAGAATTAATGGGAAGTGTAGATGAATCACATCATGTAATCAAAGAAATCAAAATAAAAGCAAGACTGTAGTTGTTACTGTCATCACTATATGAACATCTGTAAACATTTGTTCACTAAATTAATTCTAAGCTTCACTGGTGCCATTTGCTACCACGTCTCAAAGTGATATTGTACATTTTTATTCTTTATTTTTTTGCGATTAAACATAATATCTTCAAGGTTTACTGAGCTAACCTGCAACAAAAAGGAAAATAAATGGGACAGGACTGGGAAATAAATTCAGATAAATGCAACATCTTACACAATGAAGATTTTTTAAATTATAAAGCCTTTTTGTCTCTCTTGTAATTTTCTTGTAATTTTTGTTTAGGACTCATAAAATGGCAGACTTCTGACCATTATCAGAAAGATTATCTCAGCAGAGCAAGTTTCCCATTAAAAAGTACCATGGGAGTTGTGATTACAGTCCTTAATCACACAAGACCCCTGAAAGAGCAAAATGGTTTTTCAAAAATTGATGTCAGAGTTTATCATGATGAAAAGTAGACCTCCGGGAGCAAAACCAGCACAGAGCTTGACAATATCCCTTGTCTAGAAATTGTAAACGCCTATTGTGATCTTGGGATTGTTAAGTGGTTACATGTTTGACTCATAATAGAGCAAATTCAGCAACTACCTTCTATATTATTAAAGACTTTGTTAGGTGCCAGTAAACTATTGTTTAATTACCTTGTACGTGTTTAGAGAACAAGATCAGTAAAAAACTAACCTGTAGTCACCAAGGACAGGGCAGTATTGACTTTGAATTCTTTGTTTAGTTAGTTAAGAAAAGTTCTTAGAATTATGCTTTTTGGTGTAAAGTATCTTTGATACAATGACAAACCAAGTTGCTCTTTTTACTAGGTAATAAATGAAAATTGATCTTCTTGTCAATAGTTAGCAGACTCTACTCTTTGAGAGGATAATTAACTCGAGACAGATCAATTAAAAAGTAGTAGAGGTATTTTGGTATACTGCCCCAAACTAAGCAAATAGATGATTATCATAATGTATAATTACAATAATAACACAAGCTTGCATGTGATTGATTACATGCCCTGTTCAGCTGTGGAAACTAAAGACTTTTTAAAAATCCACTTGGGCCCTTAGATATAATAAACAGCCACAGCCCTAGTAATTCTGTAGCGATTTCATACAGATGGTTTTAAATGATTTGTATTTCATACTGATTCCCATGATTCTCTACTGCTATATACCCGATCTAACCACTCTAAGTAGTGTAAGAAACTGAAGTGCAATTACCAAAGGATCACCCATCATCCCAGCTTCTCCTGAGTGTCTGAGTTTCCTACCGTGTGCTAGTGTGTGTTCGTGATCCCCAGGTCCCTGGTCGGCGAGCCTGATTTCCAATCGTCTTCTCGCTGTGAGTATGTCTCCACTTTCCTGTATTTCACATGCGCCTGCCTTTGCTTGGACTCCCATGACAGACCTTTTGGTTTTCCATCTTGGTTTCCTGTCTAGCGATTCTAACCCTTGATTTCCTGGCATCCAGATCTTCAGGGATTCGGCATTACATGTTCAAGGTGGTTGTATGGATCATTTACTATGAATCATCCAAGATGTTGCTTCCATGACAATCCTGAATATCGATTCCTCTGCTCTGTTTTCTTTTTATACTTTAATCTTAATTTCCACTATATCTACATGTGCGGTCATATGTACCTTTCCTTCCTTTGTTGTATCATGTGTAAAGTGATCACATCACTGTTCTGGAGATGTTGGTTTTAGAAGTCAATTAAATTTTATCTATAACATTGCAAAACATATAGGCATGGACTTTGACAGAAGTCAAACAGTCATGATCGGTGACATGGTTTGTGGTTTCACGTTCTCCTGCCATCAAAGATGTCAAGTTGCCTTTTTGCCAATCACATGGTTTTTTCAGTGCTCCGGGCAAACATTTAAAGAAGATCTCTCTCCAGCAACACCATGTGCTGTGTCATTACACTGTCACCGACAGTTAAGTGCTGCCATCCATAGCCATGTGCTCCAATGACGCGTTGATGAGTATCGTGTCATTTCCCATCATGTGACGGCGTTGACCCCTGCAGTCATGTCTCTTTTGCAAGCTTAAAATGTCACTGTTGACGTGTTCAACCTTGCACTTGTGTGCAGGATCTGACTAATCACAATAACAGACCTAAGTGATTTTTGTCTCGCTAAATGCCTGCCTTTTACACTCTGAAGCTCTGTCTGATATCTACGGCTCCACCTGCCTGTGTGCTGACACGATGGGCTATGCGATCGATGTGATTCTCTGACTCAACGGTAAAAAAAAAGACATTCACCCCCTTTCAGATACTAAAGGCCTACAATTTGTTCAAATTACAGTCCATACAATCTTTTTATAAGTCTGTCTGTCTTGATGGCCATCTATAGTTGAAGCATGTCTAGCCTAATCTTGTCCCGTCTAAGCGTGAAGTCAAATATACAAAGAATAGCTGACTATTGTGTTTTTATTAAGGCTACGCTCTCTCTACCAGGCTAAAGTGACTCAAATCAGATTTTTTGCCTTAATGTGACACAGATCTGATGTTTTCAGGGCTGTGTGGACACAGAAATTTGGTCTTTTCAAATCAGATTTCAGTCACTTTCATGTGTGGTCCTAGATTGAATATATATCTGATTTGTGGCCATGTGACATAAATGAGAACAGTCAGATCAGAATTCACGTGATTTTTTTTCTCATAGGCATGCACTGACTGCTGTCATCACGGGCAAGCATATTTTTATGTTGTTGGTGACGCATATATCTTGTGTAAAAATGTATCAATGTTAGGCATGCATGCCATTTCAGAGGACAGATGCATTTGTATTACAGTTAGATACAGATCACTTGTAATTATGAATGTGAACCAACAAGATAGGCAAATCCAATCTGAACAAAAAATTAGAATTGAACAATGAGGTTTGTACTGTGAAAACAGACTTATTTTGATCACCTAGCAGAAGTCTACTATTGTTATCATTTAGTCATCTCAATGTGCTTCTGTTTGTCTGTTAGAATACTTTTAATCACCATGCAGAACTTGCTTAGTAATTGTTCAGTATTACTGGGCCATACTAATTTCAGTTATATAACTGAATGTTTTACTGGAGCAATATAGACTGCATTTTAAAGTTTGATCACGCTGCTTGTTCAAGAAACACATTCTTATATAAAGGGATTTTGTCTGCAAACACTCAGTCACATTGTACAGTGAGCACTTGGTGATGAAGGAAGGGTTCATTCAACGCGTGAGTCTCCGTTTACCTGTCGACGGCTTCATGCCTGTTTGTTTGAAATTCATGAATCATTTGTGAATCATTGCCCAGATCCAGCTGGCAGGAGAGGCGTGGCACCAGAGCTTCCATCAGAACTTGAAATTTCGCTGCTTTGGTGGCCTGTGGTCAGGGTAAGCTCATCTGCAGGTTGGGAACTCCTCTCTCCTAGGGAGTGCAATGAAATACATCCAGATGGTCACTGTTACCCCTCTGTTATCTGTGACCACAGTGGCAGAGTGAGGTGCTGAAGATCTCCGTTCCTGCAGGCCCTTCAACATTAATTCATGCCGCCTTTATGAGCTTTACAATCTCACTTAGACCCTGAACAGCAAACACAAATCATTATCATCGCCACCATAAACCGGCAGCCCCGGTGCTGACCTATATCATAAACTTTATAAAAAAGATAATTCGCATCCAGTGTCTACATTCTAACAAAATTAATATTGGTATTATGTGTGGACAATTTAATTTAGAAGTGGGTGGGGCTTTGAAGGCATTTGGTCACAGAATGAAAGGATGCCAGACAACGCTTATCAATTTAGTGCAGGTTCTGCAGGGCCAGAATCCATTTAAATCACAGTTCAGGAGCCTGTCAGCCTGGTTATTAAAAGGCACCTGAGTAGCTTGACTTTTACATGCTAGCGCACGGCTGGGCACTACGGGAGGGGGTGGGGGGGTATTTGAATAAAAGCAAAAATAAGGAAATAAGGGATGAAGCTTTGCGGAATGTTCAACTGAAAAAAAAAACGCAAGAGCCTGTTAAAGATGAACAGGCAGGAAGGGTTTCTCTGAAACTGATGAGGAGGGAAATGCACACCAGGCCCAGATGGAGGGGCGGACATCGTTATCATGTGACGTGATCTCACAGCCACCCATGACAGATCCAGTCTAGAGCGACGGCGGGGGGAGGCATCGAAAGGGCGGAACTTTGCTGTGGAAGAACACAAAATCCAAAGACTCCCCAGTTAGTTGCATCAGAAACACTCAGACACCCTTGGATCAATGCAGTCCATCTTCTCACAGCCATGGGGTATTGATCGCAAGAAGACTGTGAGCGATTGTGAGCAATATCTTACCTGCCTGTCAGTGATATTATAGTATAATTAATATGATTCTTATAATGTTAATTATAGACAGGACTGGCACAGAATAATGGATCGGAAACTCAATTTAGAAAGATTACAAAAAGCACAGAAAGCACATGGTTGTATTGTCATGATTGCAAAAAAGCACAAAATCATTAAGTATTATTTAATTCGTTAATGCTTCCAGAATTGAACATAGTAAGCTTGGATAATAGTATTGATAATAATCCAGTGCTGTTTAGATATTTGTTAGATATTAATATACGTATTTGACTGAGAAACTTTCAGAATAAAAAAATTAAAGAGAATACTGTCATTGTAAAACACAGTATATTGCAAAATGTAATTTCCTCGCTTTTAGATAAAGACAGGGCCGTCAAAGGGGCAGGTTCAGGGGGCCCAGTCCTTGTCAGGGGCCCTTGAATATGTAAAATTGGGGGGTGGGGGGAGGCAATGTGACATTTTGTCAGAATCCAGAAGTTCTAGGTATGCCTAGTGACAAACTCTATAATGCTTATAACTTTTAAAACACAGCCTACTGCATTCATATGTTTATTGATTCTGGATGCAGTTATCGAATTTCTTTCATAGATGAAAATTCAAGAAAATGAAATATCTATTTACATGTTTCCCATCGACTCTACATACATTTATATGTACAATTTAGAATTTACAGTGGATGGAGGACTGACAGGATGAGAAGTAGAGGGAACACAAGCTTTTCTGGCAGTTGTTTCTGCAACCAAAGCTGACACAGAGGAGATAGACTCACTGATACTGAACACTAAAATTACTCTTTATCTCCCAAACTGCAAATCCTTCACTGTGAGATGTTTTGCCAGACATCTGTTTCCCGATAAAGAACCTTAAAAGGTTGTCATGATTCACAGATTGGAGACGCTGCTCTGTGTCACAGTACACTAAATAATAGGAATTATGTTTGGGTGTCTATAGCAAAACATTACACCAAACTTACACAAATGCACATCTCATTTAGGCAAGCTTATCCAATTCAGGGCTAAGGCAGGGTCCATCCTCAACAGGATGCAAGTCTATAGCTATACAAGGATCCTTACCTCACAGTGGGCACCACTGTCAGGAGGCTCGGAAATCCCATTTTGAACTTGTTATCTCTCCTCTGCTATAGCCCAACTATTTGTCAATAAAAAGCTTTCTGTTTTTGTTCTGTCTTCTGCCTCCTGCCACAGATCATAAACAGGACCTAGGCGTAGCTTGCCACCATGTCTAGAACAATGTTGCTCAGTTCACTCCTCAGGGACCCATAGACAATCCACATTTTTGCTCCCTCCCAGCTCCTGGCAAAAATGTGAACTGTTTAGCAGGGAGCTGGGAGGGAGCAAAAACGTGGAGTGTCTGTGGGTCTTGGAGGGCCGAGTTTAGAAACACTGGTCTAGAGAGTGACAAGAGATCAGCAACTTTGTCCTCTCTCCCCCCTGCCTCTGGTCACCTGACCCTGACCTTCAGATTCTGTTATCCATGATTATTTAAATGCATTTTCCACAAATGTCTATGCAATCGGATATGTATGAAAGCAAACTGTCTGGAGAATTACTCGATAGCCTTCTTTTTGATTAGTGAAATAAGACAGGGTCTAACTAAACTAGACATTCAGGCCAGACAACATCCTGATGCTTTTGGTTTTATAATGTATATTATCCTTCTGATAAGAATAAGTGGTTAGAAAATGGATGGATGGATGGATGGACGGATGGATGGATTGATAGTGTCACAATTGAAGACTGGGAGGGAGTGACGATCCAGATGCAGCACAGGGTAACTGAAGGGGTCTTTATTATACAACAGAAAAAACATACAAAGAGAAATAAATAAAGGAATTAAGAGGTCTCAAAAGAGGAGGTAGGGAGAACAACTCAGGAGGGACCATGGCTGACCTAAGCACAGGGGAAGGTTGAGTAAACAATAACAGAAAACACTAGGACTGACTACTTATAAGCAGCGATGAACATAGAACACCAACACTAACAACTACAGCACTAACAATGACAGAGGCATGTACCTATATACAAGGGTAATGAAGATCAGAAGAGGATCAGATGTGGGTGGTTTTAAACAAGAGGGGAGGAAACAGGATGGGCAGCAGAGACTCCTGCTGGCCAATTGGAAACCTGGTAGGACTGACAGAGATGGATCGTGACAGATGGATGGATGAATAATATTCTCTGAAGACCCTTATAAGGCAAGCAGTTGTATGATGGATGGATGGTATTCTCTAAAGACCCTGCTAAGGATAAACAGTTGTGCTATGGATGGATGGATGATATTCCCTGAAGAACCCTTTTTGGATAAGCAGTTGTATGATGGGTGGATGGATAATATTCCCTGTGAACTTGCTAAGGATAAGCAATTTGAAAAAATATGGATGGATGGAGTGGAATTTAATATTCCTCATGCAGTTTCATTAACTTCAACTCCATCACCCTAGTTGGCTCCTTTATTCTTATATACACTATACTGCCAAAAGTATTGGGATGCCCGCCTTTACACACACATGAACTTTAATGCCATCCCATTCTTAATACATAGGCTTTAATATGGAGTTGGCCCACCCTGTGTAGCTATAACAGCTTAATTTCTTCTGGGAAGGCTTTCCACAAAGTTTAGGAGTGTGTTTATGGGAATTTTTGACCATTCTTCCGGGAGAGCATTTGTGAGGTCAGGCACTGATGTTGGACGAGAAGGCCTGGCTCACAGTCTAATTCATCCCAAAGGTGTTCGATCAGGTTGAGGTTGTGGCTCTGTGCAGGCCAGTCAAGTTCCTCCACACCAAACTCGCTCATCCATGTCTTTATAGACCTCACTTTGTGCATTGGTGCGCTGTCATATTGTAACAGGAAGGGGGTATCCCCAAACTGTGCCCACAACTTGGGAGCATAAAACTGTCCAAAATGGCTTTGTATGCTGAGGCATTAAGAATTCCTTTCACTGGAACTAAGGGGCCAGGCCCAACCCCTGAAAAACAACCCCACACTATAATCCCCCTTCCACCAAACTTTACACTTGGCACAATGCAGTCAGGCAAATACCGTTCTCCTGGCAACTTCCAAACTGAGACTCGTCTATCGGATTACCAGACAGAGAAGCATGATTTGTCACTCCAGAGAACACGTCTCCACAGCTCTAGGGTCCAGTGGCAGTGTGCTTTACACCACTTCATCTGACGCTTTACATTGCACCTGGTGATGTAAGGCTTGGATGCAGTTGCTCGGCCATGGAAACCCAATCCATGAAGCTCTCTACGCACTGTTCTTGAGCTAATCTGAAGGCCACATGAAGTTTGGAGGTCTGTAGCTATTGACT
>JAAGVU020000049.1:4356142-4369440 GCA_011763525.2 Mormyrus iriodes
CTGGGAACGCCTAGGGATTCCCCCAGAGGAGCTGGACGAAGTGGCCGGGGAGAGGGAAGTCTGGGTTTCCCTGCTGAAGCAGTTGCCCCCGCGACCCGACCTCGGATAAGCGAGAGATAATGGATGGATGGATGGATGGAAGGGCATCCCAGTACTTTTGGCAATAGAGTGTATATCCTATATATATATATATATATATATATATATAGTAAACTCCAGCCTGGCTCTTCTCTGTTTATTGTTAAAGAACTATTTCTTCCTGATATGGACTGTCCTAGCAGTGCACTTCTCACTTTCACTTAATGTTTCCAATCCTTTTTGAAGGTCACTTGATGTCATCCTACGATTCATGATAAACTGTTGGATGAGTTGACAGTCATCTCTGGCATTAGAAAGTTGCTTCCGCCCTTTACCTGGCTCGTTTCTGGTCGTTCCCAGTGTCTCCTGCTTCACCTTATTCTTGTGTACTGCTATCCTAAGACTGTCTTATAAATTTTGAACCTGGAAACAACTGGCTGCTCGGCGTAGCCTTTTGCCAGCTGAACCACGATTAAAACAGGATTTAAAAATGCAGATTTGTTTAAAAACATAGAGTGGCCTCTTAATTTTAACCATGGCTGTATGTACCAGGCAGAGTGTTAAATTCCTGACCACAGACTCTGTGTGGATGGGGTTGCGATATTTTTGTGGTTTTTTCCTGCATGTAGACCAGAAACATATATTTATGAGATTTAGTGTCTGTAATTGGCCCATAGTGTATTATTATAAATTTGAGTGTCTGCCCTGAGATGGAATGGCATCCCATTCAAGGTCTCCCCTGCCATGACAGGGTGTATTGAAGAAGGAGCTGTGTAAAATGTGTTAATGTGCTGATTATATAATGTTTTCCTCCCAGTGAATACTATAGTTACAAGTGGAAGTTATTTTACATACACTCTTGTGCAAATTAATTGAAGCAAGTTTTCACACAGACATGCATGCAGTGGCCTGGGATCTACTTGTGCAGCCAACAGGGCAGAGAGTATGCTTAGTGGATGGATAGAGGATGCACTGTACCCACAGACTGTAGGCCTTCTCAGGTAGGGTTAGAGCTGGGTGGTATGAATGTGTTTCAGCCATCCATGTATGTTTCAAGTGAAAGCTCTGGGGGTCGGGCATCTCCTTGTGTTGTCGTGGGGTTTCCTCCAGGTTCTCTGATTTCCCCTGACAGTCTAAAACATGCTAAGGTTAATTGGAGTTGCCAAATTCCCCATAAGCATGAATGTTATGTATGCCCTGTGATGGATTGGTGCGCCATATTGGGTAAATCCAGACCCAAGGAGATAAGTATGAATTAATGTGACTGTGATGTCTATCTTAACTGTGGTCAGTCTGTCTGCATATAGATGCGGCAACTTGTTTCAATTGATTTGCGGAAGGGGGTAAGTCTATTGACAGTTCATTGTATTGGTATAAATACTTGGTGACAAAAAAGTTAAGCACCCAGATGGAGTGGTGGAAATGAATGTGCACGTGATGAAATGTCATGTGACTCTCAATCAATGATTCAACGATATCAGTGATTATAATATCAGACCAAATGGAAAACAGATTTGGCAGTATGGGCACACTGCGGGTCCTATGTCCGTAGGGTGTGGCACCCCCCCCCCCCCGGGCCTGGATACATGCGGCGATACGGTGCGGAACGGAGTCGAACAGCTGTTGTATCGTCTCCTGCTGCAAGTCGGCCCACAGCTGTTGTAACTGACCCTCAAAATCATGTAGATTGGCACTTGGTCTGAAATGGCATCCAAGCTGATCCCACACATGTTCGATTGGGCAAAGATCGGGGGACCTGGCGGACCACTGGAAGACTACAACATGATGCAGGCAGTCCATAGACACACATGCTGTGTGTGGACAGGTGTTGTCCTATTGAAAGACTGAAACAGGGTGCTGTCTTAGAAGAGGTAAGGCCTGCGGACACAGGATGTCACTGACATACAGTAGCGCTGTGCAGTCAGGGTCCCCTGAATCACTACCAGCGATGACCTGAAGTCATACCCTATGGCTCCCCACACCATGATGCCAGGAGTAACGCCGGTGTATCTCTTCACAACATTGGAAGGGTTGGTCCTCTCCCCTCGGCGCTGCCATACACACACATGACGGTCATCTGTGGTAATGCAGAACCGAGATTCATAGCTGAACATGAATGACGCCACTCATCAGTCCATGCCTCCCGGTTACAGCACTGCTCCAAATGCAGAAATCTCTGCGCTGGTGTTAACGGCAGCCTACGCATGGGATGGTGAACCTGTAGACCGGCTGATGCCAGTCGTCGAGACGCGGTGCGGGATGACATGGGGTGTTGTAGAGAGTCCAATACCTGTGTCTGGATGGCAGGCGCAGATGTCATGGTGTTCTGTAATGCTTGCCGCACAACATGACCATCCTCCCTTGGTGTGGTCTGTCTTGGGTAACCGGAACCTTCATGACGCATGTGGGTGCCTTCACATGCACATTGTTTCCAACATGGGGCGACTGTGACATCTGCATGCCCCACATGCCGGGCAGTTGCACGATACGACCACCCGGCCTCATGCAAACTCACAATGCGACCCCTATCAAACTCCGTCAGGTGCTGGTAATGCTGTCTAATGCGTCTACGAGGAATCCTCTGTGTCTGGTGACTAGACATGCCAGCTCCTTGCAAATCGAATCATTTACATACCCATCGCTGGTCTGCACATGTACCAAATTACATCAAATTCGGACCATTACTTTTGGGTGCTTACCTTTTTTTGTTACTGAGTGTATTTTTTCTGTCAGCTTGAGAAATTGCTGAAACTGTGAATCTATGACTACACAGGTACCTTTTAGTTATGGATTCTGTATGTGATCAATACCTCGAAAGTATCAACTGACCCTAAACGCAAGGACACATGGATGAATCATGTACTAAGCAAAAGCATAATCTACCTGTACAAAAAAAAGTTATGTCAAATCAAAAATAGTTTTTCAGAAGTTATACTTAAAAAAACTCATTGTTATGGAAGTGCATTGGAAAATATAGACGTATATAAAAGCAAAGGATGGGAAAAATGTATTGACGCTGTGCAACGCTTTGAACCCTGGGAAAAGTCCTTCGTACTTCTTATTATCAGAGCGATATTTGTCAGAGAAAGCCTTAAACTTGGATCAAGATTACCACTTCTATTCTTCTGTGTCCTTTGACAGGCAGAGTAATGATGTACTGCTTGAACAGACTCATCTTTCAAAATAATAAAAGAAAATTATTGGAATATGGTGGAATGGAGGCACAGGGGGCTTTGTGTCGACTGATGCTTGTTGTAGACACAGGGAAAGACCTGCACTCTAAAACTCAAACGAGTCGTTAAGTTGTAACGTAATTGAAGGTTCATGGAAGGTGTTTGGTAGCAATGCTTGAGTCCTTTGATCCATTCAGATGTTTCACCCCTGCTGATCCATTAAAAGTGTGACCGCTTTCTGCTACGGTAACCCAACATGACCCCGAACTGCCCCATTCAGCCCCATATAATTTCAGCTCTGCAGTAATCTGACCGTCAGCTTGTCCTTGCACTTATGAGTCATATTACCAAAATATGTAGTGAGATGCACGTTGGTCGTGTAAAAAAAACACTTATAAAGAAGAAAGGGTTAGTAATTTAGCTGATGGCACTTGGTGGCTTTGTGATCGTAGCATTAATTTGTATATAACACATGAGCATGTTAAAGCTCGCAACAAGGATATTTATTCCTAGACACATTTCAAGTTAAAAGCCTTTCAGTGATGACAATAAAACTACACACACTGCTACTTCTGGAACGTGCTTGAATGTCACCAGAGAGTGTCACACATTCATGCATGTAAGGTCATGTGGTGCAAATACTACACAAGCATGCAGATGCAGTTATGATATTATGTGCAGGACGTGGAGGAGGACATGAATGTCCTGAGGCTGGACATTACACGGGGTTTATGCCAATGCCTTCACCAGTTATTCATTCACTGATTGTTTCCCTCTCACACTGCACTATGCATATAAAGTCTTATGTCCAGCTCCTTATTTTTGCACTGTTCTGTTTTTTATTTTGTGAAAACCTTCCCCTTGTCAGTGCTGTTGTATGTCACACCATGGTCCTGGGGGAACATCATTTCATGCCACTGTATACCTGAATATGGATGGCAAGACAATAAATCCCACTTCATTTGATTTGACTTGACGTCTCCAACCTCAATGCCTGTTTTGTGCCCCTGCTCAAATGGAAATATCTCTTTTTGTTCTTATGTCATCTATTCCGTTCTTACAGACAGGGTCTCCGTTCCATGCTCCCAACCCCATATCACACAAATCTTTCACTGTCTCATGGAAGCCATTTTGGTGCCAGAAGATCAAACAAATATACAAGAAACCTGTTCCTGCGTGGCTATAATCTCCCTTCTTAGTCTCCATAACCTTAAAGTAAATGCACCAAAAAATCCTGCTGCTGAAATAACAATCCTCAGAGTCGAGGAGATTTACATTAATACAAGTATGTTTGGTGGAAAGTCAAACGGGAGAAAATTCATGCGACATGCAGTTCTGACAAACGGCAAGGAGAGCTTCAGTACAGCAAGGTAGTTTTTAATTTCCAAGGAGCAGCGCTGCGCTTGATCTGCCCGGATCAGCTGGGAACATGGATAGTGAAGCATGGTGCTTCAGTCATTAGGCAAATGCAGAGCCTCTTGCCTCTCTGGAATAAACCGGGCTTTGCCTTGGATGTTTGGTCTGATGATATGTTGTGGCTCAAGGGACTACAGCTCAGGTTATCAATTTCACACCAGAGTTTCTGAGGCGACGGGAGCTGTCAGGACGGTTATTGAAGTCAAAGAGGGATGACAAAAATAACCTCCCCAATCCAGTCAAGAAAAGGCAGGAGGAAGAAACATCTAAAATCAAGCGTTGCATGATCATTGTTAGGGCTCATAGTATCATGCCTTGTGCCACATTTACACACCTTTGTGTCTAAAGGACATTTTGTTTTGGTGGCTTTACACTTTAGGGGCAGAGGTGGATCTAAAAGCTGACCAGCTGCGTCTGTGCCCACTCCCCAGTAAATAGCCACCCCTGTTGCCACCTCACGTCAACATAATACAAACGAAATATGCATCATATTATTTTCTAAGTGGGGCCGTAGAAGAGGTACAGCACAGTGTGGCCACCACAATAAACGCAACGGACCCCTTACAGCCACCACCATCAAAATGTCTGCAGGTGGCGCTGTTAAATGGGCAAAATGAGGAATGACAGCCTTAACCAGCACCTTCCTTTTTTAGCCCGCTGTTTAAGGGTTAGTATTCCAGCCTTTATGAAGATTAAAAATCGAAAAACTGGGAAGGGATTTATGAAATACAGTCCATCTGTTGAACGGAAGGAACCGTTTTCAGATAGAAATAGTGACGGATACAGAAAGTAGTTGATGGTTGGGCATGGATTAAATCTAGGTGGGCCCGCTTTCTTAAACAGGTTTACACATTTACAGTATGGAGACAGCAACAATAATACAGCCATGACTGACTGCCATAACTTTTACATAAGCAGCGCAAAACTCAGACAGAATTATAGGCGCGAGTTAATGTAATGTCAGTAAACAGACATAACAGAGGAAGTGCAGAATATTATTATCATAAGTACATTATTCTAATAATTCCTAAGACAAAACAATTCACGTTCAGGGTAATCAGTGAAAATTTAAATAATAATTTTAAAAAATGTATTATAACAAAATATTTATTTTCATTAATCTGAATGTGTGGCCCAGTTGTCAGTCTGGCCACCCATAGATCCGCCCCTATTATTATGGTGCTAAAATATACTGTGCGTGAATAATTTTTATTACCTTTTACCAATGAGATCTGTGTGCATTAAATCTCACATTCATAACACATTATAATGCATTCATAAAGCATTATAAACATGACTATAAATATTTATGAAAAGACCTAACACATTATAGCCATGTTTATTATGCATTGTCACTGCCTTATGCATTCTGACTGCATTATGAAGCTCTCATCTATAATGCACTATAGAAACCTTTATACATATTCTTCAGGCATGGAACTGTTTGTGGCATGTTAACCTAACACCTCATTCCAGGAGCAGGATCACTATCCTTGGATCTTTTTTGGGGTTGGACTTGTACATCCTGTACTCCTGTGTGAGGGGGAGGTTTTTTTTATGTGCCCTTCAAATAATTTGGCAATGCAACTGAAAAAGTCTCACTTTTCCATGAGAAGTGATGGATCGCATTGATAACTAATATCTGATTGCCGATGACTGTCACTGTGATGAATCTCAGAAATTTCTGACAGGTTCATATTCTGCCCCTGAGAGACAGATGCAAATGGCTTTGACTTCCAGACTTCAGGCTTTGTCTGGCATGCAGATGGACGACGGTACTTACTTTGCCTAGGATTCCACCCAGGGATGGCGCTGAGCTCTGGAACTCGTCATTAATTCAAAGTGAGAGGGAAGAGGTGGTGGTGTGGTGAAGGTTGATCGCTGACACGAGATCAGTGCACCACGTGGGGGTTTTTTGCAGGATGTTTGACTGGTGGTGCGGGGGCCGTCTCAGAACTCCCATCTCCAATATCCATGATAAACTTCATCAAATGGCAAAAACGGAAAGCAGAGTAACACCTAACGACAGGAGGTCCTGGCTGGTGCTTCCTGTCCTTTCTGCCCTGTGCTCCTGTGTTCGGTCACCTACTTTGACGTTACACTGTGTGGTGCAGCATGCATTTACACCCTTGCTTCCACTCATTTCCTTTCTGAGCTCCGGTAGCTGGGAGCCGGGTTACCTTCCCGCCGTGCCGATTTCATCGTTCATTCTGCATGTACTTACGCCCTGTGTGGTAGCTCAGTGTGTCGTGAGTTGCTGGGGCTGCAGCTCTCAGTCGCTTAGTGTCTGACCATACAAGGGGATGGCTTCCAAAGGAGCACTGTGCCTTAGCCGCTGTGCTGACTGGAAATGAACTATTATACAAGCAGCTATTGAACATAGCTTGATGCTAATTGCACTGAGAAGTAACTGGTTTTAGAGCTAGTATAGGTAGCTAGCTACTGTATTACTTTCACCACAAAAGCTGGCTGAGTATGATTATCTTTAATTAATACCAGCTTTCCTCTGTTTATTTCCTCCTGCTACATAGCTATTAGGATTTTGGGATTTTCTTAATGGTGGAGATAAGTAAGCATGTCTCTGGACCAAACCTTGGTTACCCAAACACCTGTAATTAAACAGTGCGGCTGCAATCCTGAGCATCACTGGAGCCAGGTGCATCGAAAATAGGGGGCATGGAGGGGATGCATCCCTCCCCAATATCGTCAGCCTCCCCCCTTCCTACTTCACAAAAAAAATTATAGTGTGTTCCTTATCTTTCATTATGTATCCGGGCGTTACTGTGGCAAATTTGCTGCGTATGTGAGAACGTGCGGACGGAACATATACCTAACAAACATTGTAGTCCTATTTAAGAAAGAATCCATCCATTCATTCAGGCAATCAACCACTTGTTCTATTCAGGGTAACAGGGGGTGCCAAGCCTATCCAGGAGGCTACAGGCACAAGGCAGGGAACAACCCATCACAGGGCACACTCACACACCATTCACTCGCACTGGCACACCTATGGACAATTCTTCACTGCGCATGTTTTTGGGCTGTGGGGGAAGACCCAGAGTTCCTGGAGGAAACCCCACGACATGAGGAGAACATGCAAAATTTACACACAGGGAGCCACGAGCCCTGGTCCCAGAGGTGTGAGGCAACACTGATAACCACTGCACCACCATGCCACCTTCAAAATAAAAATCACTTCATCATAAAGATCAGTTTTTTTTCAGTTATGTTTAGTTGTGAAACTGGACACAAAATATTGTTAGTGTTATTTCTAATGACACCGTTTTTCTTATCATAAAATTATTTTAAAATCTTTCTTACATTGCATCCATTCACAATGTGACTATGCCCATTGTGATGTCATGATATAGCTCCTTACAAGACCTTCTAACGTGAGGCATGCCTCTGTGGCATTTGTTTCCTCTTTTCCAATATGCATGACAGCATATTACTAAATCTAGGCTAGTTTTGGGATATAGTTTGGCTCCCAATTTAACCTAATTATCATGTTGGGTTTCAGGCAGGAAATGGTAGAGTAGGTCAGGATGTGAGTTTGGGGGTTCAGGTTCCAGTATTTTTGAGCAGGATACTTAAATAGATTTTCATAGTAGAAAGTCTATCAGTATATATAACTAAAATGTATATGCTGCTTTTAATAAGAGGATTAGCTAAAAAAGTACACATTCACTAATATAACTGTTAATGATGCTGTGAATCAAGGCTGTTTGCTACAGAGTATGAAGAGACACTGGCTCATATTTTCAACCAGTGTTCTCATATATCTAAAATAAGCTGCGTGTCCTTTGCTTTTGATAATCTTGTAAATACACCCTTAACAGAATTCTTCTCAACGTGGATGCAGCCCCCTGCTCTCCCTAACGCATATGGAAACGCTAGGGGCTGGCCTTCCCCAAACCACTTCACGTGGGCCTGTGTTCAGTCACCAGCATCTGCCAGAGCTCTTCATCTTTACCTCAAGGTGCCCCAGGAAGCCATGACTGACGCGGGTATGTCAGCTCGGGGCAGCACCGGGGTGTGTCGGCAGGTTCAGGGGGAGGGCGAGTGCGATCCGCACCTCCCACCGTGCGTCAGCCATGTCCTCCCGGGCAGTTCAATTACACTCTCAGAGAGCTGTCGTGTTTGCTGATGCAAAGGCTTCTGGGCCAAGCCAGGTCAATACCGATGCCGAGAGCTATGGTTTATCATCACAGTCACACACTAATGGGGGGAGATGGGTTCCTTTGAGGCTAAATGCCTTTACAACTTTCTGCACCACCTCGTAAAAGCCTACATATACTTGGGGCACATAATCAGGTGCTGACAGACGGCTTTCAAGTTTCCAAGTAAAGTTCAATTGTTCTCTCTGGAGAAACAATTAGTGGGTAACAGGTTTTTTGCCTGTTTCAGGGTGCAGGCTACCTTAAGATCGATGGCCTGAAAATGTATATAAGTGGAGAACTCATAACTTCCTGTTGGCATGCATGCTGGTTCAAGGGTTAAGCTATACCTTTAAGAGAATTTTGATAGGTGAAATGGATTTTCTTGTCGTATCTACAGCAATTCACCATGATTAGATTGTTGATTACATATTAATATTTTTTGGCTGACAGCTTTTTCCAGAGTGACATACTGATAAGACCCAGAAGTGTGTGATAGATAGCTAACATGCCCCATTAACGAATGCCAGGTTCAGTAACGCTCCACTGGTGCATCATAGACAAAAAGAAGACTCAATATTGGTTCAGGAGTGTTTAACAGATGGTGTTGACGCACCCACTGGCTAGCACATTGGTGGAAAGCACACCTTGGTGTTGGTGCCGGCGTGCTTCACATGTTCCTTTGGCTATCACATCGGTAGAGAGGACAAACTCACTTGTAAACAATTACATAACCATTACTGGAAAAGCCAAGCTACATATTCACATTAGCACCCCCTACAGGTCTGGTTGATGTCTTGCATGGGTCCAGGTCTATTGATTAGTGAAAGCATTAGCAGATTACTCGTAGATCATTCTCCTTTTTTCTTACCTTGAGCTCAAATTTTATACCAAGGAAGATGATCCAGTCCCTTCTGAGGTGATTAGAAGCCACCAGTCAGGTCTTTGCATTCTCACCAAAATAGTCTGGTAACTGTCTGGCAGGTTCTGAATTTTGTTGTCCTGCACTCAGAAGATTCCTGTGTGCCCTCTGTGTCGTGGTGGAGTGAAGATAGAACTGACCAGTTGAGTCGTCAGTAAGTCACAGTCACAGAGTACTCAACTGGTTGGTTGAAACAAAATGTTGGTCTGGATTTTTTCTTTCTGCACCTGAACTATCCACCTCTGGCGGTGAAAGAGGAACAGATGGAGTGACTCAAAATGCACAACCCCTGGCACCTGAGATCCCCCCCAGCACCTCCTGTTTGACCGTTAGTTTATATAAATTGGCAAAGTCGTGGCTGAATCCCAGTGATGAAAATATTTGCCTTAAAGGCATTTGAGTGGGCGATGGACATTGTAGATTTATGAGACTGGAACAGTACTGTATGAGAGAAATGATGGAATTAGAGATAATAATCAGAGGAAGATTGCTTATTGTGCCAATTATGATTACACTGAAGATCAGAGCCATGGCCAGAAAGGACGGCTGGAAAGCTTCACACTTCTTTCTATCAGAACATCCAGATTATGCTGTGCCTGGGTTAATTAGAGCTGAGTGTGTTTTCAAATAGATATTAGCACTACGATGAGAAGCAGATAATTTGATAAATATTAACGCCGTACTGCGTTTCTCTCTGGGGGGGTAGTGATATGGTGGAGCTGAAGTGGCTCTCCTTGTCTGAGACACAGGGGCGTTTCATTAACAATTACCGTAGTAGTGAGATGCTGTGAAAAACCCAGAAGGTCTTCGATGCTGAGAAAGGCTGCCGCGGAGTGGCATTATGGCCATTGTTAAGAGGTAGAGAGGAGTACCTTTGTTCAGGCTTGATATAATCTTGAGGTAATACATTAATAATACATGCATATTATTATTCAGTGGGACCCCGGTATCTGTGGTTTCAGTGATCCACAGTTTACCACAGTTCGGAAAACAATTGGTAGGTCTTGGAAAGTCTATCACCTATGTATGCATGGGACTAGTGTATGTACATCATATTATAAGCAGTACATTTCCCTGGGAAAACAATTTGCTGCCTGATGTGTTACAATAAACTTGACGATACTGCCAGGTTACTCCAAAAGAGACGTGTACCAGGTCTAAGCCCATAGAAACTAGAAGCGTAAGTTTGGGTTTGAGTGATTGTGTCCAGCTTTGTGCCAGATAGTTAATGAAAACAAGCTGACCCTGATAGAACTAATTACTACATTAAATAACAGCAACTCAGTGAATTCTGCTTTGGCTTTGGAAATCTGAGGGGTTTCCTTGTGGAGAGAGGCTGTAGGTGTACATTTGACAGGGTACTTCTGCAATGCTTTTGAGTTTAAGGGGTTTATGAATAAATAGCTTTAAACATTTTCTTTGAAGACATTTCTGAACAGTGCTGTATATATTAAAATACTTCCATTATTTTCAGATAAATTCTCACCATTAACATTTCAAAACAGTGTATTTGCATAAAAATGATAAATAATGGATATCGCAATGAGGTAAATCTTTTTAAGCATCACTAGGGGTAGGGAGTGCCACGCCCTACCTGAAAAAGATTTATATTTCTATATATATGATATATAGACACACAAACACACTCAGTGGCAAAAAAAGTGAAGCACCCAGACGGAGTGGTGGAAATTAAATGAATCTGCATGTGGTGAAAGGTCATGTGACTGTATCGCAATGATTATAATATCAGATCAAATGGAAAACAGATTTGGCAGTATGGGCACACTGCTGGTCCCATGTCCGTAGGGTGTGGCACCCCCCCCCCCCGGGCCTGGATACATGCTGCGATACGGTGCAGAAAGGAGTCCTACAACCGTTGTATCCTCTCCTGCGGTACGTCGGCCCACAGCTATCGTAACTGGCCCTTAAGATCCTGCAGATTCGCACTGGGTCTGAGTTGACGTCCGAGCTGATCCAACATGTGTTCGATTGGGGAAAGATCGGGGGACTTAGCTGGCCACGGGAGGACCTCAACATGACGCAGGCAGTACACAGACACGTGCCGTGTGTGGACGAGCATTGTCTTGTTGCCAGACTGTACCTGGGTGCTATCTCAGGAGGGGTAAGACATAATAACAACCGATTCTTTATCGATTCCCATGGGGAAGTTCTCCTTACACCTCTCCCAGTTTGTTTTCTGTAGGTGAGAGCAAGCTGGCTGTGAAAGGCAGCCACCCATACCAGTGTCCAGGGAGCTAAGGGCCTTGCTCAAGGACCCACAGATGTGTCGAGGCTGGGGGTCAAACTGGCAACCTTCTGACCATAGGCAGAGAGGCTTAGCCCACTGAGCCACACGCTGCCCCCATCCTGATGCAGGATGTCACTGACGTAGCGCTGTGCCATCAGGGTCCCCCGAATAACTACCAGCGATGACCTGAAGTCATACCCTATGGCTCCCCACACCATGATGCCAGGAGTAATGCCAGTGTGTCACTCCACATCATTGGCAGGTTTGGTCCTCTCCCCTCGGCGCTGCCTTTTGCGCACATGACGGTCATCCATGGTAATGCAGAACCGAGATTCATAGCTGAACATGGTACAATGCCACTAATCATCAGGCAATGCCTCCCGGTTACGGCACCACTCCAAACGCAGCCGTCTCTGGGCTGGTGTTAACAGCTGCCTACGCATGGGACTGTGAACCTGTAGTCTGGCTGATGTCAGTCGTTGAGACATGGTGCAGGATGACACGGGGTGTTGTAGAGAGTCCAATATCTGTGTCTGGATGGCAGGCGCAGATGTCATGGTGTTCTGTAATGCTTGGTGCACAACATGACAATACTCCATTGGTGTGGTCTGTTTTGGGTTACCAGAACCTTCACAACATGTGTGGATGCCCTCATGTGCCCATTGGTTCCAACATCAGGTAACTGTGACATCTGCATGCCCCGCATGCTGGGCAACTGCACGATACAACCACCCGGCCTCATGCAAACCCACAATGAGTCCTACCCGACTGTGTCAAGTGCTGGTAATGCTGTGTAATGCGTCTGTTGGGCATCCTCTATGTCTGGTGACTAGACATGCCAGCTCCTTGCAAATCGAATCGTTTACATACCCATCGCTGGTCTGCACATGTACCAAATTGCATCCAAATTGGACCATTACTTTTGGGTGCTTAAATTTTTTTTATCACTAAATGTATTTTTTCTGTCAGCTTCAGAAATTGCTGAAACTGTGAATCTATAACTACACAGGTACCTTTTAGTTATGGATTCTGTATGTGATCAATACCTCAAAAGTATCTACTGACGCTAAACATAGGGACACATGGGTGAACCACAGACTAATCAAAAGCATAATATACCTGTACAAAAACAACACTTTTACAAAAACTTATTTGTCACTGAGTGTGTGTGTGTGTGTGTATATATATATATATATATATATGTATATGTGTGTGTGTGTGTGTGTGTATATATATATATATATATATAAACGACCTGGCAATTAGCAATGTGCTCTAGCACAGAAAACAATGAAAGATCTTTG
>JAAGVU020000049.1:4380108-4402878 GCA_011763525.2 Mormyrus iriodes
TTTGTGTGGGTACTGTGCCTGACATTTCAGATTTGTGTGGGTACTGTACCTGACATGGCATATTTGTGTGGGTACTGTACCTGACATGGCAGGTTTGTGTGGGTACTGTGCCTGACATTTCAGATGTGTGTGGGTATTGTGCCTAACATGGCAGGTTTGTGTGGGTACTGTACCTGAAATGGCAGATTTGTGTGGGTACTGCACCTGACATGGCAGGTTTTTGTGGGTATTGTACCTGACATGGCAGGTTTTTGTGGGTATTGTGCCTAACATGGCAGGTTTGTGTGGGTACTGTACCTGACATTGCGCTGGCAGACTACACTGCTGATGGTCTCAAGCATCATGGGATCTCTTTCAGACAGTTGATGCCATATGTTAACCTGACTGTCATGATGAGTCAGTCAGCAGCCCTGGGACCTCCCACCACACAGGCTGTGGGTTTGGCTGCTGCCCCCAGCTGTGTGTGTGGGTGGACTTTACATACTCCTCCTGCACTGGCGTTTTTGGCTGAGTTGCATTTGTCTCTTTTGTAGTTGTAGTGGTGAGCATCATATCCAATCAATCCAACGTGTAAACAGAAAAACTGAATAACACCCATCTTTAAAACTTCCTTTTTTCTCTCAAAATTCATCCAGAAAGTGCGAAAATGTAACATCAAGTTTCGAGTACAGGGCCCTTTGTTCCGGTCTGAATAGAAATGCCATCGACCTTATTAAAATCACACTGATTGAAAAACACACTCCTGCAAATGGAAACTACTGAACCAGAAAAACAAAATGTAGTACGTTCAAGTCAGCGCTAGACAATATATGTAAAATTATCTAAAAAATAAAAAGTAATTGGAGTAAATGGCTAATTAACAGGAACAGCTTGTACTAAAGTCACAGTGTTCCTGATGTGTGCCTACAAAGTGAGCCCACTGCTTTAAACCGTGCTCAGATTGTACTGTGCGTTACAAAGGCATTACCCACTGTAGATAGTGCGCAGAAGACAAATGCAAGTTTAAAGCAAAATATGACCGATCGAAGTGCTGAAAGTCAGTAGCCTTCATAACTGCTTTTTGAGCGCGCACGTTCCATGCCATTAGTGATGAATATTAAGTAATTTATCTCCATGCATTGAGGTGAGGCTTATGTGTGACTATTCGTAAGGTTTTGGTAACGTCACGTCCCTCTACTGAATTATTATTTCCCATTTTCATAATGCGGTGTGCCGAGATGTGACCAGTAGCAAGCTTAACAGGCAATATCTTTAATATACACTGTATAGATACAGAATGCACAACCAAAACCACTCAAACCACAGCTAATGACGGTGAATCTACTCAAATACAATATTCGTCACTGTATTCCAGCACTGTTCTTCACTTGAAAAAATCTCAGGAGAGATGACATGTTATGGGGATCATGCACCTTAAACTGCTAATATTACTCAGAGTAGGTCTCTGTTGTTGTTCGTATTGTTCATTCTCATCACTTTTCTAGCAGTTCGCTGACCTGCTGAAACTTGTGCTAAAAACAAATGCTAAGCTCTTAGTTCCCACTCACACTGGGCTGTTAATAGTTTACTATGTGGTGGAATGAAAAGCAGAATGGCATCCAAGAGTATCGAGTATAGGATTGCGAGTAGGGGCCTGGAGCCTATCCCAGGCAGCATAATGCACAAGGCAGAGGGACACCATGGACAGGACAGCAGCCATAAGGTAGGGGTTAGCAAACTAATCCAATCAGGTAAAGCCTTTTGCAGAAAGAAAGCCAGACACCCACCAAGGTCAACCTGCAAGGGTTTTCCTAAGGAGAAAAAAATCAGTATAAAATAAACAAACAAAAATGAAAAATGCATGAAAGGAGTAACAGACTTTTCATTCTTCCACACTTTTCATTATTTTCCTTCTTGCATTTACGGCGCTGGGCGTAAATGACTTTAATCATCCAAATATGCCTTTTCCATATGCCTATTAAGTATTGAAAGAGATATGACTAAGTTTTCAAACTGCTTACTCTACCATACAATAAGGTGAAATACACCATTATATGAGTAGCTCTGTGACCATTTGTATACAGTAGTCCCCCGTAACCGTGGTTTCAAGCTATCAGTGGTTTACCATGGTCCAGAAAAAAAAGTAAAATGCAATGTCTCTCCGTCATTCTTTGATAGCTATTATTTTTTCATTGCTGTATCGTCTCTTGAGAATTAGGCTAAAACTTCAGAATCCCTTCCATTCGACAAAGAGAGAGTAAAGTACTGTACAGGACCGTAGCCTATAAAAATGTTCACTGTAAATTATTACTGCATTTAATACGTAAGTACACAAAAATATCATTATGCATGGGGTCCACGGATGTTTCACTACTATCCATGGTTTCAGCTATCCGGGATAGGTCTTGGAACACATCACCCACGGATACTGGGGGGACTACTATAAAAAAATCAATAGCACTATACCTCATATAGAAGGACGGTATTTTATTGATGCATAAATAGCAGGAAGCCCTAGAGGTTGTTGGGGTCAAGTGACTGACACATCTCTTTAGCGTAAGGTAAAGCAGGGGTGGTGGTCCCTCTTTTTAAGAAGTGGGATCCAAAGATGTGTTCCTACAAAGGGGTCATACTTCTTGGCCTCCCTGGGAAAGCCTATGCTATTCTGTCCCTGTATGAATGCCCTATGAGCCGTGACCCCATCCTTAGCATGAAATATAAGCCCTTTAGAGTGGCTGATGGCTTCTGGCAAAGGTGAGTGTCGTCTCCACTCTTGTTTGTGATTTTCATCGACAAAATATCAAGGTTCAACCATGGCTGGAAGGGCATCCGGTACGGGGGCTAGAAGTGCCATCCCTGCTATTTGTAGAAGATGGCATGCATTTGGCCTCATACAGTCAGGACCTCCAGCACACACTCCAGTGATTCAATGCTGACTGTGAAGCGGGGATGAGAATTGGCACCTCCAAATCCAAGGGCAGTGCACTCTCAGGAAAGAGTGTGCTTTACTTTTCAGGTGAGGGGGGAGACTTTGCCCTTAATGAAAAGGTTTATGTACCTTGGGGTCTTCTTCACAAGTGATGGTAAGAGGGAGGTTGACAAGTGAGCTGCGGTCTTGAGGGCACTGAGGAGATCTGTGGTGCTGAAGCGAGAGTTAAGTTGTCAGACAAATCTTGCAGTTCACCTGTCAGTCTATGTCCCTATTCTCACCTATGGTCATGAGCTCTGGGTAATGACCAGAAATAAGGTCTCTCTGCAGGGTTTCTGGGCTCATTCTCCATGACAGGATGAGGAGTTTGGAGATCTGGAAAAGCCTTGAAACAAAGCTTCTGCTCTTTTGTATTGAGAGGAGTCAACTGAGGTGGTGTGACTGATTGGCTCCCACAGGAACTGTCTTGAGTGATGGGTCCCACTGAGGGAAGGCCTTCCTCAAGGTTCCCACTGAGGGGAGGTTGAGGACACATTGGGGGGATTTTATCTCTTCATTGTTTTGGCCATTGGCATCAAAAATCATATTGGAGTGTGTAGGCATGGAGAAAGAGCTCTTGTCTGACCTCCTCTGCATGTTGCTATGGTTAGCCTCACAGCAAAAGGTGGGTCAAAGATCAGGTGATGATGACATACGAAACCATTGGCAATGATACTGTTACAGCATTACCATCACATGTATCATAATATCTACTATATAAGTAATAACTTCACCATGTACACAATCAACTAAAGCCACACTGCAGAAGCAGTGTTTTACAGCGTTAATGTGTTTGTATGCTACCATTAAAAATAAAAACATTTCATAGGCTAAAGTGTGGCTTATTATCTAATATGGATTTTACACTGTGATGTTTGTGGAAATGAGCATATTAGCTCGTAATGAAAAGGAGACTGGACTTCTAGATGCATATCTGATAAACAGTAAAACAGTTTAAGGTTGGGTCATTGGACTGAACAGGCCCTCTGGGGGGGTGTGGTCCTTTAGTTTAGAGCAGGGGCCAGTGTGTATGCAGGTTTTTGGGATAACCTTTAGGTCTTCTGTTCAAACCCAGGTGTGAGGATTCCTCAGCCAATCAGCCCTCTGATTAGTCATCTGATTAGGGAGTTGCTGCAAAAACCTGCATACACAATGGCCCTTTCTGGATAAGACTGGCCACCTCTGGTTTAGAGGTAAGCAGAGTTGTATAGTAAAGGAATGGACAGCACGCACTGCAACCCAAATGGTGGTGGTCAAGCAGGAAAAGCTTACTGGGAGAGCTTGATTTTCACTGTGCACCTGGTGGCCAGCTCAAATAAAAATAAAACACACCAGTTCATACACATTAAGTAGAAGTAATCAGCACTTTAATCCCCTGACAAGCCGGCACAGCTCACCATCTCTCAGAAATGAAATATATTTCACGTTCTTTTACACTGTTTCAACACATCGGCCATTGATATAACCACAAACTTTGTTTGGCTTCTTTCCTTTCCCGAACACCACAATGCTGTACAGCCTCATTTCCAACTCCACACTGACCAGACAGAATTTAACTTGAATTAATACGTCTCCTTTCTGCCTATTGTGATAGAGGCCAAAAATAATGCATAAACGTACGGCTTTAAATGTGTCGCTAATCTGATTGCTTTTGTGAAATAGGCTTGCGTTTATGGTATTAAGTGTATGTATAGCACATGTAAATATACAGCGGATTCCTATTGTAAAAGTTAAAATTCCTGAAATATTCTATCAATAATATAATATAACAATAGCATAGATCATATGACAAAGCTAAGGGAAGCTACACTGCCATCCCTAATTATTGGCACTCTTGGCAAATAAACGCGCTCTGAAACAAAAGTCTTATGTCTTAATAGCTCTTTTTCTCAAATGCATGTGTATCGCAATTATTGGTATCCCTAGAAAGTCATATGAGTAACACCTAACTGAAGGATTTTCCCAATAATGTTGTATAAAATGTTGCAAAGTAAAGCAGTTTTGAAGCTTGCAGGCACTGCTTGGGCACGTGACTGAGTTGGAGTCTCGGGTGTGTTCTTTCCATGAAATGCATGACCATTATGGAGACTCAAATGAGGATTCAAGGAACCCAAACTTACAGTCGAATTTGACTAATATACCGAGACCGAGATGAGGTACAGAAACCAAAACCAGCACAAACTGTAACTCCACCTCCCCCTGCCTCTACCCCACCTCCCTATAAATAAATTTAAGACCCCTATTATAGCCTGCACACGGCACGTTAAAGATGCTAATGGCCGCCTCGATAAAGCTGTACGATCCATCACTGTCTGCCGTCTCAGGCTGGTGCACCCAATGTTCGCTCATCTCCGAGGCCGTCTTCACTGTAAGCAGCTGGGTAGAGAGCGGACGGGTGAAGCGCCAGTGAATCTGCTCTCATAGGGAATTGTCAGCCAATTAATTATTGTGCTTTCCCCCAACATTCCATCGGAAAATGGCCCCTTTTCAATGGAGATTAACTTATCAGCCCGGCAGGCCCTACTTACTATCTCCGATGCTCCATTTCATCCATTAATTTATCTGTCACTAAATAGAGGGGAGGAGCGAGTGGCGAGAATCCGGAAGGCTGACAGCGGCACGTGTCCGACTTCCATGCTGCTTACGACCTAGATGTTTGATTGAAGAGTTGCTGGCAAAGCAAAAGACATGACTGCCTTATGCCCATTAAACATGCACCTGCTGGCATCACAGACAAAACATTAGAGGTATCATGGTTGCACAATGGTACTGTAGAGGGAAAAAAAATCAAGCAACACTGCTTAAAGTATTACTACAGTTTCTACACCTGTTGGGTGGAAAATGGTTCGGGATTTTACCAGTGACAGACCTTTCCACATACAGGCAAGGAAATGCATTGTATTCCACAATTTACGAGACTTACGATTTCTTCTCTTAAAGGAACTTTTCTTGAGGCACCTGTGAAGTTACTGTCAGATTCCTTGCTACATCTGAAATCCCAGTGGTACACCTTTACTACCAATACACTAGCTCCAGCTGTTATCTCCCACACTACTGCTACTTAATCCTTATGGCTTCTGGCGTTACTTACGTTCCGGTAGCATTGGACTAAAAACACACTGGTTGACAGGATTCCCCATCAGCCAAGAGCAATTCAGAGATTTGAAACCTAGCTTCCTTCAGTTCTGTTTTGAAGACAGTGGCACAGTCTCTGCATTCTACTTCTGAACCTCCGGAGCCTCAGAGATTGAAACTAGGGGTTAGCTTGTCTTTCTAATTGGATTAGCCTAATTAATGACTCGGGCAATCCAAACATTTCAGGGCAACTGGCACAGCTGCACAAGTCATGACAGGGCTGACTCTGTAAGATGATTATTTTCTTCTTCCTGGCAAGAACCGGCATGGACATACATAATTAACGCTGTGGGACTTCCTAAAGAAGGCAACGCAGACAATATTGGATAGTGCGTAGGTGCATCAAATCCTCACATAGTGATTGTTCTGTACTTTAGAAGGTCCTGGGAATGTCAGAATCGATAATGCAGTATCAAAGGAATTCCAGTTGTCTTACAGTATCAAGAGTGAATCTGTGGGAAGCTAATTCTGCTGGAAGACGTTTTATCCTTTGTGCTGTATTTTAATATATGTGGTGCTGTAAGTGCATCTGTGTGAGGCTGAGTAGGGAAAGTGTTGGAAGTGAAGATCTGAAGGTGGGGAATAGTAAGAGACTAAGGCAGATAAACACATTTCCTTCATATTCCACCGCATAGAATTGAATCCTTAACACTTCAGCCCATCTTGTATGTGAGTTAAGATTTTATTCTGTGAGGCTCAAATGAAACGATGGACAAATTTCCCTTGAAGAAAGTTACCTGATCAGTACAAATCAGCTCAGATTCCTTTGTCTGGAAGAGACTCGTTGGCTGTTATTTAGTTATCCCTTATTTAATTGTGAGAAAGTGCTATAATGGTGGGAGCCAAATTAAGCCAAACGAGGTAGAAACGCAGCAGTAGGCTGAAACAGTTGGAGTAGGACTAGATGGCCTTCAGCAGTGGGGAGGGTCTATCTCTTATAGCGAGTGGGATACTTTTGTTTGAAAGTTCAGTGCTTGCTTAAGGCCTTGTTAGCTGCTTTTCTCTGACTGTTCCGTCGGCATTTTTGCCATGAACCTTTTTCAATCAATGTCATATTATAATTCTTTAGACTGGTTTTCTCTTTGGACTGTTAGCCCCCATCATGATTAAACACTGGCTAAGAGTTTTTTTGCTTTGTTTTTTAAATCCTACTTAATTTATTAGACCCTGCCTGCATCCTAAATATAAAGCTTGTGGGCACATAGTTACAGACTACATTATTATTATTGTTGTTTTTTTATAATAATAACTGTATATGGGGGAGATTAAATGCAGGGTGGGGGATCCACATACAGAGGGTGAAATTCTCCACAAAACAGAAGATATCTGTTTTCCCATGTTTTCACCCAACTGCCCCCTACAGGTGATTCTTAGCCAATCGTCTCATGTTCATTTGGCTGAACTGTGAGAGGTGTTAGGCCGCCCCTGCACCACACCCATCTGTGTGTCCCTCTTTTACCCTGTTCATTTTTTAAAATTGCCTTCTTGGGAGCTTTCCATCCATGAGCCTGTGCACATTATCATTTTCTGAAGTGTGCAGTATTTCATTTCTGATGGTTATTGAAATATGCAGGGTTTTCTGCTTAACAGAGTACCAGAAAATTTAGCATTTTCTTAGAGTCATCAATAACGCTGAAATTATCACCGAAGCAACCAAAAGTAAAAGTATTCACCAAAATTGCATTCTGTCTTCTGCCAATGATTGTGTCTACTCTCTCTCTCTCTCTCTATCTATCTATCTATCTATCTATCTATCTACAGGTTATTGCCCTAGTGATTCACTGACTAACAAGCTAAGGATAATTGGGACATTAATTATCATTTTGACAAAGATAATGTTGTTGACTGTATGGATGCATGGATGAAGGCATGGATGGATGGATGATTGAACAATGCCATTCATTTCAGAAACTGCAATTTCCTGTGTCCGACAATCTTCTCCTGGTCAGGTTTGCAGCACAGAGTGCACCCTACCCCAATCCCCAGAGGACACACCCTAGACAGACTGCCTATTCATCGCAGGGCACACACATTCACATGGTGATACACCCTGAGCCATTTAGAGAAGAAAATTAACCTGACTTCATGGGCTGCGAGAAAAAAATTGAAGAAGCCAGACTTTATGGTAATACCATCCATATTCAGGCATACAGTGCCATAAAATTATGCTCCCCACAGACCACAGTGCAACATACAAACAGCAGCCACAAACATCAAGTGAGAAGGGGTGGGTTTCACAGTACTTACCGTGAAGTGAAAAATACAGGACAGTGTGAAACTGAGGGGCTGGACACAATAAGTTCTTCTACAAAAGTATATAAATGTTAGTGTTTATAATATGAGTGAAATGGCAGGAGAATGATAAAGTAAAATAAACCAGAGTTTTTCAGTTTATCGTACATGTGAAATCCTTCATGGACTGATGATGCATAATCATTCTGAATTATATCTGATGTTCCCGGAATATGGTTGCTGTAGTAATTATGCTTTCCTCAATTTTAGTCCCAAAAATATGAAACAGGAGCAATGTCTGTAAAAGCTTTTAGAGTGTGCTTGTATTCTATGCAATACCGTAATAAAGCATTACATGAAAAACTGTGGGTGATGATTCAAGGGCAGGAATGAGATCTTGGGAGTTACAGTTAGAGAAACACAAAAATGGATGCCCAGTGAACTCATAAGACTTCAAAAGATGAAAATGGCCAGAGTCGCTGAATCTGGCAGATTCAGAGGAGCAGTAAGACTTGTAACCTGGTCTCTAAACTTCTCATTGTGTGTAATTTTGTATATTTGTGTGTGTGTGTGTGTGTGTGTGTGTGGTCATGTATATATTCCATTTTTGGTACCAGTCGTCCCAGCAGTGTGATAAAACCTGTTATTTTGACATTGTGGGACCATCTTTCAGTCTCCACAAGTCTAAACTCAATGTTATAAAAATCCGTGACTGCAATCAAAAATCTTGTATTTTGTTTGGTTATTTATGGGTAAGGTTAGGGCAGGGTAGTGGTGCATGTGCGTGTATGTTGTCATTGATGGGATTAGGATTATGCCTATAGAAATAGATGGAAAGTCTCCAGAAAAAATACATATATGTAATATATCTCTCACTCTCTCACTCTGTGTATGTGTGTGTGTGTGTGTGCGCATGTGAATGTTCAATTTCAATTCAATTCAATTTTATTTGTATAGCGGATTTTCTCAACATTACATTGTCATAAAACGCTTTACATTATCCCTGCCCAAAGCCCCCAGTGAGCAAGCTAGAGGCGACAGTGGCAAGGAAACACTCCCTAGAAGGAAGAAACCTTGGGAGGAATCAGACTCAAAGGGGGAGCCCAACCTCCAGGGTGTGTGTGTGTGTGTGTGCATGCATGTGTGTGGATGTGTGTGCGAACCTGTGTGCATGTGTGTATGTGCATGCATGTGTATGTGTGGTTGATTGTGTATGATTGTGGTGGGTGCATGAGTGTGTGTGTGCACGTGCGTGCATGTGTGTGTGCATGTGTAGGTGTGGTGTGTGTTTGCATGCTCATGTGCGTGTGCATGCATGTGTAAGTGCATGCCTGCATATGTGCATGCATGTGTATGTGTGTGAGCGCGTGTGCATGCATGCAAATGTGAATGTGTATGCATATGACGTTCTATGTTTCATATGTTGTGTGTGTTTATGCATGGATGTATGTGCATGTGTGCGCGCATGTGCATGCATGCAAATGTGAATGTGTGTGCATGCGTGTGTGTGTTTATGCGTGGATGTATGTGCATGTGTGCAAGTGTGTAAATGTATGTGTGTGCATGTATGTCAGGGCGTGTGCACATTTGTACGTGCATGCATGTGTGCACGCACATGCTTGTTTGCATGTCTGTGCGTGCATATGCATGTGCTTGCCTATGTGCATACATGCATGTCTCTGAGTGTGCATGTATGCGTGTAGGTGCATGTGTGCATGTATTTGTTTGTATGCATGCTTGTGTGTATGTGCATGTGTATGTATGTATGCATGCATCTGTGGCTGCATGAGTGGATGTGTGTGTGTGCGTGTGTGTGTGTGTGTGTGTGTGCTCCCTGCTATGCACTGATAGGCTGTCCAGGGTGTCCTTTGCCTTGTGATTCTTGCGACAGACTTCAAGCTTGATGTTTTCCTGTTCTAAATAAATGGATGCATGGATGGATGCAGAGCAAGATCTTTTATTGGAAAACATTCTCTGTGAATGCTATGTTTATAAATATCTGTGAGCACATTCATAACACTAATTATACAATTTACAAATTATACTGCATTCATAAAGCATTTTTTCCACAATATAGCCATGTTTATTATACATAATGAATGCTCTGTGGAGCTTTTATCTATAAAGATAAAGATAATCTTTATTGTCAGTGTCACTTGGACAACGAAATTGAAAATGCAATTCGACTCAATGTACTATAATGCACTATAGCAGTGTTTCCCAACCCCCAATGGTTGTGGCCCCGTAGTAGGCCGTTGGGGTATTGAAGGTGGGCCGCCAAATGTTGCTGTGCACCTTTTGTGGATAAATGAATGAGAGGCTTGAATTAAAGCTACAACCACCAGAAAATGGAGTGATAACTTTAAACGGGATCACTTAAACTTAGAATAAACCAGATGAAACTAATAAAGGGCAAACAGAGACATTAAAACAAAAATGAAAGATTTGGAGGAAATACATATGGCAGCGAGAATTACATCACCAGCATCGCCAGGTGAGTCAGCATGTTCATTAAAAAACAAAATTTTATTTTACCACAGCATTGAAAATATGCAAGAAAGAAAGTTGATATCTGTATTTAGATTTGACATGCTTGCTCAGTGGCATTTGTGCATATGTTGCCAATAACATGCGTGCTTACATTTATTGTGGGCCACAACTATTTGGCAATTATGAAATTGGGCCATCAAATGAAAAATGTTGGGAAACTTTGTACTACAGATACCTTCATAATACAGTACAAAGTATCCTTAATTCTCATAATGAGTATTATAACGCGTCATGAAGGTATTTATGCTGCAGTATAAATGAGAGATTCATTGGAGCTTATGAAGTATTATAATCAACATTATAATGTCTTATAACTTTCAATAGCAGATGCCGTAATGCTTTATTATTTCTTATACAACCATTATAATGCAGTATGAAGGTATATATACATTATAGATGACAGCATTAAATAAAGTGTAATTTTTTTTAAATTTTAATTCCACAAGTGAGATTTGATACAATGTGCAAATATTAGACATTTACAGTAGAATATTACTGTTTCTGAGCATTAGAATGCTTCTGAGGAAGAATATTGAGGTCTATTCAGGGATCGCTAGCATCAGGAGGAGAAAGGACTGATACAACACAACAAGGTGGAATCTACTGTATAGACAGTAAGAAGATGATGAATGGATGAATGGATGAATGGATAAGCATCCGTATGCAAATTAATACAAATTCATACATCCAGCTGCATGAAAAATGGCAGGAAGGAACAAAGAAATCAGAGTGATTCCAGGTCTAATTTCACAGTATCACAAATAGAATGAGGAAAAAATATGAAATTGGAAACATGGAGTTTACATAAAGAAGCACAAGCTAAAGACAATGTGATTAAAATAGAAACAAGGACAGTGAGTTTGTTTTCCTTTTCTTTGTATTCATCGCAGTTTTCTCGTAAAATATTTCGGTATAGTTTCGGAATCTGTCACGGGTGACAAAAATGGCATGATGATTTATGCATAATTTTCAGTTTTGCTAGAATGTCAGCTCTCCTTTTGCGTTAAAAACAAATTAATAAGAAATAGTTTTATCGAACCCTTCACCATATTCAGTTTTCTTCAGTTCTCATCAGTTTTTCATCAATTTTATCCAAAAAAATCCAGATGCACTGATAATTTGTTCCCATCTATTTGTAACCTCTCACACTATCGATCGTGATTCCTACCCAATGAGGCATCAGTGTTGTAAGATGTTTGCTGAAATGGAAACTAGACATGTCTTCTTACACCCACACACGACCAGAGACGGCCCACGTGACTCATAAACTCAGGCCTGGCAGTCCTTACTGCAAGGCAAAATAACAGCAAGCCCATTTTGTTCTTCATAACTGGCTGAAACAGCAGAATATAGACTGTAATAAAATAACCAGGAAAATGTTCATTTCATAAAATTAAATCTAATTCACTAACTAAACTATATAATACAAGAGAGTTTGGCCACCCTGACTCCAAGGCAATCAGGGTGTAATATTTAGTTATAAAATAACATTCCCAAATAGATATGCACAATGATGGTACAGACATATCCAAATAAACTGATGGTTGTACACTGTCAGAAAAAGGGGGACCAATTTATACCTTTGCTTGTCACTGTGGCACACGTAAATGTACATTTTAGTCTAATTTAAGAAATGGACTCTGAAGAACATCCCCAAGATACAACATTAATGTACCCCCAACATTGATCCTCATAGTCCATTTCTGTGCCTTAAAAGGTACGATTAAATACAGCTATAGGGTACAACTGGCAGACCCTTGAGGGTACAGTCCCAGTGACAAGCAAAGGTTTAAATTGGTCCCCTTTTTTCTGACAGTATAATTGAAGCAAAAGGTGGCCCTACTAAGTATACATCAGGGGACTGATCACTTTTACAGCCCTTTTTCTTTTTAAATTTTCAGAACTGTTGCCTTTTTTGTTACCTGAATGTTGTCATGCAAAAGCACTAAATAACGCCGGAAAAAGACGTCTGCAGTGGGTTTTGATGTCTGGCTGTAAGATGAAAAAAGTGGCTATTTAAACAGGGTAGCTGATTTTGTATAGGCATTCTATGTGCAATAAAGTGTAATAACACTGGGAAAAAGTATTGGACAAGCTAAGTGAAATTGCTTGGTGGAGAAGCCTTTGTTTGCGATGACAGCTTTAAGACACGTCCTGTATAAAGAAGAATCTCTCACATTGTGCCAGTGGGATTTTGGCCCATTCTTCTACACAGACAGCCTTTCAATTTTGAAGATACTGACACCGATTTGTGGTATAATAAAAAATGTTCTTCTTTATTAACACATGAAATAACAAGACAATACATTTAAAATTCAAGTAAGTTATAGTGGAAGTAATGAGTGGCTACCTGACTACTTCTGTAGTTTGTTGTCTATATTCATAATTGACATAAATGCTACATTTCAGTTAGAGTTTAGTGAAAATAAAGTTCCATCCATCCATCTATCCATCCATACATATATACATACAAACATTTTCTATCTCCTCTTGTCCTATCCAGTTTGGTGTGGGGTCCAGAGCCTATCCCAAAAGCTAAAGGTGATAAGGTTCATTTTTCCCATTTACATTCATGGACTCTTTAATTAAAAGCTCTAGCTTTAATAACAATACAATGCATTAAGTGAGAGTTGCATCACTCCCGCCCAGTGTCACAGAAATAACCCTGGACTGATTCCCAGGCTCTTTGTCTCAGTTGCCTGAGCTAACGTTCACAGTGAGTTGTTCTTTTTGCCAGTTTCGGAACATATGTCTACTTGAACAGATTTTAGGCTATAAGTTGAAATCCTGCTTTGTTTACAGCTACAATACGTACCTGAACCCTGCCTTATTGTTAAACACCACTGAAATATTTGGGTAGCTCAGCCAGTATTCCATTTTGCTGCAATATACAGCTTGCTTATGCGTAAGTTATATTGCAGCTGGCCTACGAGTGCCCTTAATCTTTCAAGATGTATAAATTGCTCTGGTGAACAGAAATCATGTGGCATCTGTCATGCTTTTGGGTTCTTGAAAAGCGATATATAAATTCAGTGTGTTATTATTATCTCCGAAGAATCAAGGGGACCAAATATCATGTAGACCTATACTATCTAAAATAATTAAAACATATGCGAGCGTATCAATGGCAGGGAATATTAGATTACAGTTTGTAATTCTCCCCTCTATTAAGACGCGAGCTTCCAGACTGCAAACATGCCATCAATGAGCCAGACACACGTGATCTTGGGAGGGGGGGGCTTTGATACAATAAGTCAACAATATGGGTGGTCACATCTTGTCATATGCGGCCATGCCCCTGGTTATTGAGGTTTCCAAGGACTTCCAGGGGTCTAATAGGGTGTGTGTGTGTCTGCTGGAAGGGGTATTGAGATGCTGGGGGTGTTGGCACTATATACAGTGAACAGAAGAACAGAGACTCCCATCGCCTTGAAAACAACCCAATACTTTTCTCAGCAGACCAAGGGTGGAATTAAGCTGTGCGCACTGGGCCAGACAAGCGAGGATACTGAACATTTGTCAGGAAAACAAATACAGGCACAAAGACCTTTGCAGCGCGATGTAGAAAAAGAGACTGTACACATACATCAATACTTTTATAGGGCACATTGGGGACAGAGACATATCTGGCTGTAGAGATAACATCTGGTATACAGTATTTGTTTTTAGTTACTTATTTATCCCTGTTATTAAGAAATGATACACACTAGGAACATGACACAGATATGAGTATTTGAGTTATGATTTCCCTGCCTCAGCGGTAGAATATTTGCCCTAAAATTCTCTTGCTCCACAAGAGTCCACCGTACCATGACTGTTTTCTCCGCTGTTTGTTCTCATGTTTCCTGTGACAGGTGGTGTGGTCTTCCATGTGTGGAGACCAGGGAAATAGATTACACAACCTGTGGTCCCTTTCAATAGCTAACAAAAATGCAAAACAAACAAACAGAGAGAAATGCTAAACAAACATGGAAACAAACAGGTAACATAATTATTCAGGGCCTAAGAGCTATGAAGTGATTGACTTCATAACATAATTTATTTAATATAGATAGATAGATAGATAGATAGATAGATAGATAGATAGATAGATAAAACTAATAATGACATGCAAAGCAGCACAGCCGTCTGTTTTCTAAAACCTAATCCAACAATAACAGTAAACAAACAAGGTGGCCAACTCGCTCCTGCATATTCCCACCATCTCCAGAACCTGTACCCCTCTGCCCTTCTGACTCTACTTATCCTTTACAATGTTATTAGGCCAGTCAGGGTCAGCTGAGCATCATTCAGACGACTGCACAGCCTCAGTCATCATTCATTGTGGAATCCCCCAAATTTCATCTTCTGTCAGCTTTGTGTATAACACGGTAAACTTTTGGTGCCATTTCATTCTCCTGGGACTTGAACCTCAGGTCTTTAAGCCCATTTTTCTCATCGCAAGCTAATTGTTGTTCTAAATAGCTTAATTAATAGATGGCTATATTGGGATTTTTAAGACAAAAACAGACAATTAAATAAATAAATAAATGTAAGTGATAGCCAATAAGTTATGAAGTCCAGTGAACTGAAATTCTCCTCAAAGGCTGGAAATCCTCTTGAGGAAACAGCTGGTCACATGACTGTTTTGTCACATGACTGCTGCCCGAGTCACAGCACCAGGGTCACGTCCGCATTTCCAGATTAGCATGAGAATTTAATTCTGTGACCAGTACTCTGATTAAAACTGATGGCCCGCTTATTTTTCTGGACACAGGACTATAGTACTAGTACAATAGTAATAAGTCATTTCAATAAAGGATTTCACACCACTAAAGGTAGCTTCTTATCCAGAGTAATTTGACAGAGTATCACCAGGGCATTCTGTGCCTACATGCCATCTTGTTCTTCTAAAAAAATCATTTTATCATACTGTAGGCTGTCCTGGGGGTGTCGGACTTGTTTAATAACTTGGTCTCACAAGTTATTCCTCTTGGAAGCTCCAACTTCACCAGTTCTCCCATGAAGGTCACCCCCCGCCCCCCCTTCTAGTTAAATCTATAAGGTGTTACATAGTTGCCTTCACAGTAAATAAATAAAGGATTTTATGGGGCAAGGCTACAAGGTTATTCAAAGAATATTGCTAATTCATTCCACCATCTCCCTGTTCTTCTCAACTGAAGACTGCCGTGATCTTCCTTCTTCACCTCTCGTAACCTGGACTGGCCTTCTAAAGCTAGCTAAGACCTGTGACGGCAAGTGCCAACATAAAGAAGATAAAATATGGGTCTGCTTTTTCGTTCCTGTCAAAATGGCAGTTTTCTCCCACGCTTGTTGTGCTGTATCAGTCCTTTCTCCTCCTGCTAGTTGCTACAGTAGTTATCCCTGAATAGACCTCGATATTCTTCCCCAGAAGCATTCTAATGCTCAGAAACAATTAAACCCATGTTTAACTGTAAAAAAAAAGCCCGTGGCCCCTGACTAGAGAGAGCACTACATTCGTGGCCTTCAATCTAACACAAATAGGAACATTTTGTTAAGCTATTGCAGTTATAAATGCTAATCACAGCCAACAGCTGACACAGCCTTAGGTTTTTAATCAGAGCAGAAGTTCAATTATATTAACATTCCTTTGTTTTAACTGAATATACAGGGTGTTGTAAAGATACTGATTACCGCATTTCAGATGCGTTTGTATTCATACCATTGGAATTGTTTATTACTTACATGAGTGAATGAATTTGATGGGATTAACAATGTCCAGTCTATATACCATCCAGGATGTCCTCAGGCTCCACACTCACTGTTATCCTGATCTGGATAAGTGATTATGGAAAAAGAATGAATGTATATTTATTCCTAACAACAGGGTAATATAAATCTTATAAAAAAACACAATGCATCATCGATTCTTGAGCTACACCCCACTACACATTGTCTTACGTTTTGACCACAAAACAGACTATGAAAACAAAATTAACAGGAACAACTATACACACACACACACACACACACGCACGCACGCAAACACACACACACACACACACACACACACATAAAGGTGTATTATAAGAGGTTTTAATAAACAGAAGATTAGTGAATTAGGAAAGTCTTTTTGAGAATAAGACATATTCCTTGTTGTCTGCTTTTCTGTTGGTCGGAGCTATTGCAGTATTTAAGTGTAATTTTCAACCTATTTTAGTAATTACTTTGTAATTAATGATTGTGTAATTACTTCATTAATATAGCACTGCTGAGATGCTTTTTGTCCTGTTCTGTCGTACCTTCAGCGAGAATTTTGTATGACATCAGTATAATCATAATATATAATACAGAATAATCACATGTTAATGCATGTCATTGACATGGAAATAATGTAAAAATAGGGAAGGCAGGATTGACATAGACTCCTGCTCCTGGAATTGTGAAGCCCTTATTTTAATCTTTCCTTATGACAGTTTTAGAGATCTCTTTTGTGTTTTCTACATGCCTTGCTGACATCGCAGGCTGGGCAAAGAGTTAAACCATCACCTCCAGCTAAATCACACCAAGACTGAGCTTCTTGCCTTTTCTGCCAGTCGTGCCATCCACCATCACATCGCTAATCAGCTTGGATCATCTACACCAGGGGTCTCCAACTCCGGTCCTGGAGGGCTACTGTCCAGAGGGTTTTCTATCCTACCTGGCTTCTGATGAGCCACACCTGTCCCTGGTATTTAGCTGAGAACAGGTGTAGCTCATCAGAAGCCAGGTGGGATAGAAAACCTTCTGGAAAGTAGCCCTCCAGGACCGGAGTTGGAGACCCCTGATCTACACTGTCTCCATCTGGGTCTGCAGAAACTTTAGGGCAATGATGGATGGCCACCTGTCCTTTGCTAACCATATTGTATCTTCCGGTCTTGCAGATTCACCCCGTATAACATCACAAAGATCAGACCTTATTTATCTGCCTCTACTCCAGGCACGTGTTATCTAGACCAGCTTTTTTCAAACCAGTCCAAGTTTTTGCTCCCTCCCATTTCCCAAGGAATTGTGAACGAGAAAAAACATGGACTGTCTGGGGGTCCCCAAAGGTTGGTTTGAGAAACATTGATCTAGGCTACTGCAACTCTCTTCTGTTTGGATTGCCAGCTTTTGCTGTTAAACGGCTGCAAATTATTCAGAATGCAGCAACATGTCTGGCATGCAATCAGCCTAAATACTCTTAGGTCACACCTCTCCCTTTCTCTCCTCACTGGCTCCCTATAGGCGATTGCATCAAAGTTAAGTCCTGGGTGCTGGCTTCCAGAGCCAGTAATGGAAGGACACCCATCTCCATCAAGACCCTTGTTAGTCTGCAAACCAATATACCACCTGAACACCACGTGAGATGTTTTATTGTAAAGGTTTCACAATTGTGGTTCCCCGATGGTGCTTTGAGCTGCAAAATCACAGGTCCCCTCTCAACCTTCAATAAGCTCCCCTAGACCCATCTGTTCTGGGAACACCCCTACTTGTCCACACCACTCTATGTTCCCTTGCAGGTCTCTTATGTCCTCTGAATGCCCTCAGTGTTGCACTTCGTCTTTTGACCGAATAGTCCCATTAGGTTCCTGCTATGTTTGAAATGCTCTGTATAGCTCTTGCTCCAATTCTGCTTACACTTGTACCTGGGTATTCATTGAAGGTTCAGCCTAGCTGCACTTATGCCTAGCCGACCCCTTGACTGCTATATGCTTCCAATATACTATTGTAATATTTGTACTTTGCTTTGGACAAATTGTTTGCTGAATACAAAAATGTATGCTGTAGGACGTCAAACCATTATATCCATCTGTCCATATTATTCCAGAAAGCCCAGGACATAAGGCAGGAGACGCTTTGGATAGGATGCCAGTTCATTATTGGGCACACACATTTACATACTTACAAAGGCAATTTAGAGACATCAATCCACTTATCTGCATGTCTTTATACTAGAAACCCACCTAATCACAAAGAGGACATGCAAACACAACGCAGACAGAGAGCCAGGGAGTTGGAATACGATTGAACACCTTGTGAGACCACAGTGGTACTCGCTGAGCCAGAATGTCATATGAAATGAGAGTAAATATGACATTTATTACACAGCGCATATATAGGCAAACACAAACGAAAAAACATTAAACTAAAAAAAAAAACAAAACAAAAGGGTTTTCCCCAGATGTCCAAGGGGAGCCTGCCATGGGAGCTTCTGGCCTTCAGGGGGACTGTCCTGTTTATTAAGGGAACCCTCCCCCCCCCAGCTGTACCAGCTTCCTCACTCCTGTCTGCACCAGGCCACAGTGAGTGTTGATGCGGGGGGGGGGTGAGGATATGACTCCCAGGAGCTGTTTGTGAGCGTCACTGCTGGCCTTGAGATTATTAGTATTGACGGCGTCCTGAACTGGACTTGTGACTGCACTGCTCCCCACTGTGCTGCAGAACCAAAACTCATAATAACATTACTCACTGCTAGGGAAGAAAAGAAAAAAATGCTACTACAGGGTACCAAAGACTAACCTGACAGATTGTTATATCATTGTACCAAACCTGGAAAATATGCTGGTGTTTAACTTATTTTTAATTACTCATGGTGTTAAACTGTCTTGCACCTATTCTAAAAAGCAATGCCAATTCTATCTGAATAATTAATTTGGGTTGTGTGATGTAACACACTCTCCCAACATTTGGTTAGCACACAAACAGAACACCGTGACTCAATCACTCCTCACATCCCACCTCCACTATATATAATTGTGTGAACCGGCTCCTGAGGACACTGTCTACAGTTACTTCCACATCTGTTACCGTTGTCTTTATGAAGCTTTCTGCTTAATAGCGCTTAATTGTGAATGGAACACTTTAGGTCATAATGTAAAGCAGGGATTGGCTTCCTCCAGAAGATGCGGATGAAATCGAAGTGAAGGAGTTGTGTACTTGTGAATGAAATCTGTATTCAGTCCCCTCCATTTATCAACAATTGGACTGAGGCTCTCTAGAGCTCTGTAGAATTTCAATATTACAACTTTGGAAAAAGTAATGCGTAAAAACAAGATCTTTTGGGAAGTGCTGAATCATATCAGTCAGATTGAGTATTATATAATACTGTGTAACGTGCAGTTAATTACATTCACAGCTCACATGCTTTCCATTTTTATTGTATAAGGATAATTGAATCAGTTTGAGCTGCATTTGATTATTGCTTTCATGTTGTCTCAGGGGTTAATTAATTAATTGGGATTTATTATACATAGTATGTGGCTCAGTGGGGAAGGGTGCTGTGCAATCAGGAGGTCCTTGACTCAAATCCCAGAGCTGGCAGAGTAATGTCATTTTTTAGCCCCTAAGCGAGGCCCTTAACAGCCAAAGACTGTCTGCCCCTGCTTTCTCAATTGTGTGTTGCTTTAGATCAGGGATGGCTACTCATATCTGCAAAGGGCCGGTGTGTGTGCAGGTTTTTGGGTTAACTTTAGGTCAGATGTTTAAACCCAGGTGTGAGGACTCTTCAGCCAGTCAGTCCTCTAATTAGTAATCTAAGTAGGGAGTTGCAATTAAAACCTGCATACACAACGACCCTTTCTGGATAAGATTGGCCACCCTTGCCTGAGATAAAAGTTTCTGCTGAATAAAATGTAATGAGCAATGTCTGTACAACTTGTCAGCATCTCTGTAATTTATTGTTTCATAAGTTAAATATTAGTTTAATGTTAGCAACTGTTACAGAGCTATTTGTTACTGTTTACTAGTAATGTGCCTTTTGGAAAGAGGAAACAAATATTTCACTCCCCTTGCTGTGAGCTGTGACCAATGTCAAATACAATGTGATTTTGTGTTGTTTAGATAAACTTGTGATTTTAACCTTGTCCTCTACAAGCTATGAAATTGACACGGAATTACCTTCACTTTAGATATCAATCATTCTGGATGCACAGCCATCCTCCTGCAAAAAACTATGGGTTAGGACTGAGATCAGAAAGATGTTGGTTCAAGAACCATGGCTGGCAGGGTAATTGTATCACTGTTGGGCCCCTGAGCAAGGCCTTTAATGACACTAACTGCCCCAGGAGTACTGGATAAATGGCTGACCCTCTCCTCTGACCTCTTACAAATGGCAATAAAGAATCATTATCAATCTGCACATACAGCTCAGCATCGGCTGCTTATGGCTGCCATTGAATTATATATAATGATTAGCAAATTACTCCTTGTTGTTCATATTACCCCCCCCCCCCCAACCCCCCTATTTTCATAGAGGTCTCTTTGGTTGCCTAGCTTTGGGTTAAAGCACAAAATTCAGATTTCAACATATTGACAGTCCTTTATCCCTTGTGTTTTTTTTACTTCTTCCGTTCTAAATTCTAGAATATCTAGAATAGAATTTAACCTCATTTTGAAAATGGACTGGGGTCACTTAAACCCCCAAAATGACACGGGTTAAAAAGTATTCCAGCGGTTATTAAAGGTAACCGAGGGTCCCCATACAGATGTTTACTTGGCTGAAGAGAAAGAGGATCTCTGAAGCTTATTACAAAACAGCGCCCCAGGCTGGGACCTGAAAGGGCTCAGGAAATCAGATGGAGCCTGTCGGGAAGGGATGCGTCACGTGCGGGGGGAGCGAATGAACGGCTCTCCTTATCCCCATCATCACCTGCTAGAGCCATCGTTGGCCTCCAGACATCTGGCTCCTACAGGGAAAATTATCAATCAAGGTCCACGAATGACACCACATTAAACACACACATATATACCCACAAATCACTGCACAATCTATCTTCCCAAACGATCCTTTCATGCAAAACAGTATGATTTCAACTAATTGGATAATTAAAATAACATACAGCTGGACATGACCTATTAACTCCTGTAGCAGTTGGGTTCTCCAGCGAATAACAGGCATGGAGAAAGCCTGATGTTGTACTATATGTGCTGCACAATGTGTATGCCTCTATCTGTTTCAGTGATGCAGTGGCTGTTGTTTGAGTAGCCTGGCAATTTCCCCAGCAGACCTGCTTTTAAGACAAGGCGTGATTAACGAGAATGGGACTAAAGGCCCCTAACTACACTCTGCAAAATGGCCTGCAATGGGTGCTTTTTGAAAAAGCGGACAGAGTTAAATGTGCAGAGATCGCAAATTTCGGCTGAGTTAGTATTTCGAGAGCGGGGCAGTTATTAAAGATGCTCATTTAATGTACTTTTCTGCATGTGGCTTTTGCATTAGCTACTGATTTCGGGGATCAAAGCCAGCACTGAAACATGCAACGCGATAAATAAATCTCACTGTGTTTGATGTAAATGCCTCCTCGCGTTTCCTTTCCTTTGAATGCCATGAGCAGCACGAGCGGCCAGCACCAGCACGTTAAATAGTTCATCCCTACCTTATTTCTGAAATACGATACACATGTGACATGGGCTACTGGTCTTTCCAATATTGCACCACTCCTCAAAAACTAAGGAAGCAGCAATCGGAAAGAATTTTGGCAAACGTAAGGGCTGCAGTGTTATTAAAGCACTTAACAGAAGAGCCTAAGACAGCGAGAGGAGACCTTCCATCCTCTCAACTCAGCCTTTTCTCCCATATGGATGATTACAAGGGCATTACAGTGTTTACAATACTGGGGGGGACGGGGACAAATCCATTAAGTGACCGAGTCAAATCCATCCTCACATTATCCTGCATGACCTCGTATGTATATATGTATAGGCTACCCGTCTGTTTCAGTATTGACTGCATACATTCCTTTATGCATATGCAACTGAAATTGTTGGCTAATCGCTTTTCACCTTAGTCAGAAGGTTAGATGAGAACCAAATTCTCCCGACAGGTTTATTCACATTTTTTAAAGCAAAGTCCTAGAAAATACTGGGTGGGCCAAACTGCACTGTTTTGAACACTCGGTGGGAAGTGTCCCACCTGCCCCCCCCCC
>JAAGVU020000049.1:4408700-4419010 GCA_011763525.2 Mormyrus iriodes
GCAGGCGTGGCTGCTACCCAGCCCCGCCTGTGGGGAAACACTGGGAAAACACAGACCGGGAAGGGCTGGACATCACACAAATGTACATAATAATGAATATTATTCTGATTTTACTTTCTATTACCATTACACAATAATTTATGATTACGCAATTAAATTATCTAAAAATGGGTATTCACATTCACATGACTCATATCTCTTGGTTAAAAAAGAAAAAAAAAACTCAATTAATTTCATGAAAGGCAAGATCCATGGGCCTTAATTTTGAGCATAAGAGGAATTTAATTCAAAGTTGAACGATAAATTTTATGAGGAGAAAAACGAAAGTGCTAAGTCTTTCCTTGCCGAAATAAATGTATTCAGTCATCAAGACATACGTGGGCTTTTGCCCACTGACTCTGCTCAGCCATGATTCTATCCATGACAGTTCAGGACCAAAGGTTGTTGTGATTCAACCACACTGGGGCTTCAGTGACTCTGCCTGTCAGTGGATGATTAAAGCTGTTATGTCACCTCGAAGGTGGTGGTGGGGACCTGAAATGGCGACCTCGAATGAGCCATGTGATATTACAGCAAGCTGACTGATTGTGCTCAGTGTTTTTGAGAGGATTTCGAAAGCGTGTTTTTCCTCCACAAGTCAGATGAGAAGGTGCACAGCTGGTTGGCGCATCACTGTCGCAACTTCCAGACCCTGTGTGTCTGATAATAGGTAAATAAAACTATGAATAACATTCCTCTCCAAAGAGTAGGCCTACTCTCTTACACCGGCGGGTGGATTTCAGAAACTAAATATCAGTATCATTTTATCACAAGCACCTTAGTTTTTTTACTTCAGTATGACGTCTTCATAGAGCCAGCACCGGTAAATATCTTATTTTGGAAAATATCGATTGCTCCTGCTTTCTCATTCTGCTGAAAGCCTCCGTGGTATTATTCTGTCTTTCTCTTGCTAAAATTACGTTTTTCTGTCCTGGTGGTATCCATGTAATTTAGACAAACAAATTCGAGCCGCGATGCCATCACTAACGCTTTGAAATGTGTGCCATCATTCCTTCTGAGAATAATCCCAGCCGTTAATTATTAATTATGTTTCCTCCTTTAGCGTCTTGCTTATGCACGCAAAAACCCGCCATCACTGAAAGTGAACCGGGATATTTGTAATGCAGAAATAATTCTGCGCGCGTAACGCAAATTACCAGCGTTCCAGCCGCATCTACACGCCATGTCGACGCCGTGATTGAATTACCGGCAGCCATCCATCAGTTTTTGGACACAAATATCTAAATCTACAAAGAAAAACCGATTGTGTGATTTTTTTCCCCAAAAGCTCACACAATAGCATGCTCACCGAAATGCTATAATTTTTCTCCCAGGCAGAGCATTAATAAAAACCCCTCCGTTTAAATCATTATTTTTCCCGCAGGTGCACTGAAGTTCCATTTTCAATTTGTTCTGTTTGCAGAAAAGTAACGTAATATTGCTATGAAAAAAAGTGAAATAATAGAAGAACTGCTTTTGAAGCAAGGACATTCTTACTACATCCTGTAAAGCATAAATGATGAGAAGAAAAACTGATCATTCTTTCTTCGTTAACATGATTATTTGCACCATGAAAACAATAAAACTATCTTGGCCTGTTTCCACTCCCATCAACGTAATGGACAATAGATCGAGAACAGGTGCAAATCCTTTGCAGCATGGCACTGTGATCGGAAGGTTACCACAGTCAGAATAGAACTATGTGTCACTACATCCGGTAAAATATCAAATACTGCTCCCAGAACTCACTCCTCACTCAATGCCATCAGCTGCTTATGACTTTCTCAGATAACCTTTCAAGATGGCAGACGTATAAAATGGAGCAAGACGCAAGGATTCCATTACACTCAAAAAGCAGGTTGGAGAAATGTGGCATAATGCGCCTCATTATTTTTTAAAGACATAATGGCAATTTAGGCCAAATGCAAGCCGATATCATGAGACTTTCTGAAGTTCTGTCATATAATTATCACTGAACATCTGCATGACTTCCAAAACTGTAATGATCCTTATCAAACTAAAATGGCCGTACTCTAGAGGTCTTTGATGTGCAGTATTCACACGGGTGAGACGTTTTCCATCAAGGGATTCGTAGTATGTAAACCTCAAGTTTTTAGTAATTTATAATCCTTTTTCTTATTCTCAAAGAAATTAGTGATTCAGAAGTTCTTATCTTATTTATTTGTTGTGTTGATGTTGTGCATTGTGCCCATAATATTAACTAGAAAACATTTAAATCATGACGTTCTTCAATTTAGCTAGAAAAACAGAAACTCCACAGTCTTGTAGGATTTTTCCATCCTCCGAATGAAACTTCCCTCTCTTTGATTGTAATACAGTCATATTGTCATAAAGTGATTAGGCAGGTTTTGTGAAAGACTGTAAATGTTTTAGTAAGTGTTTGGAAAGGTTTAATGTGGACATCAATACTGTCTGACACTAATAATGGGTACAAATAATGATGTTGTTGCTTGTGGTGTTACATTGTATCTGTATAATCTAAATATTATATAAATCTGTATAAATAATAGAACTAATCATCCAGTCACTTTGGTAACAGAGATAAGCTGCTAATCCATGCAGGGTTACATACATCCATTGCTAGGAATCAATTATGGATACAGCTGTGTTCATAGTGAAGCTTATCCAGGGAATTTAACTTACACACTCAAAGAGATGGTATAAGATAGGGGGAATCTGTTCTAATAGAAATAATATGTAAAATACATAATATGGAAGCATTTCTAGTCCATTATTTATAACCTGCTCCATGGCAAATGTGTTGGAGAGGAGAAGGTTAGTTATATACCGCCAGCCTGGGAGTACAAAAAATAGTGCTGTGTTAGCTGAATAGAGGAAAAACCAGATTTATATCTGAATATGGAACGTCGCAGTGGATTCTGTGTTGGGAATACTTGATTCCTCTATGATTTGCTACATCTTTACATACAGATAAATCCATATATAGACACACAGGAGGATGTTTCTAACTAGCATGGAAGAGCATGACCTTTTTGTAACTTTATATTAAATCGATTATTGATCATATACGGTGTAAAACACAGCCATCGAGAAACCTCTGATTATGCAGACCACAAGCTGTCAGTTTCATTTTATAAGTGACCTGCCCCCCTATTAAGCATCTTCATACCTTCATTAGATAATCCTTACCCAGGTTAAATGTTTGTTTTCCACCTGCTGAATGCAAATGGCCTGAAACAATGTTTCAGCAATAGCGATGTCTGTACCTCACAGCGAGTCAATAGCTTTGAAGCTTTTTAAAATAAGAATGTTCATTTCCAAAAGTTCAGTTGTTTTATTCTTGCTTCCAAAGTGGAAGCTTAAATCCAATTAAAATGCTGCATAACTAGGCTATATACAATACAATCTGTACTGAATAACAGGAGATAATACTGGACACTGAAGTCAAACACCTTGCAGAACTAACCGGCATACAAGAAAACAATACAAGAAAATTCCCTTTTCTAATCTTTTTTTTAAAAACAGACTTAAAAACATGCAACACAAAACACGTAACAAGTGATAACATGAATCCTGACTCAGGACCATTAAATTACAGCTCAACAACAACAACAATAATAATAATAATTACCACTATATTATAATAACGATAATAATAACACAGTATAGCTGATGAGTGACATAGTATAGCAGGTAAGTTTTAATATAGACTACAAATATAAATGATAGCATTATAGCATTTACTGATCATTTTCCTTTGCATGTTTGTAAGAGGTGGGTGTGGCCATCTGGAAAGGGGGGTCAGGTGACTTGGCTATTTTTTTGTTGTTTCGTTCCCTCTGTCATTCATTCACATCTGCAGGAATAAAGTGTTTACTTATGTTTCCTGTTAGTCCCAGTAGATGTGACCTGCTTCAGATCATGACTCCTGCTTCAGTGTCTGAGTGTTCCCTGATGCATATACCCAAATTAAATTACTTACCTGTTGTTGCTTTTGGGTTTCTCGTTTGTCCTGTGTAGTTTCATTGACACCACTCCTGCCTGCTCCTCTGCTCCCTGAACGAATACATTCTTTGGCGCTCAGTCCCCAGACTCACGTATGTCTGTTTCCTCTTCCAGCTGGACTGCATCTCCAGATCCTCTTCATGCCTCCAAATGAAATATTTCACATACATCCTGATCAGTGGATATCAGTGATTAGTCCATAGCCTATTCTGGAAGCTACGCGCGCAAGGCAGGGAATTTCACAGAATATGGCATCACAGCATGCTTACACACACACACGCACACACACACACACACACACACGCACGCACGCACACACACGTTTGTATTCACATCTTTGTGGGGACTATTCATTCATTTCTATGGGCGTAACCCTAATCCCAACAATGAGAACCCTAACCCCTACCTAGTCCTAATCCTAACCATAAGTAACCAAAGTAACATTTTTAGCTTTTTGATTGCAGTCACAGATTCTAATAAAATTGAGGTTATCCCTGTGGGAACTAAAAAAACTGTCGCCACAAGGCAAAAAGTTCCAGGTTTTTATCACATTATGGGGAAATTGGGTCCCCACAATGTAATAATTACCAAAAACACACACAGTTTGGAAGCTCCAGTTCACCTGAGCATTTCTTCACATTGTGGGGAGAACTAGAGAACCCCATAACTACAACATGCAAACTCTGCACTCATGGAGCCAGGACTGAGACTGGAGTCCCAGTTCCAGAGGTGTGAGGAAACAGTGAAAACTGCTGCGTCCCATGCCAGCCACATTCAGCTATCATTAGCAGTAAATACTACACATCATCTAAGCGGGGGAAAATGGGTCATTGACACAAAGCTGCTGCTTTTTCACACTGTCAACAGAAATCGTCTGGGCGGAAGACACCTTTGGCCAGGCTGAGGCGAGCAGAGGGAATCAGCCCCTGTATCAGACCATAGGTGGCCCAGCTGCTGCAGCCATCGTGCGGATTTCCCGTGTACTATAGAGTTATTCGAACAGACAGTGAGCTATATTGCTTCATTCAGTTTATTTAACTTGTGAATCTCAAGCATTCATCAAAATCTTCCTAATCTTCCCGACCTTCCCTTCAAAGGACCCCAGAGTCTTTGCTCGGATTTCCGCGTGCCTCGCTGACATCACAGCCCTGGATGAGAGATCACCATCCCCAGCTGTCCAAAGACCATGCTTCTTGTCTTCCTTGGCAAGCCTACCCTTCACCACGATGTCACTGAGCAGCTTACATCATCAATGTGTCTCCATCTCTCCCAGAAAGGTGGGGGTAATGATAGACAACCAGCTATCCTTACCTGATCTCATACCAGCTATCTCCTGGTCTTTAGTCTGTATAACATTATGAAGGTCAGGACTTATTTATCAGACTATGTAGCTCAACTTCTAGTCCAGGTACTTGTCACATCTAGACTATTGCAACTACTGCAAGCTTTCTGACAGAGATACCAGCTTGTGCTGTTACACCACGATAGATGATTCAGAATGCCATAGCACGTCTGGTTTTCAATCAAAATGCTCTCATGCTATGGCCCTCCTTGTCTCTCTTCATCGACTTCATCAGCATTTCGGGACACCTCAACTAGCTCATCTGACCGCTGACCTTCTTTGTCTTCATCATCTGTCACGGACTATCCCTTGGTTATTGTCTCTTGGCAACACGTGTATCCTCACAGTGTTTTCATTTGAATAGCTCTTCTGGTAGGGCCTTACAGTGTTTTATAATATGGCTCTTGCTGCAGTGCTAACTTGTACTTGTTACATGTAACTCATTTAAAGCCTGGCAAAGCAGACTAAGTTGTACTGAACAGAATAATACATACACAAAGAAAAAGAATCGGAATAAAGTAACTGACTGTATAATGACCAGCAACAAGGAAATGTATTAAAATACTAAAATAAAAAATATCATTTGTTTTAGCTTTCTTCCACAGACTGATGAATTTACAACTCCCATGGATGCAGAAGCATCCCTTGCCGGATGTGCCCTACCTTGTTCCTGGGACAGGCCCCACACCAGCCATGACCCTGTTCGCGCAAAGCAGTTAGAGGAGGTGGATGGATGGATGATGAATGGATGGATAGTTTTATTCTGGAGCATTAAAGAACAGGCCTGAGCAGACTTGTCATTAAGTCTAAATGAAAAGAAAAATATTACTTCAAAAATAATAGAGGAATTGATGGATGCAGTATGTAACAGTATGAATAAAAATTCATGATGAATCGCAGCACATGCATGGCAAAACAGTGAGTAATATTAGTATTAGGGTTGTATGGTCATCATCTTATCTCATATATTCATTTCAAAGGTCAAGTATTACCATTACTGCTCCTTTGGCATACTGCTGTGTGCCTGACAGCTGGCAGGTTAAAGAATGAAAGGGTGAGCAAAGCTTTCCTAGCAAAGTCAGTGTTCTGCACTAGAGTGAGTGAATCAGTACAGGAATATTCAGCTCTGCAAGAGGATATCTTTATAATGTGAAGCTGCATGCTGTAAACATTGGCCAAACACCTCCTCCGCAAATACAGAGAGCAAGAATGAGCACATAAAACAAAACAAAAAAATCTGAATAGCAGCATAAACAATAAAGCAAAAACCAGGGGGTATGCTGACCAGTGAAGAACAATTTCACAACCTTCATAATTAATAGCAGGTCTCCTGTTCTGGGCAGGGGCTGCTTAGTTGGGACCAGCAGAATGCAAATATGGGCTGGATTAGTGATGAAAACGTTCATCTAAAAGTCACAAAAGGCAAACAGCATAAGACAGCGCCACTGCCGTTGGGCTGTGCTAGGATCACATACTAAACACAATGTATGAGTGTTGCCAGGTGGATTTGGAAAGAATACAAGACCCTTTTAGGGAAAAAAAGCCATAGACATAATAAAGACATAATAAAACAGATTTGAATCACAATGGGAAAATGCAAATTTCATGTTTGCCCATACTGCTTGCAGTACACCCACATTTAAACGGTATTTCACGTTATTTATGATTTTGGTGGTGCATCTGCTGTAGGAAAGACATCTGTAAAATCGTTTGGGTTTAAGAACAGGTTGATACCAAGTGTTACAGTTAAGGATTCCATGTGGTTACAAATTCTTTGTATTTTCTTCTTGTGGTGAGGCAAAATGCAGTGAATTTCCTGGATGTGATGCCGGACTATCACAGAGCACACATTCACACACCATGGGCAACGGGGAGGTGTATCTCCATCACTGACCCTGATGCAATACACATCCTGATGCATTGCTAATGATCCAATATATTAAAGATACATATGAAGCAGCTACTAAAGTGATACGATATGACTCACCCCCATTGCGATGCAGTGCGATTTGACATGATTTTATCCAACACAATGCAATTCAACAATATACGACACAATGCATTGGCGGACACGCCTCCAACTCACGCAAGACTTGGCCGAGACACTTGACGAGAATTGGCCAATGACAGCAGTGCAGGACTGGACATGAGAGAGCGCGCTTGAGGAACATCTTACCATCCCTAATGGGCAACTTAGAGACAAAAATTCACTGAGCTGTTCATTTTTTGTCTGTGGGAGGGAAGATGAGGAGAACGTGTAAAGTCCACACACGCAGAGACAGGCTGCAGTCATCAGGCCATGCTGCTCCCCACCGAAACAGCTCATTCCATCCACATGCCTCAACCATTTATCCAGTATAAGGTGACAGTTATGAAAAAAATAAAAAAACTGACTTTAAAATAATCTCAACCGAGGTCTTTTCACTGCGATGACAGCAGTGAGTCTTTACTGCTGCATTAAAGTTGGATTCTGCAATTTTCTCCCATATTTGTTTGTAGAACAGTTCAAGTCAAACTGAGATGAGACCTCATATGTACACTCCTTGACAGATTTTCTTTGAGTTTGAAGTCTAGGCTCTGACTGGGCCATTCCACACTATTCTTCCTTTTTTCTGGCATTTCGCCCTCGATTTGATTGTCACGTTAAAGAGTGAAATTCTTCTTTAACAAGAGCAATGGGTTTCCCTCCAAAATGCGTTGTGAACTGGTTCCTGCTCTGCTGACCAGACAAACGGCTCAGTAGTTCTGATTCTGTCACTGTCATTCTTGTCAGGAGATACTGTGTTCTTCAGGTGAGAGCAGGGTCAGTCAATCCCATAGTCGACGTAAGCGGCCGCCTGTTGCTCTGACTTCTGAGGGGGCGTCCACTTAGCCAGGAGATTTCACCTGCCCGCGGCGCACACTGTCCAAGGCAAAGTGAAATTGGATGGCTCATGCCCGTAAAAGTATTCACACCATCTGCAGAGCCGGAACAGAACTATGTGATGTAGGGGGGTGTTGACTTAGCCAGCCAATTTGACTTCGTCTCAACCAATGAACGCCAGCGGTGAGGCTTGCATATGGGGCCATATGGGCTTCGACCAGCCCTGGTTGAGAGACTGCGTTTGGAACTGAGGCCAAAATATTCCACCTTGGCCTGTTCCTTGCATTATTTGGACTGAATGTATCTTTCCTACATAACAAAGACAAGCCCATTTTGCCACCCTGCTGTAGTAAACAGGAGAAATGGCTATTAGCACAGTCCTGCCATAGAGTCCCGCAGCTCTTTAAAGGGTTCGGCTGGCCTCTCGGTCACCTCCCTGATGAGCTGCATCCTTGCACAGTCATCCATAGTGGAGAGACGATCTGTTTTAGGTGAGCTCCTGGTGGTGCCATATTTCCTCAACTTCATGGTTATGATCGCATTTGTGTTCCGCTGTCTGTTTCAGGCCAAATCTTTTTATGTCTCTCTCCTGAGTTGAATCTTTTTAACAATATGATCTTAAAGTTTTTTTTTGTTAACTCCTTGTTGCCTGAAGGTACTATATCTGTGTCACACTATGCAATAAGCAAGGCTGCCGGGAAACTACTGTATTTATTTTGATACATTCAGAATCCCTTCAGTCGTTCTTGGTTCACTTGGAATGAGAATAATAAAATCTGAATACCATCACAATCCTGTCATTAAAAGTCTGTTTTATTTATTAATTTATTAAACATTTATTAATGTTTTCCTTTTTTATTCATTGTCAGAAATTTGTACAACGTTTTTCTTTTATCGTGATTTTTTTTGGTGTTGGTGTGACCAGCAGGTTAGCCCATCCTGTGGTCTGTGTGGATCCCAACGCCCCAGTGCAGTGACGGGGACACTATGATGTAAAAATGGTGCCATCCTTCAGATGAAATGTTAAACTGAGGTCCTGATTCTTAAAGGTCATAAAAGATCCCTGGTCATCTTTCAAAGAGTAGGGGTGGTACTACTATGTCCTGGCTAAAATTTTAGACTGTGGCCCTATCAAATCTGTCCTCCTAATCATCCCATATATACCTTTTGGTGGATTCTCTCCTGTAACCTTCACCACCTTAGCTACTGTGCGGTGAATGTACTGACTGCCATCATCATCCAGTGCCGGTGGTTGAAGTGGCTCCCCATTGCTTCTGTAAAGCGCTTTGGGTGTCTTGAAAAGCGTTATATAAATGTAACATTCGTTCATTTTTGTATGCATGCTAGACTGACTAAATAAAGTGAACTTTCATTTCATTTCAGTTTTAAAGGCAACAAGGACCAGTGTGAAAAGCAGGGCCAGCCCCCTCTCCCTCTGAGCAGAATGACTTATGTGACAGTTTTTTGTTTGCACCGATCAATTCAAACTATTCCTCATTCTTGGTGTCCCTGTATATTAGTTTGTTTTCAGTTTATTTTCACTGCAACCCTAGATTAGAGTCTCGTGTTATATTAGATTGGAAAGGCTGTGATACAAGTTGTTTTTGTGACTTGTTTTCTTCCCCCTTTTCCAACAAAAAATATCAGGTTTAGACTTGTTTAATAATAATGCTTTAGCCCATGCCCACCCTGAGATAGGTATCCCCTTAACATGTCTTGAAATCTGATTTACAAATTACTTTAAACTCCTTAACTGAAACTTTGGCTGAAAGTGATTTAGCATTCTTTTAACAAATTGGATATTATACTCAAGAAATTCAATTTAAGTACTTTGTTCTACTCCAAAGACATCAATCATTATAACCAAGCAAGAAACAACTAACTGAAATTACCCCATCACACCCCCACAGGCATCCCATATGCACCCATCTGCCAAACTGCCCCCCCCCCCCCCCCCCCCCCCCCCCCCCCCCCCCCCCCCCCCCCCTCCTCTCCCCCCCCCCCCCCCCCCCCCCCCCCCCCCCCCCCCCCCCCCCCCCCCCCCCCCCTAAATCACATACACACACCACCTCCCCCGCT
>JAAGVU020000049.1:4425850-4438273 GCA_011763525.2 Mormyrus iriodes
TAATAATAATAATAATAATAATGGGGATGGCACAGTGGTTAGCACTGTTGCCTCACAGCTCTGGGAGTAGGGTTCCGTGTGTGGAGTTTACATGTTCTCCCCATTTCATGATGGGGTTCCCTCCCAACCAGTCCAAAAACTCAGGTGTGGCCTGTGATGGGTTGTTCCCTGCCTTACACTCGTAGTTTCTAGGATAGGCTCTGGACTCCCATGACCCTGAATAGGACAAGCAGGTACAGAGAATGGATGGATGTTCAGAATCACAATAATGATGCACGCTTTGGAAACTACATGAAAGCAACCATTTTGTTAGCAAGGGTGATGCTCCTGCTCTGCTTCATGGCACAAGAGGAATATAGCACTTGCTGGGCACTGGGCAGCAATTATAACTGGAGAATGGTGAAGAACGGAGAGAAGTACAGATAGAAATGCAGAGCAGGCTTAGCCACATCTTGTCCCAACACTGCACACTAACTGTCAGACACCCTGGCGTTATTAACAAGTAAATTGCCATAACATAATCTAAACAAATAGTATGTGAACCCATAAAACAAATCAGTGTTGTCCAGGCCAATGTTATTTGAGCACCGGTTGCAGTTGATTGGGTCAGCTTTCTTGGGAAGAAAAAATAAAGGGTTTTACAAGCACCAGGTCTGCTGTGGGGTTTGAGTCTCAGAACGCCTGTGGAGTTGATGCCAATCAGAAGAGTAGATCAGAAACCTACCATCAGAAACCACCAGTTTTACTGTTACCTGCCTGGAGCTCTATTCCCAAACATGTTCAGTCATGTCCACATCTGATCAGCCCCGACCACATCCATGTTCACATGAACCGCCACACCTCCAATGATCCTCGTCATCACCAGATTTCTGAACAGCTGCATTGCATTTTCAGTGATTAGTTACCTGATTTAAGCCCAGCACTGACCTAATTCCTTACTGAGCGGTTCCTATATCTATTAGAGCCTTTATGTGTATGATGTGGTTCTGGTTTGTTGGACTTACGATTTTTGCCTGTGTGTTTACTGGTTCTGGTTGCCTTGCCGATTGCCCGTACCTTCCTTCTCCCCTTTGGATTACGTCCTTGGCTTGTTTTGCTTCTCTGCCTTGCCGGTTCTGACCCTGCCTGTCTCTGATGTCAATTTGAGCTTCCAAATTAAACATCCATACCTCCTGCGCTTGGATCCTCTCTGTCTGATCATTACAACTCAATACATTTTACAGTGTCTGTTAGAAGCTAACAGTGAATCATTAATAAGATGTTAGTATTAATAAGTGAATTATAGTTTGATTAATAAGCTTGAGTTATATTAACTCCCTGTTTTACTACAAATCCTCTGTATGTCATCAGCCTTGATGCACTCAAAGGAGATTTTCATCCTTACTCTGGTAAAAACCAGGCAACATAAATTCCTTTATCCTAACATGCTGTGGTCCATTTTTTGGATCCTTGTTTTTACCCATGATTTTGTGCAATTAAGTGTTTTCCCTGCCTGTCCAGAGGGACCCTAATGCAAGAATTGCAGATAAAGAACAGAAAGCCTTCTCATGTATAGTGTCAGAGAAAAGGGTACAGGCCTGGCACAGTTCTCTTCCCTAAGGCACAAACAATGTTAATGTACCCCCAATGGTACAAAAATTTTCCCCTGAGTCCATTTCTGTACCTTAAAATTGGTACTTTTTTCTGACAGTGCAGAGAATCACCCATTCTTGTGAGTTGAAGCATCCAAAACTGTTCAGTTCTTCATGGAGGAGACTATATTACAATTCTGTCAGATGCCTTAGATGTCAGAACTCAGCCTCTCTCCTGGCAATTATGTGGCAATGCAGGAGCTAGCTGTTGTGTCTTCAACAACATCCCAGAGGCAGAGAGGAGAGGACTGGGACTCAGAACGCTGCTGGAGAAACCAGAGGTGATGAAGGAACTGGCTTACTGGGAAAGACCTGCAAAAACAAATGGGGAAACAGGCATTTGTATGGAGAAAGAGGCTGGAGCAGCAATTTGTGTTTCAGCTGTTTATCACTACATATACCTGAGCACACCTGCATGAAATAATTATCAGTGTTTAAACTGCTGCATAGATTTGTCTATTATTAACGGAAGTGTATGTCATTTTCGGGGGAATAATAAGTTAAAATATATTCAAATTTAATGCAATAATACCGCTTTTTTGCAAATTTAGAGATGAGAGTATCCGACTATTGGTGTGTCACACGACACTTTATCAAGAGAGGGCCGGTATCTGAAAGTAGATCAGCTGTGAGACAGGGTTCATTAATCAAGGATTTAGCGACACACTGTGTATAATCATTGCTGTTGAGCTCTTAATGAATCTGTCCTGATTGAGCTTTTGATTGAACCAGTCAATTGGGCACCAGATAGCATGGAAGTTAGGGACTCTGATCGTAACCCCAAGGACTTATTCTACTGTATTACTCTTTTTGCAAAGTACTTAAATTGAACTCCTTGAATATAATATCAGATTTGTTAGAAATATGTTAAATCACTTTTATTAAAAGTTTCCGCTAAGGAGCTGAATGTAATGTGGAAATCTATAAAAGATATCAGGCCATATTAAGGGGATTTCCTCTCTCAGGATGGGCGGGAGTAGGTAAAAACAGCAGAACATAAGATTTATTATTGTACAAATCTGAATTTGACATTTCAATTGGGAAAGAGAAAATAAAACAAAACTCACAAAACGACATTTGACTTGATTTATCTTGCTGTACTACTCTTTCAGCAAAGTACTTACGTTGAATTTATTCGGTAAAGGATTCAGCTTAATAAGTTTCAGCTAATGGATGAGTCACAAATTGAAACCTCTGTGTCTTTTTGAGATGCTTGGAGGGTTCTGCCTGTGTGCTTCCCCCTGTCGAACTTGCAGGAGGCAGCATCATTGTCTGGGGTTGCCTTGCTATTGACGTATTTATGCAGACTACCCAGCCTCTGCGCCTGATCTGGGATTTTTTAACTGATGCAATCCTCATCAATTCTCCCGAAACATCCTTTAGTAATTGCCAGAATACTATTATGCCTCTAGACTCTTTTTACACCACAGAACAAACAGCCTGAAGCCGTTATACATATGTGAGTTTCCCAGAATTCCAACTGTTTATGAAAAGAGTCTGAGGAGGGCCAATATACCATTTGGCAAAAGTTAAATAAAGTGTCTCACAATCCAATCCCATGGAAATGCCTGCTTCCAGACACCAGACTGTCAGTCTCATCAGTCACTAAATTCTGCTCGCCCCCATTCCTGACCTTGATCAGTGCAGCACATTGTCAACATTCTTGTGCTCATGTGCACATTTGGGACCAATAGGGATCTGGGAGCAGCATAATGGTCCATCAGTTAGGCTGTGCCACCTGGACTGTTCTAGAAGGGCATTTGTTAACACAGCGACAATGCCATCCATCGCTACAGTGCTATTGCAGTAGTTCTTTCCTTTATGATCTTATTGATGAATACACACAATAAGTGTTAGAGTGTTATGCCAATTTAACATAAATGAATCTGAGGGAAGGAAGTCTGGGGGCTATTCCACAAAACAGAATTTTTACATTAGCCAGATAACTTAAGGCAAATGTAAGGATTGCCCAATCAGAATGTAACTTATCTCTCTTCCTATTGGACAGTTTTTACATTTGGCTTTTTGTGGAATACCCCCCAGGTCTCTTGTTAAAGACTTGGTGAGATTTCTAGTGATGTCCTAATAAGGTTACAGAACACACACACGCACACACACATTTAGTGGCATAGGCCCTGTGTACACTTAGTTTAGAAAGGTGTATAGAGACATGGTTGGGTGAGTCATGTGGAAGAACTTGACTGGCCCGCACAGAGCCCTCACCTCAACCCTATCGGACACCATTGAGATGGACTAGAACTGATATTGTGTGCTAGGCCTTCATGTCCTGCATCAGTTCCTGACCTCACAAATGCTCTTCTGGATGAATGGGCAAAACTTCCCACAGACACACTCCAAAATCTTGTGGAAATTCTTCCCATAAGAGTGGCAGCTGTTATAGCTGCAAAGGGGAGACAAACTCTATATTGATGCCTATGGATTTAGAATGGGATGTCATAAAAGTTATTGTAGGTATAATGGCCACGTGTCCCAATACTTTTGTGCCTATACCGTATGACCCTGTATACTACAGTAGATAGATACATGTTCCTTATTCATTTCTCTGACCTCCCAAACACCTCCCCTACCCCCCAAGTTTCTTTCCCAACACTTGACTCTTTGATCCAATAATCTCCTTGTTTTGATTGTATAAAGTCCCTGTTCCACTCTCCCACCCACCCCTGAATCACCTGCTTCCTCACATTGCTAGCAACCTGCTTTCCCTTTACACAGTACGTTTTACACTTTCTGTCAGAAAACACAGACTGTCCAGCTTGTCACTTCCCTACAGAGACACGCGATACTGTTCACAGAGTTCATTATGGCTAAACGCGCTGTATATGTGAGGACTGGCCATTGGGAGTTTCCCCTACTGTGCTGGTCTTGCAAGGGCCGGTCCATCTTCCTCTACCCCCACATTACATAGCCAGGGGTGCTCAACCCAATCTTCGATCTCGGCGTGTTTCCAGGCTGATCACAGGAGATAATTAATGGATAATGCTTATTTAATCGGTGGCCAACCAGTTAGCAAACACGTACCATAGTGAGACTCCACCCCACTCCCTCCCTCCTCTTACCGATCGGTGGCAAAATATTTCAGGGCAAATTCCGGGGCTGCTTTGTGGTACAGCCCCCCTGGCACAACTTGTCGCTGCAGCCTCCGTACAGACCCCAGCAGCCTGTCGGGACAGCGCCCCTGGCAGGCGGTGTTTACACGCGGTAGCGGCTGTGTTGGGCAGCAGGCAGAGGACGGGGGTGTGTCATAAGACATTGTCTTTATTTAATTATCAAGTGCAGAATGAGTTTACAGTTGGGCCAATTCTAAGATTTGACCTTTAGGGGGGCTCAGGCCTCTGAAGAAATACAGGACAATACTCCCCCTCCAAATAAACTTTGCTAAGTGGGGGCCAACAGGGGTCCCAACAATAACCTGCTGAGGTGTCTACTGATGCAAAAGTCGCCTAATACAGGGCTATTCAAGTTTGGCCCTCAATTCCAAATCCAGGCCGTGTTTCCAGTTCTCCCAGATAGTTAATTTAATAATGACCGATTCTGATTGGCCATAGAGGCTTTACACCTGGCTCACAGGTGAGGGAAGGCTGGAAAATCAGCAGGGCTCAGATCTTGAGGACCATGAGTTGAATAACCCTGGCCTAATATTTTTAAAGTTATTATGTTTTGTGGGGGGGGGTGGGTGCTGGTACAGGATCTATCCATTCATACATTTTCTTATCCTATTCAGGGTCTCAGGGCCCCAAATTGTTGTTAATTATACAGTAGAATAGTCAGAGTAAAAATTCCTGCAGTTGTTTGTAGGAAAAATGAAGTTTAATCCTGTTGTTATTAATAATATACTGTTGCATTATATTAATTGATACTTTTTATGGATCCCTGAAGGGAAATTCTCTTTACGCCTCGCCCAACCTGCCATCTGTAGGTGAGAGTAAGCTGACCATGAAAGGCAGCCATCCACAGCAGCACCCAGGGAGCTGGAGGTTAAGGGCCCACAGACGTGCCAAGACCAGTGACCTTGCAGTCGCAGACACCGAGGCTTAATCCATAGAGCCACACGCTGTCGCCCGAAAGTTATCATCCAATGGGACTCAAACCCATGTCAAGCGTCAAACGCTCTACCGACAGCTAGCTGGGCATTTGTTACTGTGACAGCAGTGGGCAGCAGATTCAGTGGCCAGGGAACAGTGCTAGGGGGTGGTACCTTGCTGGTCAGGGATTATGAACCAGCAACCTTTCAATCACAAGCACACTTCCCTAACAATCAGGCCACCTTTCACTTTAATAACTGTCTTTGGTTATTAAATGAACTAATCCAGGTATTATGAAGCATGAGGTGGGGACAGACTGTATTGAAATTATTAATAAAATTATTATGATTATAATACTAAAGATCTGTGGAATGTCTGCAAAACAATTACCTCAAGAACACGTTTTAATAATATCAATGATCTTCTATTGAATTCAGACTGATAAGCATTATTCATTAGCTGAGAAGTGAAACTAACACATACACACACACATACACACACACACACACACACACACACACACACACAGACGAGCATGTGGTTGCTAAGCACTCCTTTCACCCAGAGTAGAGCTTTCACACTACGCTGACATGTCCCGTTATGGTGCGTTCTGTCCCTCCAGCATTGCATCGATCTCTATAAGCTTCTCACCTGACAGATTCACTGTAATATTTATTCATTATAAAGTGAATTCACCAAGCCCAAGTTTAACCCATTGCTTCGACTGTTTAAGTCCCTGTATTCTACTTCCTTCACAGGTGGCATGCCCTAAGTACTCTACAGTCACAAACCTTTACCGTGGTAATTCAGCTGAAGGACCTTTCCTTAAAGTATGAAACACCTGGAACTCCAACCGAGTACTTTAACCAGGAAACCTCTCAGTCGTAGGTCCATGTGATTAACCATCACGTCACTTCCACCATTTTTGCTGGAATTCACCCTCCCGAGACTATCCTGGTAATCTTCAGATTGCAAAACTGAATTCCTTAAGTAGACCATCTGCATTCTATTATTTATTCATGAATGCTAATGAGGGGGATGGCATTTTATTTCTGTTTACTCAACTCTGTTGAGGGGATTAATATACTACTTTGGTATGCAGGGGGAAAAAAAGTTCTCCATGGCTAATGTATGTGTTACACTCCAGGGCAACTGCGTTCCTGTTTCTGCAGACTCCACTATGCATGATGAACAAATATGCTCGTTAGATTCAAACTATAGTCAATTTCACGATTCAAGAGTATCTTTCACTGTACCAAAATAACTTATCTTATACAAAGATAAGGAGAGTCTTACAAATGAAAACAGAAAGACATCACTGGGTCTCCACAAACATTCCAAAGTGTTTGCAAAATTAACATTTGGAGATATTAAATTGTGAATGATGAAGTGTTTCTACATTTTGAAGCGATGTTCATAGCCACACAGGCTTGTGTCTGGATAGTAGTTTGCGTAGCATTGTACAGCATTAGGTGATGCGAGTTTTGCAGGTTTGGGTCTCACGAATATTGAGTAATATGACATTGCATGCTGGGGTCTAGTAGTAGATTGTGTGGGTCTTTCAAATGGTGTACAAACCTATATTGCTTCATTAAATATTTTATTATGAAACTATAAATATTTAACTTTAAAATTCACAAAAAGAGTACAGAAATGTGTAAATGAGCAGAGTTATTAATTATGTAGGTTTACCTGCTGAGTGAATATTTGGAGCAATAAAAAACAAACAGAAGCGGAATTGCTGATGACACAAATTTATTTTTTACGTGCTTCAGAAGTGGCAGCTACATGCCAAATAAATATATAACTTCCCGTTATTAAATATGGGGAAGTCATTAAAACCCAGGACTAGGACCTCCCAAGGCCACGTTATGTTATTAAAGTGTGATTATAGAGATTTTTTTTATTTTTCAAGATGTTTTGCGAATCTAAGCTTAGGCCTACTGCGGAAACAGTTGCAATACTACAAAGAGCTTGCCGCCGTATTGCTGTTTCCTCGCGACGCTACAGACATGCAGCTCTCCTAATTACTTGTTAATATGCATGCATTATAATCAATACTCTCCTGAGATTAAATCTTTTAATGGTTCACTCCATTTTAATGACCGCGCTACATAACAAGGTGGAAAAAAAAACATTAAAAAGTAATTAAAATATCAATTAAGGCAGGCAGGTCTGATTTTTCTCTTCCCCATAGCGACGGGGCACGGTTAACTGGGAACAAATAATGAACCAGACAGACCCCGGGCTGGATCTGACGACCACAATCTCGGAAAAAAATTGTATTTATTGTTGTGCTTGTGCCTCAGCTGGTGATGTAGCAGATTCACAACCAGTGTTTCGTAATTAGAAAGGTGCATTTAAATGGGGCAAATTATCAGGTATCATTTCTTGTTCATCTCCTCTTCAGAGGGCAGCTGCTGTGAATGAGCAGTATCAGGGCTGTATTACTGGTTTCTCCAATAATGTATATTTACTAGACATGACAGGAAAGTCTCTAGCTATAGGCCACTGGGTGATGCACTTGATGCTATATAGAAGAAATTGCACCATCCATTGTTTGTATGTAAACAATATCAGTGACGCATTTTTCTGGCAAATATCATACAAATGAGGCCACCAATAGTTATAATTATCAGTTTATATCTGGAACATGACTTAGAAATCATTAGACATTAGTTTTGAAAAATCACCAGAACAGGGGCCCACATCGATATAAGTGCATATATGTATATATGCAGTAGGTGTCTGGACCAGTGCTGTTGAGGTATTTAAATTCATTTTAGGAGTCGCATGTTCACATAATATTTGATATTTTTGTAGTAATTTTCATTTCATTAGTTGTGAATTAGTTTTAAGAACTTAATTTCAAATATAGTGTTTCTGCATATTGAAGGAAATTATTTGATAATCTGAAATATCACGTCATAAAATGAAGTTTGATAAAATATCATTTTATAAAAAAATATTTTGGAATAATATAATGTATGAAATCAGGTTTGATGGTCTTGCATTTTTATTGCCTATTTGTGAAGTTTCACAAGTACGAAGTAGTCTTATTATTTGGCAATTTATGTAATTTCCTATCAGATATTTGACCACTAAGAGACAGAATGAATGAAACATGAAAATTACATTATACACACAATCACAGCTGTCGCTTCAGCTATGCTACCTTAATTACTGAAATTATAATCGGTATATTGGATGAATGGGTATATGTGATGTCCAGCCCTTCACTGTTGGTGTTTTCCCAGTGTTCCCCACAGGCGGGGCTGATTAGCAGCCACGCCTGCTGCTTGTTGATTGTTACCTCATGTTTTTGCCCTGTTAATCAACCACAGGTGCCCCTCGTTTATTCCTCCATGTTCCTCTGTATAAAAGCTCCCCAGTCCTGTGCTCCCTTGTCGGTCATTGTAGTAGTGAGCAGTATCCTCCGCTTCCGTTTCCCGCACTACTGCTGGAGAAATAAAGTCCCCACACGGGGTTCACTATTCCTGTCATCGTCTGCGCCTTCACTACCGGCGCTATGCCTCGCCGTTCCACCGGCGATTGTGAAAGAATGACCAACCCAACCCACAACCGACGATAGGACTCCCAGCCGCTTCCGTCGCTCGGAGTCCTATCCCTCGGTTCCGCGGCTCGGATACCAAGTCCCGGTACCAGATATTGGTGCCAGACCGAAACTCCTGGACCGGGACCCGCGCTGCGCTAAAGGGTAACCGAGCCCCCGAGGATGCCATTCCCCGGATCCCCAAGGGGCTGAGGAAGCCGGCGGGGGAAGAGGTTCCTGAAGCCCCTTGGTGGCCTGGGTTACCACACCCACCACCCTGGGAAGATGACAGCTGGGTCCGGGAGCTCCATTGGCTCCTGGGGATGGAGGAAGATGCCCCGGAGCTAGGCGAGGAGGAAGAACCGAAGGAGAGGAAGTCGCTCCTTCTCCCCGCGGATCCCGCAGAGCCACTCTCTCTCCCCGCGGATCCCGCAGAGCCACTCTCTCTCCCCGCGGATCCTGCAGAGCCACTCTCTCTCCCCGCGGGTCCCGCATAGCCGCTCTCTCCCCGCGGGTCCCGCATAGCCGCTCTCTCCCCGCGGGTCCCGCCGAGCCGCGCACTCGCCCCGCGGATCTCACGGAGTCGTGCCGACAGCACCTGCCGGCTCATCTGCGGCCGTTACGGCACTCTTCTGCCTGCCCGCCACTGCAGGCGGGAAAGCTCGGTCTCGCTGGCCTGCTGCCTTCACCGGGAAGGTTCTGTTTAGCCGGCCTGCTGCCTTTGTCTGGACAGCTCTCCCCGGCCGGCTTGCCACCTCCTACTGGCTCTTCACTGCCCTCGCCCGAGCGGCTCACGCCATCCGGCTCCCCTCCGCCGTCGCCCAGACGGTACATGACAGCCGGCTCTCCACCTCCGTTCCCCGGACGGCACACGCCCACCAGATCTCTGCCACCGTCGCCCAGACGGCTCTCTCCTGCCGGCCACTCCTCCCTGGGCTCCCCCGAGGGGTTTCGATTATTCCTGACCCTCCAGAAGATGTTCTGGAGGATGTGGACCAGCCCCACGGTCCTGGAGGACCCGAATCTCCAGGCACAATTCAGGGAACTGAACCTGGTCTTCGTCCGCCGTCGCTCGGACAGCTCTCGCCTGCGCGTCGTCCGCCGTCGCCGGGACAGCTCTCTCCAGTCGGCTCTCCGCTGCTGTCGCCGGGACGGCTCCCGCCTGCCGGTCCGCGGCCGTCGCCTGGATGGCTCCCACTGGCCTGTCCGCCGCCGTCGCCCGGACGGCTCCTGCCCCCCGGCTCTCCACCGTCGCCCGGACAGCTGTCACCGGCCGGCTCTCCACTGTCGCCTGGACGGCTCCTGTCCGGCTCTCCGCCGTCGTCTGGTCGGCTCTCTCCTGCCTGTCCGCTGCCATCGCCTGGACGGCTCCTGCCCTCCGGCTCCTGCTTGCCGGCTCTCCGGCGTCGCCCAGATGGCTTCTGCTCGCCGGCTCTCTGCCATCGCCAGGATGGCTCCCTCTGGCCGGCTTTCCACCGTCTCGCGGAGCCGTGCCGACAGTACCGTTACGGCACTCTTCTGCCTGCCCGCCGTTGCCGGCGGGAAAGCTCGGTCTCGCTGGCCTGCTGCCGTCACCGGGAAGGTTTTGTTTGGCCGGCCTGCTGCCTTCGCCTGGACGGCTCTCCCCGGCCGGCTTACCACCTCCAGCTGGCTCTTCACTGCCCTCGCCTGAGCGGCTCACGCCAGCCGGCTCTCCTCCGCCATCGCCCGGACGGTTCACGCCAGCCGGCTCTCCGCCGCCGTCGCCCGGACGGTTCACGCCAACCAGCTCTCTGCCTCCGTTCCCCGGAGGTGCGTCTAACATATGCCTAGAGAACAACTGTGATAAAGCAAATCAAACAAGTGGATGGGGAAGAGATTTGGGAGGACTCTGGGGTCCAGACAAGGTAAGCTCCAGAAAGAGTCCGGCCTACAGGTATGTCTCTGTGTATGATCTTTTTAATCTATCAATTCCTTTCTTGATGAACGGCTTCAGAGTTACCCAGGTTAAAATGGAGTGTGTAGGGAACCATAGCGACAGCAGTGTCTACATATGAACATGTGTGACATGAATTTTCCCTGAAGTAGAGTAAAGCTGAAGACGGTAATCTGTCCCTGAGGAAGCCATACTATACTGCTGTTTTAAAGCAGATATTTTAAAATGTAGATCGTTTATGTACAATCACATAAATTGCTTCCTTTTTCAGAAGATCTCCAAATTTTTGAGCTTGTGATATTGTTTTCTTCTCTGGTATGTCATCTGTCTTATTAACATTTTTAGTATAGGTGTTTGTCCATGCTATTTTTTGTGTTAATATATTATAACCGTTTCAATAATGATCATTTCCCCTGTGCCAGTCCTGGAGCTAGGCAACAAAGCAGTTCACTACATATTTCATTGTGTATGTTACATATAAAACTTTCCTTGATTGACTGATTGATTGATCTTTAATATGATTTCTTTAAAGAACCACAGCTAGGTGGAAGTAGGCGAGAAGATCACTCTCTCCAACATCCTAACTTAATGTATAATGAGGCTGGTTTGAACACAAAGCAGGTGAAACTGAATCTGGATCTCACGTGTAGATCTGGGAATGCCTGTGTAAAGCTAGGTCACCATATCTTCTGGCAGTCTTACCCCAAATGAACTCATCAACTCAGTTTATTCACTCTACAGTACCACTACAGGTAGTGGGACTAATCTTAGCTGTCATAGGCCCTGTTTCAATTACCACCTTGTAACACCTTTGAATCTGCTCCTCAAGATGGAGGTCATTGTGGGTGAGGAAGGTGACCTACAACACGGTGCCCAAAGGTCTGGATCTGAACCTCAGTTCGAATGACACATGGATAATGGGGCTGGGGGGGGGAGTGGATGGGCATGGCGTTCTGAATGCATTTTGAATACACTTACAGCCACAGCAGCACCTTCAGATGGTACATTTGTTAAATGTTTCCTTTTGTTTCGTACTCGAAAAGACATCATACGGGTGCCCCCCAGCTTACAAATGAGGTACACTCCAGTAGAAAAATACAAGTCTTTTGACGTTTTTAGCTATTTGATTGTAGTCAGAGATCTTTATGAAATAGTTTCTGCTTTTGGGGACAAAAAATGTGGTCCCCACAATGTCAGAATAACAGGTTTTTATCACATTGTGGGGACATTTGGTCCCTGATAGTGTAATATATACATCTCACACACACACACACACACACA
>JAAGVU020000049.1:4438373-4454878 GCA_011763525.2 Mormyrus iriodes
CACACACACACACACACACACAAACAGACACACACACACACAGGGTGAGGGGCAAGCTTTGAACAGCCAACCCTGGAGATGTGCAGCGACCATACTGTGTATTATTCTAAATTTATTTTATTATTTGTATTATTTTAAATTAAATCAAATCATTGTTTAGTTCTTGGTGTCCTCTATGCATACAGAATATATATTAATCTATTCATCAATATTTTCATGGGGAGAAGTACTCTTCTGATTTAGAACATGGACTTACGATAGAGAGATTAATTAAAACCCCAGGAAAAACTCTGCTGTTTACTGAGCTCCTTCAGAAAAACATCCCACTAAACAACTTTTTGATCAGTTAAGCGACACAATAATATTTCGCGCTCCTGTATCTCAGTGGGAATCTCATTTCGTTTTGCATAGTACATAGTGGTGGTTACATGAGGTTCTAGTTCCTGGCAATAACTTTGCTGCCTCAGTCTTGTTTGCTCTGCACATTCCTACTGTGTCATATATCTTTTGGCCACAGGCTTTGAGCGTAGCTGAGGACTGAGTAGCGAGCTTCAGCCGTCTGTTTCCATGCTTTGGCTGAGGTGCAGTCTTCCCCAGAAAGTGAGATCACTTTGGGGACGCTCATAGGGCATATATCTGTCTGCCTGAGCAGATACCACAGGGTCTGTCCAGGCTGGTACAGGAGGGAGAGCTTGCAGCAGGCCCTGCAGATATTTCAAATATCCCAGCCACCTCATTATGCTGAAGCTGCTTCTGTAATCTACATTCAAAATGTGCTTATCCAATGAAATTAGGGGGCCTACATCTTAAGACCTCATCTATCTATCTATCTATCTATCTATCTATCTATCGGTGTCTGTCTGTCTGTCACAGAATTCAGATACTTTCACCCATTTTTTCCATCCATCCATCCATCATCTTCTATAACCACTTGTTCAGGACAGAGTTATGGAGTCTACCCCAGGCAGCACAGGGTGAAAGGCAGGACATATCCTGGATTGGATGATTAACCAACCCCACGAGTAAAATCAACAGATTTACAGCATAGTTATGTTTGGGGGGCACGACTGATAAAAAGCCGGAGCAGGGTGACAGTACTTCAGAGCACGCTATTCTGGAAATGGTGTATGAAAAAAAACGCAGCTACTCATCATGGCACCGAAAGCCATTCGCAACCATTAGTCCTTCCTAAATTGCTCCAGACAGCTTTAATTTAATATTTTCTACCAAAAACATCTGAAATACCAGTGTTTTGCACCACTAGCTACCCTATTCTGTAAAATGTATATGTCCTATGCTATCTTAAAGCAGGTCGGGCCACATGAGACTAGATGTCTATTAGATTAGAAGTATTGATTAAAATTGTATAAAAACATACAATACAATAAAATTTCAATCTGCATGTCCCTGAATTGTACCTTAAATAGTTAAAACAGTAATAAAAAGATATATACTGTATACAACATATACAAAAATATATACTTGTAACTAGTATAATAAACTGATGAAACGCAGTTAAGCATGCAGACTCGGTAATTGGTTTCTCATCTATTATTGCCTGTGATGTTATGTTAATTCTGGATGCTTGCTTCCTTGTCCATACTAGGTGTCTTTGTGTAAATACAATGCCTGTTTTACATTTCACTATCATAAAGAGATGATTCACAATCAATCACAAGATGCTCGTTCTTTTCTATGAATGTTTTTGCAAGCCGACCCACAGAGACTTCCGTTTAATACTTCAGCAAATGCCCTCACACGTCTGCTCTTTTTGTGCCTGTGACACCTCCCACAAGCTGTTCATACAGTTACTTTTGCCGTCTTTTCGGCTTGCTGTCCTTGCTGAAAAAACGATTCCAGCCAGTGTTTTCTGTGAATATGTTCCAGAGTAATGGAAATGTAACTTTTCTGATCTGTATGAGTTTCAGGGGGCTCAGTGGTTCATAGACTGCCCGTGATGTTTGCTGTTAGCTAGAGAGCATCAGGCGTAGTGCTGATATTTAGGAAGGACAATTGTACTGAATTCTTCAGTCATTCAGCTTTAAGCTTTTAAATTTGAAAGAGGACCAAATTAGCCTGGTGGGGGGTCTGCTGTTGAACATAGGGTAAAGTAGACGGTGTGCAGCAGACAAATGTTGTTGTTTTTTGAGATTTATGAATGACGGGATTCGTCCCTCTCTCCATGGAAAACAGCTTTTCTTGTTCCAGATAGTGGACAGCATCCTATCCCAGCTGTCCCTCTCTCTCTCACTTTCTCTTCCTCTTTGTATTGTAGCCTCTCTCTCTAGACCAGGATTTCTCTACCCAGTCCTCAGGGACCCCCAAACAGTGCATAGATTTGCTCCTTCCCAGCCCACCTGATCTAGACAATCTAGAACACCGGGAACGGGTGTGCTGGGAGCTGGGAGGGAGCAAAAATGTGGATCTGGGGGTCCCCGAGGACTGGGTTGAGAAACACTGATGTAGACAATGAACAGTAGCTTGTTCTGCTCCCCCCAGACTGTAGACTGAAGCCTCCATCTCACTACAGTGTAAATCATGGTGTCTCTGTCTGTCTTGCCTTTGGATATGTGAATGGGTTCTGTAATGCTGCCCCCACCCTCCCCGACTCATGGCCCAGTTCATCCTTAAACAATCAAACAATCACACTGCCAGCACAAACCCTGAGTGATAACTTTGGCTGGTTTTTGCATTAATGGTTGTGGTCCAATTTTCTAGCCTCATTTTGTGTATGATGCAGACAGGTGAAGCTGATCAGGTCTGGCAGTGCGACATTCGACTAGATATAAAACGGGGAACAAGAACGGTTTAAGTGCACTTGGATAAATGTTATGACTGACAAATTGAATAAGTGTTACCCGCTTCTCCAGCAGCTACTTACAAAACGTTTATGCATAAACATTTATGTGTCTTCATCATGCCAATAACAATCTCTGCCTTTTCTGTACCATCGAGGAGACTCTTTTCAAAGCTGTGATTAGTCAGTTTGATTGTGTATTGAGTCAATCATGGGATACATGAAACAAAAGCAGTTTAATGATCGCGAAATAATGATCTAATCTAAAAATGAGATGCTGAACATGTCTCATAAGCCCTTATTTTTAAAATATGCATAATTATACACTAAAATTTCATGGTCAAGCACAATTCCACAGCACTAAAATTTAATACATTTTTTGACATCCTGGCCTTCACATCTTTATAAATTGTGCATGCATAGATTAAATATTAATACTCCAGTCTACAAATTAATCCATAGCACCTATGCAATATGCTGAAATGTTTACATCCAGTGGGTAACTGTAGACTTTATGGGGCCATCTGCTTTGATCAGAGAATAATAACATGCAAGGTGACCTTTTGTGACCTGCCGAGCACATTGACAGGTCCTGGAAGCTGAAAGCGAGGCAGTAGTCATTTTACATCTGGTGAACAACATGGCACCCCTAGCCTAACATGTTCATTTATGTAACCTTTGACATCAGCACTGACAAAGCACTGCAAGTATATAGATGTAGGATGAATCAAGTTTTAAATATAAAGTCATACCCTTAGTGGGTAACACTGCAGCTTCACACCTCCCAACTTCGGGGTTAGATTTCCTGGCCTGGCTCCGTGGGGGACAAGCTGGTGTCTCCAAATTGGCCATAATGTGTGATGAGTTGTTCGAGTGTCTCCCCTGTAATGAACAGGCATTACATGCAGAGTGTCAACCCTGACAGTGTCCTACATATGCAGTTTAAATATAAACAAATTAATAAAGACCTTTTTCTTAAAAAGTTGATGACTATTTCCTAACAGTCTAAATATCTGGAACTCAGACTGCATTTACACCTTCATAATGAACGAGCTAGTATGGATTTGATGTTGTTAATAATAATAATAAAAATAATAATAATAAGAAGAAAATTGTATATTGAATTCTGATCTATGGTATAAAAACAACTGACCATAAATCTAGAACAGCATTCGGCCTTGAACAGTTGATCAAGGCTGATGGTTAAAAAAGAAAAACAAAATAATTAAGTCTGGTCAACTGTGACAGGTTGATGCTAAAAATGTCACAATGAGGTTATGAGGCCATGTAGGCTAAGGGAGGCTAGAGGTCTCAATGTTGAACGAGGGTGGTGTAACAACTGAAAAACAGCCAAAAAGCTAAATAGCAGGAAGAAATAAGAAGTGACATGAAAATGAATGAGTCTGCGTTGGGAAATACACATCAGGCTGCCCTGTGACTCAGTGTTTCAAGGAAAACATTTCCAGGGACCAAAAGCTCATATACAACTTGAGCTTGATGTCAAACTGTCTGATTTCTATGTACTTCTTGAGTGAGAATTCCCACAGAGAAGGTACAGATTATTACCAGAGAGCATCATCTCTGTTTTCATTATAGAAAGTGCCTGTGATTGTCCTATTTGGGGGTACAGATCTCAGGTTCCTTGCTGATTGTGGTACACACGAAACATCAAAACAATGTAATAAATTCATTAAGGGTGACGTCCCTTATCAAAGTGAATGAGGACATGTTTTTCTGAGCTGAGGCCAAGCATTGTGTCATAACACTGGAGGTGCAATGGAACTGAAACTGAAAGCTCCAGGTTGCAGGGAGTGAACAGTGAAACGAATCATATAATTACTTTTTGTTTTTGGAAGATGCAACGTAGCGCCATTTCAGTAAAGTGCTACAGAAATACTACAGGCAAATGGCCCCTCAAGACAGCCCAATAAATGATTTGAATATTGAAAGCATATTGAAAAGCTTGAAGAGTCAGGTTGTGATTGGGAGTTTTCCTCCTCAGCAGCTCCTCGAGCCATTTCTAAATCTCACTTTTTCGGGCACGAGTACAACACAGCCAAGGGAGTGAGGGAGTTCAACACGCCTCATTTTCAAGAGTCTAAAGCAGTATTTTTCAGCCCAGTTCTCAGGGACCCCCAGACAGTCCACATTTTTGAACACACCTGAACCAAACAATCAAGAACACTGAATATCTGGTACAGATGTGCTGGGAAGGAACAAAAATGTGGACTGTCTGGGGGTCCCTGAGGTCCAAAATACTGGTCTATGAATTATTATTATGATTATTATCGCTTTATTATCAATTATTATGAATATTATTACTGTTTGTTTACGTTTATTTAAAATTATAATTATCATTGTTATGGATGCCTGATCAGTAGTAAGCAACAACAACAACAATAATAATGATCATGATAATTATAATTATTGTTGTTATTATTATTGTTGTTGTTGTTGTTGATTAACTATAATATAGTGGTCCTGAGTTAGGATTGATGTGATGTTATGTGTTTTGGTTGCATGTTCGTAAGTGTGTTAATAATAAAATAAATAAATAAAGCATTGGTCTAAAATCCCACTGCAGAGGCTGAAGGCCTCCTAGACATGCCAGATCCCAGGCTCATAAGAGAAGACTAATGCCCTTTCTCAAGGGAGCATCCATCTTTTCTATGGCAACGCCTTTGCCTCTGAGACATTCTTACACTTCCTTCCAATGCTTTTGAGGCTGGCGACATAAAACATTAATGTCAGTGCAAACTGTAAATTCTAACTGATATTTCAATGACTTTTTATTTGTCTCTGTTGAGGGAGAGAAGATGGCAGAAAGACAGGTGGCTGTGAGGAATCAGTAATGGCCCCACTCTTTGTTTTCTGCTTCCAAAGGGCATCTCTCATCTCAAATAAATAAATAGGTCCAGAGATGGCGTGGCTCCCATATGCTTTTTGTCTCCTGCTGGAGAACGTTTTGTCAGCCACGAGGCTGCCAACAGAATCCGTGATCAAATGAAGCCCAGGGGATACAGAGAGCCGGTAGAAGGTTGAGTGGCCAACAGGTTTCGTGCTGATAGTGACAACCAGAAAGAAAAAAAAAAAGCCAAGGGGTTGTTTGGAGAAATGGGGAAATTGCAGCTGGTGAGCTGGACCTCAAAGCAGACTGACAACCTAGTGATGATGTCCAGCTGGTGTTGGACCTCGTTTGTTTGATTTTTGTTTTTTTTTTTTTTAGGGACTAACATCTGTTGTTGGTGGCACCATGCATACCTGCATCCCAAAGCTCTGGGAGGAGCAGAAAGATCAGGGCAGCTGGGCAGTTGGTTAGCTTGGCCCAGGTGCATAAATCTAAGCGAGGCAGTTAACTATGTTCTAACCCCACCCCCAGCAATCTCATGATGCCCCTTCCATGTGACTGACACACCTGGCAAATTTGCACATATCTGTGTTCAAGGTCAGAGAACAGAGGTTTAGCATGCGTGCTGGAGATTCCCCTCAACATCTCTGAGAGAATACCCGTAATGCATATTCATTTATGTTTATGTCACTGCAAGATATGGGAGGGATTGCTTTATGCATCGGCATAATGAGATTTTTAAAACCTCTGACAGCTACATAACAGATATTTGCATGATTATTTAAATGCAACATGTGTCAACACACACACACACAGACAGTACAATGTCCAGTGGATTTTTCCTGCTTTTCAACCACAGAAATAAACATGAAATCATTAATATCACAATATGATTACCACTATTATCAAGTCTTGTACGAAATTTCTTAAAACTCCTCATTAAAGGAAGATATAGTGAAAATGTCATAAAATGAATGAGATATTCGAATTTGCATTGATATCAGAAATTAAAAACTCTTTCACTGATGATTTTCATGTGTCCAGCCATTTCTTATCTTAAAAAAACACTGCCATAGTTATGATAATTAAAATGTAAAATGAAGGCGAACTTAAAACTTTACAAAAATATATTAATTTTCTCCATCTACAGTAAGTATAAAAATAGTTGTAGATATCCTGAATATTTCTGTAATTAGAGATAGGTGAAACAGGTAATTAGGCAGCCGGTATGTAGTTGGGTTAGTAGCAAATTTTATCTTGGGAAATAAACGCCAAACGTGTTTGTAGCAGCATTGATAGGAGTAATGAAATTTAAGCTATTTGTCTCATGTTTTCTATTCCAGCCGTGGGACCTAATTTGGTGTACAGCCTTGACACGCCTTTCAGCTCCTGTCACCCTGATTGACAAACCTCAATGCTTCATGTATACTTGAGCAGCCTTTCGCAGTCCAGTCAATCTCCAGCATTTACGTGTCTCTCCATCATAAATCCACATTTCGATGGAGGCGGCACGCAGGACCTTCAGATATTTCACTTCCAACCCGTGAATGTTTAACCTCCCCCCCCCCCACCCCCCCCCAATGGTTTCCATTGAGGTGGAACATCCCTGTCACTGTAAGCCTGATGGATTCTCATAGACATGCTGACACTGCTTCACTTGTGTTGAGGGATTTCTTGTGATGGGAAGGTAGTTTAAGACCAAGAAAAGAGTATTTATATATTTTATATATATATAAAAAGTTATATTATCAGGGGTGTCGGAACCAGCAGTGGGTTGCACCAGCTAAGCATAGTTTCGATCATAAGGTTGGGTGTAAAGTGCACCTTAAAATTGTATGTTGAAACTAGCTACTTTGAAACTAGCACAGCGTTCTTTGTCAGTTGCACCACTGCTAAGCTACATTGTAGTTAGGGGCTACTAAATAAAAATTTTATCGCACAGAATGACGTTTTTACTGTGGGCAGCCAATCAGTATCACTGTCTGATATTACCTGAAACAACTTGCTGTTCCATATTTGTCGGGTTTTGGTTATACACAGCTACCGATTTGTTTTCTCTGTATTTGTGAGAAGTATTTCAACCACAGCTGTAATGAAACCCGTAATGTGCCACCATCAGCAGTTGTAAGAAGTGTGTTTGCTAGCTAGCTTGCTAGGTATGGTTTAGGGGTGCAACGTAGCACAAAACTCACGGTTTGGCATGTTAAAAACAAGTTAGTTACATCTGTGCCATTTTTTACGTACCTAAAGGCTATCCCAAAAGCCTGCATACACACTGGTCCTTTGCGGATAAGATTGGCCACCCCTGTCCTACACCACTGATCATTATCATTGGCGATGCGGGGAAATTCCCCACAGATATTAATATAGATCTTGGTGAATCATATTCAAAGCATCATTGTCACTGTGGGGTAGGATTGTAGGGTAATCCTAGAGGCAGACCAATGATGTACTTCTTTAATAATGTTGCATCATTGTATATCATTCAGCGGACGGTATGTGGCTCAGCGGGTTGTAACCCCGTGCCTGGGAGCGGATGGTCACCAGCTTAAATCCTATGGCTGGTAGACTTGGATAGGGCCCTTAACCCCCAATTGCTCCCAGGGCACCAGATAAATAGCTGACCCTGTGCTCAGACCCCAAGTTTCTCTCTTACTCGTATGTGTGCATGTAGTCAAATAAAGAACTTTAAATACATTTCCAAAATTCACTAAATCCACAGTAACCTTTTTCAGAAATATTTTTTGTGGAGTGAGTGAGTCTGCAAATTTGCTCTTCAGTTGTGTCTAAAATGTGTAACACCATACATTCCTAAATAACTGATTTACAAATCAGGCTTTAAAGTATTTTTTACTTCATCAAAAAAGGCCGTAGACGACACCATTGTTTGTTCCTCTCAGTGACGAGAACTTGCCTAATTAAATAGGGAATGATGTTCTTATTAGGAATAGGTTTCATGTTTTTAAGGATGCATTGTAAACGGAATGTCTTATCAGGGTGGGTGAAGAGGAGGATGTAACTTTGCAACCTTGTAAGATTAGTGATGAATCAGATGCGGAGAGAGAGCGAGCACTTCACACAGGACACGGCTTAAACATTTCAGATGAGGCAAGGCGTGTCAAAATGTTTTTGCTCGTTGCTGCAGCAAACTCCATTACAGATGGGTCTTGTTAATGTCAAACTGCAAACAAGCTGTAATTGTATCTACATTGCCCCCCCCCCACAAACTGTGATATCATGCAAAAAACATTAATAAAAAAAAATCTCAAGCTCAGCAACTGAGTAGTAACTGCTAAGCCCCCTGGACTAATTTTCGCAGTGCTTACAGCATTGCTTTTTCACCCTGAAAACAACACAGCCCTCCCCTGTACCTACCCCTGCGTGATTCACTCTGCCGATTCCCCCTGTGTATGCCGGGCTCACGTTCTCTGTAATGTGGACGAGCTGTTCACCCACAGAATTGCAACGCACTGGGGTGGGCAAGAGCGAAGCAGCCCGTCCTCCTTCCTGACAAGGCTCGACAGACAGGCCGGTTCATTCCCTGAATGAAGAATCGACTGCCGCTCATCCCGGAGAGCCTAATTGGACGTAAGGCCTGGATTTTCATTGATTTGTATAAAGACCCAATCAGACCTGTATATATGTGCTTTTTCTACCCCTCAGAAGTTTCTAGTTTTATTGTCATGAGTTTCAGGGAGCACAGTGAATTTCTGTGACATTTCAGGCCATGTTTGTAGTAATTTATAAACACATCCATAATGCATTATAATGCATTCATAAAGCATTATGAACATGGCTGTAAATATTTATAAAAAAACATAACACATTATAGCCATGTGTATTATGCATTATGACTACCTTATGAAGCTCTCATTTATAATGAGAAAATAGATACCTTCATAATGCGGTACAATGCATCCTTAATGCTTATTCCGACCATTATAATGCATTATAAAGGTATCTATAGTGTATTATAGATGAGAGCTTCATAGAGCATTCATAACGCATTATACACATGGCGATAATGTGTTATTCCTTTTGATAAACACTTATAGCCATGGTCATAATGCTTTTTGAATGCATTACTATTTGTTATGAATTTGTTTGTAAATTACTAAAAACATGGCTTTAAGCTAAGTGTTACCTGAATGCCACAGTGGTAGAGGAGGGGACTGGAGTATGGAGGGACAATAGGACAACAACAGTACAATAAAAGACAAGACTGTGCCCAGGGCCAAATTTAGCAATGTGGGGATTCCCAGGCTGAAGTCATTTTAGCCTTATCTACAGCATAAAATTCTGCTGTAAGAAACAGAAAAAAAGAAATTTTGGACCCCCTACAACTCGAGGACCTGGACTACAGCCCAGGTTAGTCCATGCAGCAGCCTGGCCTTGACTGTGCAACGTGAAGAAAGTATCATATACATTCATTTCTACCAGCAGTACAGAGTGGTGTACTTACAGTAACAACATCCCACTCGTCTGCTACAATTTCCACTACAGAAGATAAAAGAAGAGAAATAATCTTCTACATAATATATAGCCTGACGTTACTCCACAGATGTGTTTACCGCTAATCCGTCACCCGTTTTGTGCTGCATGCATTAATGCATCAACTTTTTAATTACTCAGAGTAATGAGTCTTAGCATGCATGTTGAGTCATGGTACACTGGTCTCCAGTAGAAGGCTGAGTGACTGTTAAATTATAGTGAGCCACACTTTGCTGTGCAGGAGTGGGGGGAAATCATTTTAAGGCAACAGTCGGTCGACATGTGATCTATCTTAGTGTTTAAAAATATTGGAAATTCAAACCTAGACTGGGCGTGATGGAAGACAATAGCCTGGAGAGGGGTGGTGGACTGGACATTGGCTTTAGATTTCTAGGGAGAATACGGTTTGTAGGGAGGCAGCTACGTAATTCTGTATTGAATTAGCATATGTATGCCTGTTATAAGTAACACCTCTTACTTCAGGCCAGGGAATCAGATGAACCAAATAAAACAGAATAGAACAGAACCCTGCATCTGAACCATTGCGTCGTTCTGTGAATAGTGTACAAAATTGCATGCGCAAGTCTCGTGTACTCAAGCTGTGTATGCTTCACTTTCGTGCTCTTGGGGGGGGGGAATAATTTGACCCCACAAATACAGGAAACCCTGAAACCAAATATATTTAGGTTGTCATCACAATACAACTGCATATTTTTCTGCATCGCATGAATGGGGTTATGGATCGTTAAGCGCTTTAAGAAGAGACAACGGGAATCCGCCCCGAGACAGAAATGAGATTTTCTGTGTGTGCGAGAGAGGGAAATATACTGCGTATCCACTTTCATTTATTATTCACAATTAGAATTTTAGAGCGACAACTAAAAGCTCTTCCATTTGTCTTCTGTAGCAGCTTGTCCATTACAAGGCTGTGCTGGGGCCGTCGCAGGAAGTACAGGGAACAAGGCAGAGGACACCCAAGACAGGACACCGGCATACACACGTACCGGGCAGTCTACAGGTTAGCCTAACTACATGTCACATGGTAGAAACATACAAACTCCACATGCATTCAAAACCCAAACCCTGGAGGAATGAGGTGTGCTACAACTCCAGCAGGGGGTTGAACTCCAGTAGGTTGCCAGGGTTGAATCTCAGGGTCAGCAGAATGATTTACCCATTAGGCCCTTGAGCAAGGCCCTTAGCCCCCAGTTGCTCCTTTGCTCCTGGGACTGGCTGAATGTGCTTTGACAAACGTGCATCACTTTGGGTAACAGTGTATACTAAATAACTAAAACTCATTTTAAAACTCAGTTTTCTTTAGTTGTACATATACAAAAATCCTGTAGGCGCGGTCCAAGGTGGACTTGCCATCCAACGCCACGAAGGTATGCTTACATTGCGCAAGAATGAGTGTATAAGTGTTATGAGTGAGGTGAGAAGCGGGCACCAGCCTGTGACTCCCAACAAGTCGGCCCGCCAAGCCACAGTGTGGGCTGGGCTCAGATTCTGGCCTCATTGCTCCTGCCCGGTCGTAGAGGGTCGACCCCGACACCGAGATATGGACAGGCATTCATACAAGTGTACACTCAGCCGCATGCACAGCGGCACCAGCGGTGCATAAGCCTAGCTATGCCAAAAATAGCCTGGGGTAAGCAAGACATAAATAGGATGAGCAAGAGCATCACAGCCTGGTGAATTTTCTGTTTTAGATACAGCGTTTATTCACTTTTGGCCCTGGTAATCTACGATTTATGCATACCTCTTCAAAGGGACCTAAGTCTCTAAAGATATTTTAGATATTTTATAAACACATCATGAAAACAATGTTTATAATAGCTGAATAGAAAAATGCAAAATAACAAACAGAGCGTCTGCTCGTGTTTGAAACAGAGCCGCGCTCTTTAGAGTTTTTCCCCCGTTGACGTGTTCGGTGACTTTGTCCTTTTTTATTTTGTTTTGCGATGTCTGTTAAGGACAGGCTTTGAAAGGCGCTGGCCTGCGTTAAATGCCCCCAATCCCTGCCTTCACAAAGCCTGCTCAGGTCCATGTGCGAGCATATACTGGCTTATGCTTCAATGGACAAGCACAGTAAAGATCCGGACAGGAGTATACGCAATACAAGTGTAGTGTTAATATAATCTTGAGATTAAAGATTAAAGAGTGGTAAGACAGTTTCAAGAAATTGTCCATTATTGTCATTTTGTGTGTATTTTTCAGGTAGTTTCACATGCATTTTGTCAGTAGATTCAACCACTGCATGACAGAGAGACGTTTTCGAAAAATAATGTACTTGCCAATAATTCAACCTTGAACAACATTTGACAGAAAATGAAAAGAAATGTTACAAATCCAGAGATTTATTTTTAAATTTTCGCAAATGCTCCTTCGGGAGATTTGCCCCTTCTCTGACTCCATAACTCCCATCCATGTCTCTGTCAAGCCATTGCGACAAGCACAACTCCTGTTTACTGTTAATTAATAAAAACAACAATGCCTGTGAAAATGTATCACAGTGGTGTGGGGAATCAAGTGACAGATCCGTGTTGGGATTAGTTTGGAGGTAATGGGAGAATCTTCTTCTTTGCCACGTTGTGTGATGACATCTCGGCCAAATGTAGAGAGATGGGAACTCCATGACAAGCAGTCAAACTGCAGGGCTTCCTCTGTTCTATGGAGCGAACCCTACTTTCCAGAACTCTCTCTTAACACATGTACAGGTCACCTCATTTTCTGTGCACAGATAACATGTAGAATAACATATAATGTAAACCTTGATGCTCAAACAATGCTGGTTATATGTGTGAGAAAAGGAAACATTATGAAATGAATTTTGTGAAATAACCTATCCATCCATCCATCCATCCATCATCCATCCTTCCACCAATCCATCATCCATCCATCCATCATCCATCATCCATCCATCATCCATCCATCCATCCATCCTTCCACCAATCCATCATCCATCTATCCATCCATCCACCAATCCATCCTCCATTGATATTCTAAATGCTTATAGTAGTTTGGGTTATGGGGACATGAATAGGGCACAGCATAGGGCACAGGGCAGGGGGACCCCCTGGATGGGGTACCTCACCAGATGTCCAACCTCCAAATATGAAAACCAGTAAACTGTGAAGACAGGGAGTAAAGGTCCAAAGCAAATAAACAGACACATATGTTTTGTTCCTAACAGCCCGCTCACTGTCCCATAGCTAGAGTCTCCGTTTCCATGGAGAATCTGAGAAAGGCTTGAACTCTTTTGTTCATAAATGATCCCTGTGAGAACTGGGTATAGCTAAACCTAAGAATAACGGGCAAGAAAAGATACGGAAAGACACTAAAATGACATGGATTTGTAATTATAGAAGAGCATGTCAAATTAGGTAATTTGGGTAAAATGTTGCATTTATACAGATCTGTGTTGCTTTTTTTGTTCATGGAACCACAGGAAACACTCAAGTATATTCCCAAGTGTTACCATTTTGGTTTTCTGTTTGTGTATTTACGTTGCTGTGTCTACTGTTTTTGTCATTCTGCAGGTGTTGGCATGTTTTCTCTCTGCTCAGGGCATCTGGTGAACCTTAATTAAATGCTACGTGATTTCACTCATCTTAAATGTATCTTAATTTAATGCCAGTCAGGGACAGTGAAGAGGTTCATTGGGAAGCTCTTTGGTTTTGCACATCGAGGGCTCAGGGTTTAATTGCCATTGTGTGTTCTTTTGTTTGGAGTGTTCATGTTCTCTCATGTGGGTTCGTTCAGGTATTCCGCTTAGTTTATGTGAATTAGTGTCTCTAAATTTGTGAGTGCCTATTACATGATGGACTGGCTTCCTGTCCGGTGTGTCTGGGCGGTGTCAGTGTGGATGGGTGGGTGGGTGTTTCATTGGGTGGCAGGTACATGCAGAAGGTGGCACTGGGGCTGCCTGAGCATCTGCCCCTTTTGCCCCAATGGTTCTAAGTGGCCCACTTTTGAGGTTCTGAGTGCCCCTTTTCAATCACTGATGATCACCCTCCCCCACACATACACATGCCACCCCAGTCCAGCACCTGCCCCTCGAAAAGACTTTGGGCACCACAATTACAGTACCAGTCTAAAGTTTGGACACGCCAGGACATGTCCTTCTGGACAGCTGGAAAATGCGTCACAGGAGGTCAGTCCTTGGTGCAATTGGGGTTAAGGTCCTTGCTCAAGGGCCCAATGGTGGGATCACTCTACCTAACCAGGGATTTGAACCGGCAACCTTCTGAGTGCCAACCCATAGCTACCCCCCCCAACATATAAATTTATTTTTTGTTTAATACTTTTTTGGTTCTGTGTATAATTCCATATATGTTATTACTGTTGTGGTCTTTATAATTATTTTAAAATGTAGAGAATAACACAAATAAACCTTTCTATGGGTAGGTGTGTCCCAACTTTTGACTGGTACCACAGGTAGCTTAGTGGCTTACAAACAATGCTTGCCAGTTCCAGTCCCAAAATGGCACAACACTGGTAGAACAAAAATGAGTAACAGCACACTTAGTGGACTTAGAGGGCACTCGTGGACACGAAAAGTCAGAAATAAGTGGTGCTATTTTATCTCGTCCTGTCAACCCTCGATGACAACCAGCTTTCTAACATCAAATTGGCAAGACAACAGCAGTGCCATGACCACAGCCTTAGGTTGCCACTAAAGAATTATGTAACTATTCCTGCAGGTGCAGAATTCCGAACAGATACCCAGCTAGCCGAGCTTGTGCTCCCGGGAAATAAGCACAAGCTTTAATTTGCCTTAAAAACCTTCTGGAACTGACTGATCTTAATCCAGCTGTGCCTCATTTTATTTTAGCAACTACCAGATAAGTACATACTGTGATACTCAGAGCGATATGATCAAGATCAAAGCTACATGTTTTCGGAGCCACCCTCCCCCCCCCCAACTCCATAACGCAAGGGATGGGTGGACGTTAATTAGTCGAGATGATGACATCATCAGTAACTCCAGTGATGGTAATCGTGGTAACAAGTGATAGCGTGCTGTCTTGTGTCTACGCAAGCTCTGTTGATGTTTATGAATGCTCTATGTAGTAGGATTGCTTTTAAAATTTGAATGCGGGCATATTCACCTCTATTTCCAAATGGCTTGAAAGGGACAGCACTAATTACTGCTTGAAGTTTTCTACTTAAGTATGAAAATGCATTAAAATTGTGTGAAATTATGTACATAATACATTCTTTTTACTGATCATTTACGTTAGGACCTGCCCATTGTGTCCATCTGACCCTCCTGTCTCCCCCTTACTATGGCCCTGATGAGCCTCGCCTGTTCCTTGTTACCCCTCATGAGTCCTTGCATTTAAGTACCTGTTTGTCTTGTCAATCCCAGTCTGGTCATTGACGTTGCTCCTCCTCTCTGCATCTGTCCTTCCCTGTACTTGCCTTCTTGTTTTTCTCATTTGTTATCTTGCTCCTGTTCAGTTAATTAAAATCCCCTTTTCACCAAACACCTGCCTTCGAGTCCTTTGTCCCACATACCGTGACAGTTTGTCTATTCCTTTTAAATGTTTTTTTCTTCTGTGATTGATTTTCTTTTTTAAATGAAGTAATACAAATCATGGTTATGAACCATTCATATAGAGCAATAATCAGGTATTTTAATGGAGTATAAAACCTCTTAGTAACATTTTACTTAAAGCTGTCATCTATAATGCACTATAGATCCCTTCATACTGCATTATAACGGTCGGTATAAACATTAATAAAGCATTACAGCATCTTCTATTAACCATCATAAGGCATTATAGTGTTGCTTATAATACTTCATAAGCTCCAATGATGCTCTCATCTATAATGCACTATAGATACCTTCATACTGTATTATAATGGTTGGTATAAGAATTAATAAAGTATTACAACATATTCTATTGACAGTCAGAAGGCATTATAATGTTGATTATTATATAAAATAAGCTCTAGTGAAGCTGTCATCTATAATGCCTTATAGATACCATCATAATGAATTATAATGGTTGGTAAGAGAATCGGGGATGCTTTATACTGCATTATAAAGGTATCTATAATGCATTATAGATGACAGCTTCATAGAGCACTCATAAAGTATGACAAACATGGTGTTATGCCTTTTTTATAAATATTTATAGCCTTGTTCATGATGTTTTATGAATGCATTATAATGTGTTATAAATGTGTTCAAAGATTCATATATATGCTTTTTGCAGATGACGTGGTTCTGTTGGCCTCATCAGACCGTGACCTTCGGCTCTCACTTGGACAGTTCGCAGCCGAATGTGAAGCGGCTGGGATGAGAATCAGCACCTCCAAATCCGAGACCATGGTCCTCAGCCGGAAAAGGGTAGAATGCTC
>JAAGVU020000049.1:4466274-4485138 GCA_011763525.2 Mormyrus iriodes
TTGGTTGATTAGATAATTGCATTAATGAGAAATTGAACAGGTGTTCCTAATAATCCTTTAGGTGAGTGTATATTTACATATAGTTTCCCTGCAGTTCCTCCATTTCCTGTGGTCAGCATAACAATATAAGGTAAATGGCATCAATATAAAGCACTGCAATACTGGCCTTCCTGGGAGCCATTTCAATAGACAATGAAACATGTTACACGAGATGTGTTCATCCCATTAGTGGCACTGTGTGTGACTGCAGATTCCCTTTGTAATCATTTACAGTGTAGCAGATACATACAAGAATAATTCCTCATATCAACTGTCGTTGAAAACTGGCCGTCATTTTTTATTTATTTTTCTTCTGTGTGCGGATTTCATTTTAATTGGACAGGGCCAAATTTGAGTTACTGAGTGACATATTTTTAATAATAGTCCATGCATGCATGCATCCATCCATCCATCTGGTTATTATACAGCACAGGGACAAGGTTTAGGGCACTGGGAAAACCTTGGGCAGGATGCCAGTCCATGGAAAGGCACGCACACAGGCACACACTGTGGGTGGCTCACTGATGCCAGTTCACCTAAAAGCATATCTTTAGGCTACAGGAGGAAACCAGAGTATACAGAGGTAACAGGCATAGCACAGGGAGAACACACACACACACTTTTGTTTGTATTCATATCTTTGACGGGATTCTCCATTCATTTCTACGGGAAATACCCTAATCCCACCAGTGACAACCTTAATCCCTACCCAGCCCTAACCTTAACCGTAATAAACCAATCAAAATACAAGATTTTTGGTATTTTTTTTTTTTTTTTATTGCAGTCCCACATTTTTATAAAATTGTGTTTCCCCTTGCAGGTACTGAAAAAATGGTCCCCACAACATAAAATAACAGGTCTTTATAGCATTATTGAGACATTTAGTCTCCACAATGTAATATATAATGTGCATGCCCGCACACACACACGGGTGCGATTAAAACCCCAAACCCTGGAGTGCTCCTCAGTCCCTGAGCTAATGGTCTGCCCTTTTTCAGCAGAAGTACCAGTTTATATATATTTAAAGATATTGATCCCAAAAAAATGGGACTGTTTCTCCATCTGGATCACTTTTCTGCATCCCAGTGATGAACCAGGGAGAAATTCTCCAGACTGTTATCTAATTCCTTTTTGCCTCCTATTAGTCAATCACATACTGAGCAAAATGTCTAATGGAAGGGAAACATATTTCGATTTAGATAAGAGGAAAGGCCTAGCTAAAAGCTAATGGAATTCACACTTTTAGCTTCTGTTTAGTTACAGTTGAGATTTGTGCACTTCCTGTGTAAGAATCCCTTCTTTTTTTCTGTTGAAAACAAAGCTAACTTTTAAAAACTTACAGGAAGTTTGCAAGCATTTTGCTATCACATTAAAGTGGGAGGCTTTCAAATCAGAGGTGTTAATGATTCAATGCTGACTACACAGTGCATTCAATAAGTATTTGGACAGTCACACATTTCTTATTATCTTGGCTCTGTACACCATCACAATGGATTTGACATTGGAACAGAAAGATTCAATACGTGTATAAAGTTTCAGACTGTCATCTTTAATTTAAAGAAACAACCAGCTACACCGGGTGAACTGTGCAGAAATTATAACAATTTCTAAACATAGACCCCCTTTTTTAATCATCTTTTGCCATGTAACCCATATTCGAATGCAATATTTTCCATGTGCTCAGCATCAGCAATATTTCAAGTCCCCTACAGTTTTAGAGAATCAATTCTGTCTTCTGTTGACCTGCTGCACTGAAGGATTAAAAAAAAAATCTTCAATACATCTTCGACAAGATCTGATGGAGAATGGGAGGATCTGCTTGGGGGAGTATTGCTGTCTGTGGTCATCAAATTGCAGGCGTGAGAAACCATGATATTTCGTAATGTGTATGGGGTGTGCGTTGTACTGGGCCTAACAGAACTCCCATTGACCTCACTGCACGCTGGGGTCCAGAAGGACCCACGCAGCTTGAGTAGAAATCGTAGCAGACAGAGGCAGTGAGTCATCCATTTACTCTACGTCACCTGGAGTGGGCAAACAAACCAATTTTCACGCCTCTTCAGAGTACGGATGAAGCTGGAATGGAAAGCAGCGTAAAACTAAGAAAGTTGGACACTTCGTTTCTCAAACAAACATGCATTCTTGACACTATAGTAAACAGTAATGCTTACCCTGTGTTTACCAGTCCTTCTGGGGAATTTTAACTTCTACATCATCATTAAAACCGTCTTGCAGTATTTAGTGGAATGTCCTTGTCAGACTAATCCAATTTTTCTGAGAGATTTATGGTATATAAAGACCTAGCCTGGTTAGCACTGATTAATACAGCGAGTGTTCATTATTTCAGTTTATCAGTGATTACAGAGTCATACTTAAGCCCTTGAACAATAAAGTAATTACCCCAATTACTCCAAACTAACTGGAGCCCTCACCAGAACAAGCTGTACGATGTATGAATGGTGAATAGAAGTTAGAAAAGACTTTATTCTAGTTTGTTTAGGCTTTGTGAAGATAAAAGAGAATGTGTGTTATTAGAACAGAGTGTAACAGTTATATAATAATACATTTTATTATAATAAATATTATTTGGATATATTCCACTGCAAGACTTCTTAGACAAAACTGTAGTCATATAACGTGATTGAAAAATTAGGGCAAGTCCCCAAGGAATGTGCTATGGTTGAATGGAGCATTTTGATGTTAACAAGTGATTTTAGTGCTACCATTCAGGAAACAAACAAGTCATCAAAGCTACAAGGCTGACATGGTTATATAAAATATCTTAAAGATGTTTAAAAATAAGGTTGTGCATGGCTCTGTGTTTTAGGACTGCCTGTACCCTGAAGGTCAGGTCCTTGAGCAAGGCCCTTAACCTGAATCGCGCCAAAGGCACCATGTGCTGGCTGACCCTACGCTCTCACCTATGTTTATTTGTCTCCTGTGAAGAGCAAAGTATGTGAGAACCAGTTCCTTTATGCGGATGCTTAATCTATCTCCTAATGTATCTTTAGCCTGATAGATATGTTGCAACGTAATATATGAATATATACAGCTCAGGATCAGCCAGAAGCAGTTTGATAGCACAGATACAGCTCAGGATCAGCCAGAAGCAGGATGATAGCACACATACAGCTCAGGATCAGCAGTAAGCAGGATGATAGCACACATACAGCCCAGGATGAGATGAAAGCAGGATGATAGCACACATACAGCTCAGGATCAGATGAAAGCAGGATGATAGCACACATACAGCCCAGGATGAGATGAAAGCAGGATGATAGCACACATACAGCTCAAGACCAGTTGAAAACTGTGACTTTGATAGTTCTACCTTCTGACTTCTGAGCTACAGCCTAGGGCATAATACTTAAACCCCTCCACTTAAGACAGTAACTCATCCCACTTTAACCTGGAGGTGGCAATCGACTCTTTTTCCAGTTGAGAACCATGGTTTCCGACTTAAAGGTGTGGATCGTCATCCTAGCTGTTTCAAACTTGGTTGTAAACGGCCCCAGTGTCCAACACTCACAGGGAACCTGTCTGACTTACTGCCGACAATGCAAAGCAAACTCCTTCTCTGGTTATACAGGGACCTAATGACCCGTAACAGCAGGCCTGGCACCCTACACGGTCGTATGCCTTTTCCAAGTCCACAGAACACATGTAGACTGGGTGGGCAAACTCCCATGAACCCTCCACCATCCTTATGTGGGTAAATAGCTGTTCCAGTGTTTCACAACCAGATGAAAAATTGTATTGTTCCTCCTGAATCTGAAGTTCAACCAACAGGCAGATCCTCTTCTTCAGAGAATTGGCATAGACCTCTCTAGAGAGGCTGAGAAGTATGATTCTCTAGAAGTTAGAACACACCCTTTGGTCCCCTTTCTAAAAGACTGGGACCAATACCGCAGTCTGCCAATCCAAAGGCACTGTCCCTAATATCCACGCAGTGTGGCAGAGACATGTCAGCCAAGACAATCCAACAACATAAAGAGCCTGATTTAACTCAGGATGAATCAATTGCCCCCCTGAGTTTTTTAACTACCTCAGTGACCTAGTGATGGGTGAGTTCTCCTCCAAGTCCACTGACTCTACTTCCTCCAAGGAAGACATGCCAGTGGGATCCAGGAGGTACTCAATGTGTTCCTTCCACCACCTGACTACGTCTCCAGTGCAAGTCAGCAGAATTCCATTACTGCTGTAAACAGTATAGGCAAAGCCCTGCTTCCCCTGCTTGAGTCACCTGATGCTTTGCCAGAATTTCTTCAAGGCTCACCTGAAGTCATTTTCCATGGCCTCACTGAACTCATCCCACACTCAAGTTTTTGCTTCTGCAACTGTCAATGCCATACTCCACTTAGCCCGCTAGTACCTGTCATCTGCCACAGGAGTCCCACAAGTTAACTAAGCCTGGAAGGCCTTCTTTGTCAGCCTGACGGCTCTCTTTTCCCCTGGTGTCTGCCACCAAGTTCAAGGGTTGCAGCTGTGACAGGCCCCAGCAGCCTTGCAGCCACAGCCCAGCACAGCTGCCTCAGCTATAGAGGCAGAGAATTTAGCACATTTCAACCCAATGTCTCCAGTCTCCATCAGAATGTAATAGTATTTCTGCCAAAGGTGCATTCTGATGATCTCTTGGACAGGGCCCTCTGCCAGATGCTTCCAAAACACACTCACTATACCTTTGAGTCTACCAGGTCTATTCAACATCACCGAGTGACCAAAACATGCAGACAAGAACCTGAAGATACACTTACAAAATCAATCCACGGACTGCGGCCTAGGGTGCTCTTTTGCTAAGTGCACTTATGAACACCCTTATGTTAAGACATGGTGTTCAAACTGTGGTTAGCACAGAAGTCCAATAACAGAGAACCAATAGGGTTCAGATCGGGCAGGCTGTTTCTCCCAATCATACTCTTCCAGGTTTCACTGTCACTACCTACGTGAGTGTTAAAGTCCCCCAGTGGAACAATGAAGCCCTCCACCTTCCAACACCCCCACCAAGGTCTCCAAGAAGGCAGGATACTCTGAACTGGTGTTCGGTGCATACACATAGACAACAGTCAGAGCCCGTCCCCTGACTCGAAGTCGAAGGGAGGCGACCGTCTTGTTCACCAGGGTGAGCTCCTATGTACTGGCACTAAACTAGGGGCTATAAGTAGACCCACAGTTGGCCTATTTCCAAAGATGGATTGAGGGCATTAATTGCCCCTGGGCAACAGCACACATGACGACATGTCAGAAGGAAACAGAGCTGATTGGTGGCTCACAAAATTCAGAATGCATCTAATGTATTGAAAATGTTACATAGGCTTTTCAGTGAGTGTCTTTTTAAAAGCACAATATATAATCAAATTAAATATAACAGATATTAATTGACTTGTTAAAAGAATGGGATGGGAGGGAGACTTGTGGGTGGGGGGTGCTCTGCTTCCTGCCCCCATGGACGTGGTGCCCCTGGGCCCAAGCCCAAATGCCCATATGGTTAATCCTGGCCAGCCTGTGCTCTCACCCAGGGCACCTCCAGAATGGAATAGAATTCAGCCCTTCTCCAGGAGTTTGGGTCCAGAGCCTGTGTTGTCTGTTGACGTGAGGCCGACTGTATCTAGACCAGAGGTATTCACGTATGCTCTATACCTTGTACAATGGTAAAAATTTTAATGAATATGTTTCACTTGATTTTATTTAATCAGGAAAAATATATCAGCCCTAGTGGGGCCCTGTCAAAAAAAGTTTGAATTCCACTGACTTAGATACTATCTCTCTACCCCTCCCACCAGCAGAGGCTCTTTCCCACCAGGAAGGTTACCCATGTTCCTAAAGGATAAGCCCACCAAGGCCACTGCTTTAGACTGCTGACCGATCCACAATGCGCCAGACCGCCAAATGACACAAATCTAGATCTAGCTCAAGGGCGGGGCCCCAGTCTCCCTAATCTGGGCGGTGTCACATGATCCTTAATGGTTCTATTCATGGGGTCTTTCTGAATTGCTTACTTAGGACCAATTTGCCTTGGGAAACTCTACCAGGGACAACAGCCCTCAACAATATAACTCCTAGAGTCACAGAGGTACACAAACCCCTCCACCACGATATGGTGGGGATTCTTGGACGGGCCCTATTTTCATATTTCGTTATTTATTTATTCGTTTACTTAGGCATTTGCTATGCCTTTATTATATCTTAGCAGTGCCGATATCTTTGGCAATGTATACAAAGAGTCATTTAAATGTGTTTCTTGGGTTAGTGCAGGGCAGTGTCCTCCACTCAAACATTAGCAGAAGCTCGACGGCCAATGGCAGTTGTTATGCAAAGTATTTCCCAGCATGCTCAGCAAACAGTGGGCGACCGTTACATGAATATTACAGTACTGTGCAAAAGTCTTAAGCAGTCAAAGGAAATATGTAAAGCTATTTATCTAAGTGGTAAGGGTACATGTGCTCTGAACAAGAAATACAATTTAACATTAGAGCATATAAAAATCAAGAGCAGTTCAACAAAAACTAACAAGAATTTTCTTTTCCAAAAATGTATTGATAACTTGTTGGATGGTTAGAATAACATGGCTTCAGTTCCCAAACCTCTCCTCAGGGGAACCTCAGCCATTCCATGTATTTGTTACATTTCACATCCAGCTCAATTAATTAATCAATTTTATTGGTTTAAGAAAGTCAATGAAGTATTGATTGGTTATACGAGGTGGGATACGGGTCGAGTCAAGAATACACGCACTGCATGGTTGTTGCAATTGGGGTGACTTTAGGAGACATTTTGAAATGGCTAAATTGACACACTTTGCCAGAAATAATATTCTACCTGCATGTCATTTGAGCATCATTTTCTTAGACTGCCTAAGACTTTGCACAGTACTGTCTTTATAATGGATCTGATTGAAAATGCTGTGAGGTGTTTGATTGGTTGCATGGTACTTGAAAGTATATATTTTTTTCTGTTATTTTTCTGTTAGTATTACTGTGTCATTAAATGTCTTCTTTTATTATTTATTTGCAACCAGCAGGCTGACTGTTCAAACAAAAAGAACGAAGTGCGAGGTCAAGTATGATTTAATATATTCGTTTCTCACACTAAAAACATGAAAAACGTTGCGAGCCAGCTGAGTCTGGTTAGGGCTGTCTCTGTATTCCCAAGAAAGCCAGAGGATGAGAAGGAGTTCAAAAAGATTGCATTATTATTGCTTAATCTCTTTATGCAAAGTAACTACCTTCTAGACTCTATGCTATAATGATTCCTCTTTTTTACAAAAAGAATTCAGGCGGCCTCCCTGCGCGGAGATGCCACAGCCAGGACATCCCTGAGGTTCACGCTCACCGTTTGGTGATAAATCGAGGTTTTCGCCATCGTGCTGTGTGCTGACCAATCAGAAGAAGCACGGGACCCTCATGCAGCAGCAGGTCTGCTGTTTCTGGGGCCCTATTTAAAAAGTAACTTCCGCCCCCCTTTCAGATGTTTCATAAACTGAATAAGTAGCTAGTGAATAGAGTCAGAAGATTGTAGCTAACTGATCAGCAGAACATTCTGCTTCATCCATCTTTTGTAGTCAGGGTTGTGGGGGATCTGGAGCCTATAAGTGCAAGGCAGGGAGCAACCCAAGATGGGGTGCCAACTCATTGCAGGACATACTCATACACCAGTCACTCACACATGCACACTATTTGGTAACGTCAATTCACCTCAGCATGTTTTCAGACTGCAGGTGAAACTGGAGGAAATCCCAGAATGACACGGGGAGGGTCAGTAAACTCCACACACACAGAACTCTGGCGGAGACTCTGGTCGCAAGCGTGTGAGGCAACAGTGCTAACCACTGCACCGCCACGTGTCTCCCATGCTACTGCAGCATCATCTAATTACGTGTCATGTTTATTTAATATTTTGTGTAGTGATTGTCTGTGGCCAACACTGAGCCTCACGCAAATGCAAGGTTTGAGTCGTATAAACGTGTGATTGTCAGCTGAGGAGAACGTGGGTATCCATACCACCCAAAGTCTTTCTCTGACTGATAAGTGTCTGTTAGTGGCTGTTTTTTCCTTGTTAAAAAAAAACATTTCAGAAGTTTCAGTTGAAATTCTTATGTAGCTCCTACTCCAGTACTGCTTGCACTTGTCCCTGGGCATTCACTAGAAGCTCAGCCTAGCTGCACTAATGCCTAGGTAACTCATTGGCATACGTTTGTAATGTGCTATTTACCTCTATTGTACGTTGCTTTGGACAAATAAATTTACATTTATATTCAGTTCGTTTAACAGGTGCTTTTGCTAACAGCAAAGTACACATGGTGCAAGTAGTACATTACAAACATACAGACTGCTGTAAACTGTTTATACTCAAGATTTCTAAACAGAAACTGATTTAATACTGAGCATTTGTCTATAAAATATGGTTGTGGCGATTTATACTGTCACCTTGGTAAGTTTTAAAATTACTTTTATTTGCCTAGAGCCATGTTTCTTAAGCCAGGCTTAGGGGACCACTGTCGGTCCGTGTTTTTGCTCCCTCCGAACTCCCTGCCAAACAGTCTTCATTTTTACTCCCTTTCAGGAGCTCAGAGGGAGCAAAACATGGACTATTTGCTGATCCCAGAGGCCCGAGAGAGAAACACTAACCTGGAATTGGCTTTTAACTGAAGCTGGGGTTCCCTAAGTAAGCTCTGAGACACATTTTTAAAAGTGGAAAAATTCCATTGTAATCATACCCACGATCGAGGTTACAATTGTGAGAAATCTAAAGATTACCCCCCCAACTGGCGAAATCTACCAAGTGGGACTACCCCCCCTCCCTTCCACAGTCGGTACAATGGGGTTCATGAGTCTCTGGCACTGTTATTTTGGGGGTAGTGGTCTGAAAAGTTTGAGAGCCCGTGATCTAAAGGGATTTGCACAATTGGGTTACCCATCAAGGCAAGAAAGTCAGGGTCCCTCCTGCACCTTGAACCATCAATATTCCTGCTAGGGATCCATATCCCTATCCACACTACTCCCATCTACCTCGCCCCAACGCTTTATGGAAGACAGATGCTGAAGACATCCCTCAAACGTTATCCGCTCATAACTTTCCAGGGCGATAAAGTTTCCAGCCTCTGAGTTCTGTAATTACCATATCTGAGAGGCAGCTTGAAAAGCTTCCTTGCGACAGTTTTTTTATTTTTTTTCTCAGAAGCGGCTTCACAAATATTTTGCAATGTTTCCCATGCAGCGATTTGCTTAACTCCTCTATTTCCCCCTGACTGTCAAAACATTGTTTCCTGAAAGGAACAGTTGCCCTTAGGGACAAAGTGATTAACAGGATATTGGGTCATTGTATATCCTACTTCTGCTACTACTATTACTACTAACATTACTACTAGCGCTGCTGCTACTAATACTACTATTAATAGTAATACTACTACTACCTCCACCACCACTGCTAATTCTATTAATATAATCATGGGCATTGCAAGAGAGGGGGACGTGGGTGTTTTAACACCCCCACTTTCACTGAAACATGATTCTACCCAACCTTACTTTTCTATCAGATTAAAAGAAACTAAAAATTTGTAAATAAACAAACAAATAAAAAAAAAATACTCCACAGCAGGAGTTCTGTGTCATATAGGTCACGTTGGGTTGATTGGACAGCTGTACAGCCAATCACAGCCAATCAGAGTCAGACAAGCGAGAATTGATTTCAAAGTCCATTAAAGTATGGTAACTAATGTTATGTTAGCAAGATTCTAACAATACTTAATAGTAGGACATGCTGATAAATTTAGAATGTTATGGTGTAACACCACATTGTACATTATAGTTTTTCTCAGTGGTTTCATGCAATTTCCTCTACAGAAACACCATTCTCACCACTCTTAATGCAGTTCTCAAAACAGTGACATGGTCTCCCACACAAATTAACATTTCTCATCTGACTTTGGCAATTCATCAAAACAGTTCACACATTCATCACTGAGAGTTGCAGGTCTCTCACTCACTTTGATACTGCCACGCAATGCATTAGTGTCATAAATCGAATAATTTAAAACTTTTTTCAGGTATGTAGTAAAGAGTAAGGCCAATCACACACTGAAAAAGGATGTTGTTTCGACAAAACAGCTGTACAAGGTTCCGTTTAGGAGGAACAGTGAAAGAGTAAATGAACTAAGACACCAGTATGTACAGGTGAGGAAATGCATATTTGTCCTTGATTTCATGATCAACATGATCACTCTTGCTCTCTTTTGCTCTTTCACAGTATATATGAATGATATATATGTTTGTGTTTCTATTTTACAGAGGATACTTGAGTTGGAGGCCAATGAGACCCTGCACATTTTGGTGCATGTAGATGAAGCAGGATTTCACCTAAACAAAGTAAGGCAACGTGGCAGGAACATAATAGGTCAGAGGGCCACAGCAGATATCCCAGGCCAGCGTGGGGGAACTATCACAATGTGTGCTGCTATTGCTGAACATGGAGTCATTCACAATGCAGCCACCACTGGGCCCGGCAATACCGACCGGCTTCTTTAGTTTTTGGATGGGCTCTACAACGCTCTTATTCCAGAAAATGCACGGGGGATTGTGAGGGCCAACATGCCGTGCTATGTTGTGATTTGGGACAATGTGCGTTTTCACCATTCAAACCATGTGAGGGAATGGTTTGAAACCCACCAACAAATGATGATGGTGTTCCTGTCGCCTTATTCACCCTTCCTCAACCCTATTGAGGAATTCTTCTCTGCTTGGAGGCGGAAGGTGTATCATTGCAGACCCCATGATCAAATGTCATTACTGGAGGCAATGGATGCTGGCTGTGGGGGCATCACACCTGAGGCTTGTCAGGCCTGGGTTCGACATGCCAGAAGATTTTTCCCGCTCTGTCTCAGAAGAGAAAATATAAGGTGTGATGTAGACCCAGTGATGTGGCCTAACAGGGAAGAGAGACTGGATGCCCCTTGAGGGATTTCACGGCACATCTGTGTTCCCCCTGCTCTAAACCAGGGGGTATGTAAGACAGTAATTTGATGCAGGTTTATCCATCTTTACATATCTATATAAAAGTACTACATACTGTAACATTATGTACTACAGTAAATGAACATTGTTCAATTCCATATTTTTGTGCATATTTTCTGTTACTTGGTTCTATGCTTTCTCAGTTACAGTAATTATCCGTAAATTTACACCTTTCATATTACATTTTATTCAGTTCTTTTTTTCTCTACATTAGATTTGAGTAAGGATTTAATTAAAAGATTAAAACATTTGCTGACTAAGTCTTGATGCACCGGTGTAATTGTTTTATTCATTTATCACAGTGTTGAAGTGACTGGACTGATGTTGTATGCTCTGCCCCAAGTTATTTATGATTAGGACATTTTTGTCAAGCAAAACTTGCTCACCTCCCTCTCCAAACCCACCCCCCACCCCACACACACACATTTTTAAAAAGGTTGATTCACCCCTAATGATGACTGTTGTTGTTGTGGTTGTTATGGTGATTCATTAGGTAGTGCTCTTGGCTCACACCTCTAGGGTTGGAGGCTTGAATCCAACTTCTGTGTGCTTCTTTGTGTGCTCTCTACATGTTGTGTGGGTTACCTCCTGAAGTCCCCAGACATGCAGTTAGGCAAATTGGCATCTGTAAAACGCCTGAGGGACATGATTGTGTGTGTGTGCTATCTGATGGCATCCTGTCCAGAGTGGCCCCCAGCCTTTTGCCCTGTGCAGCCTGGTATAGGCTCCAAGCCCCTTGTGACCTTGACCAAGATAAGCAGTTGGTAGACTGATGAATAGTAATAATGACTTTATGTGTATTGCATCAGCCAAGCAGCCAGAAAGCACTGGAAAACCTCTGGCCGGAACACAATCCGAATCCGGGCCAAACACAAGCTTTTGCTGCTTTGTTGAATGTAGTGACATAAATTTCATGGCGAGCTGGGCAGGCATTCAGAGGGAAGCCACTCAGCTGTGCGATGGTTCAGAGGAGCTGGGGCATAGGGCAGAGTGTACAAATGGTGGAGGGAGGTGTTGTATGGAGAGAGATACAGAGAGAGAGAGAGAGAGAGCATGAGAAAGAGAGTGAGAGAGAGAAAGAAAAAGAGATAGATAGATAGATACTGTATTAATGTATTAATAACTATATACGATGTAAAGGGAAATTGCACACACATAAAACTTTCCTCGCTATGTGGAGAGTGAATCCTCATGAATGCCATGGAGTCAAAATGGGTCCCCTGTGCAGCACCTGAGAATTCCTGCTCATAGGCCTGCAAAGGTGTTCAATGTGCTTGCCTGGGCTCTGCAAAGGAGCCATCATCACCATGGCAACACCCAGTAGCGCCTGTTGCTTACAGACGCTGTGTCTTAGCTTTCAGCCCTTCGTATGTGAGTGGGAATTAGGATTTTATAGGGGTCCGTGGGTCTGTGGCGCCCCCGATTCGTGGTGATCGCAGCTGCAATTATTCTCTCAGGAACCGCAAAGGGATGAAACATGGGAACAATTCTAAACCATCTTCTTATCACTGTAAAGCTTTTCTGCTCCGATGTGCCATTTCTTCGATCTGACGCAATTAGCATTAAGCAGGTAAAGCGGATTTATTCACTGTCAACTAAAATCCCATCGGACACACATTAGTCTTCTGAAAATCCGATTTGCGGCAGATTTTTGGGAACTCACGCCCTACACCAGTCATCTCCTACCTTAGCCAATATGTTTCAAGCATTCTGCAATATGGAAAGTTATTTAAAATGCTGCCATTTTAATACTAAGAGGATCCCAAGAGGATATGATTTTGGAACTTACAGTTAGGCTACATAAGGTGTATAAGATGTATCTGTTTTCCTTTACTGTCCTTTGGAAACTAAAAGAAAACATTCACATATAATAGCAACTATTATATCCATTCATCCATCTTCTATACTGCTTTCCCTATGCAGGGTCATTGGGGTCCAGAGCCTGTCCAATCTATCCAACCTATCATAGTACACACACACACATTCATAGCTATGGACAGCTTGGCAACTACAATTGATGTTTATCATGTGGGAGAAATTCAGAAGGAAAATTATGTTTAGGGAAACACACAGGTTCCCAGTCATATAGAGAGCCAAGTGAAAACAGAAGGTAGTTTCATATAATTGTAATAAATTATAGGTGAAGGGAACGAGCACACTCTTCACTGTGATACATCCAAGCCCCCCGAGCAGCCAGCTCACACCCCTCTATAACGGGAAGCAGCACAGCGTGTTATAAATGCTACCTACAGGACATTCACATCCAACAGAAAGTAAAGTTGTGATTAAAAGCCAGCAGTGTGACTGCTAGCGGCTTTCATTGTAAGGTATGGTCATCGAGTGTAGCAATTCATGTAGCAATGAAGAATAATCCACAGTTTAGGCCACACAGACCACTGTTGTGGTAACAGTGTGAAGAATTTTGAAAAAGTGACTTTGGTCTGGAGAAACGCTTGTTAACAAAATAATAGAAATACAGCTCTAACGTATTAAATTGAGGTCAATTGCGTGATGACATAATTTTGCCTATAGTGCCTTATTTTATAGAGTGTCCAGTGTTACGTATACATCACAAGGTGATTTTAAGCGATATGGTTAATGAGTGAGACAGGTGTTCACATTGCTCCATCAGGGGGATTTCGTTTAGTCCGGTGACAAGTCCCTCCCTGAGGTCTCTGCTGGGCCACTTGGCGACAAAATGTCTTCTTTCAGACAGATCAAAACATCAACAGTCAATCAATACAACTGCTGTCTTCCTACAAAGCGCATCACTTGCAGCATACTAGCGGACCTTGATGTGTCCGGACCTCCAGACATTTCAGCTTTGAGGACATTTGCAAAAGCTTGTTGCTAAAATAACTGCTGTTCTGACAAAACACAGAAAAAAAATTATTACAATTATTTTTGTTGTTGCACTTTCATTTTTACTTTTATTTGCTAGTGCTGCTCATTTTAGAATTGCTTAAAAGGAAACTTAAAAATAGATAATACTATTTGCTAACTTGATAGTTTCATCCACTATCTGCTATTCATATTAATAATGAATGAGGACTCAGCGATGAGGGCTTAGCGCTGAGACACTTAATCGCTTTAACTGCTAGCAGACAGAGCCTTGCCTGTGCGTCTGTGGTGAGCTCCTCTCACTCCTGTGAGGTACAGTGGCAGGAGCAGCCGCTAAGAGACGATGAAAGGCGAGGCTGCTCCCAGAGGTAAGGACCGGGACCTTAGTGTAAAGGGGGAACAGTCCCCAGCCGGGGCAGATTAACTTATCTGGGGGCCCTACAGTGACATCAGCATGGACGCATTAATCCATGCCTGCTTCCCAGAGGGAAACCTCTCCAGCTTTTGCCAGTTGAGGATCTTCTAGTTGCCATACCTCCAACACTCTCACCCCTGTCTGCAGATACCTCATTGTCCCCCTGCGCCTGTCCTTGTGCTGCTGGGAGTAAAAAACAATAGCAAATCAACTTCTATAAACAAAGCACCTTTGAAGGTTCTAATAAGGCCATTCATACTTCTGTTCAATAACATGCGCATCATCCCCTCCTTGACATTTTATATTGCAACTCAGACTGAGTACAAAAACAAACAATGACAAATATGACCCATTGAGCCTAGCAATGTGGCTTTTTAAATACTTTTCATCTGAACATTTTCCTTGCAAAACTAAAAAAGTAATGAATAATAGGTAACATTTTACATTAACTGCACCTTCATAATGCCTTTATAATGCATTCATAGAACATTCAGTGCACATTCATAATGCATTATAATACATTCATAGCTCATTCATAAGCAGCATGTAAGTATACCTCATCATCCTAACATACCTTAACAGCTTTAATATACATTAATAACAAACATTATATCATTATATAATTGTAATGTTTGTTATCGTCATGTAATGTTTGTTAGTAATGTTTATTAAAGCTGTTAAGGTATGTTAGGATGTTAAGAAATACTTACATGCCGCTTATGAATGAGCTATGAATGTATTATAATGCATTATGAATGTGCACTGAATGTCCTATGAATGCATAATGAAGGTACAGTTAATGTAAAGCTTTACCAAATAGTATTCAATTACAACACAAAGAATGTCCTTCACTAAAAATCTTTTGGCACCAAATAAAAACAACATTAAAACACCTTGGTATATGAATTGACTTGAAGTAAACTTTCATTGTTTCTCTAGCAAAAGCTCCAGAGAGCTTTCAAATGGTCATTGACAAGGCCGATTTGATAATGAATCTGAAACAGTGTTTATTATGAAGTGTGAGTTTAATTTAGTTAACAGTTCTCAGTGCTGAGAAATGTGAAAATCACCTTTAATAGTTCCCTTGGAAGTTAATAATCTTATATATAAAATATAACATTAAGAAAGCCAATAAAAAGCCTTTTCCACCTCCAATCAGGCCAAAAGAACAGAGAATGAATCATTGCTCCTCTGAACTATAAAGGCTTCAGCTTTATGTTTATGCTTAATAAGGTGAAGTACCTATTAGGATGCATTTCTTTCTACTGCCTTGTTATCTTCCTCTATTTGACCTCCCTGCAAGTCCACGGCCAAACAGTGACAAGTCACGCCTCAGAGTGTTCTTCGGAAAGCTGGAGTGCCTTCGTTTTGCTTTGACGCTCAACTCGGATGTTCTCATGATGGTTTCTTAAACTAATTCCTGGCTTTTGAAGTTGAACGACCTCCGTGAAAACAAGTCTTGTGAAATTTCTTGGTATGGCAACATGGTGGCTCAAAGCATAGGAGAGGCCTCAGCTCAGGCTCTGTGTGAGGAGTTTGCATGTTCTCCACATGTTCGTGAGGCACTCCAGTTTCTTTCTTCTGTCCACAGACCAAATTGCCTTGTGTGAGTGAGTACCCTGCCAGCCTATCCAGGAATTCCCCTGCCTTGTACCCTATGTTTCCTGGGATTAGCACTAAGCTAATTACAACCCCGTTCTGGATAAGTGCTTCTGGAAAATGGATGGAACTCAATGCATGTTATTATTAGATAAACTACACAATGTATTGGTAGCTGTGTTGAGCTGTAGACTAATTACTCCTTTGACTTGGAGAGACCATGCTTGATGTTCCAGACTTAATCACATACTCAGTACCCTGGAACACTGACAGTTCGAATAACCAGGCTGGCCTCCAACTTTGTTACAAATTGATTGTCTCTCACATTTTACAGGCAGGAGTGCAGCATCTTATTAACATACATCCACACCGCCCTGTACTTTACTCATGAAAGCGTGTGATGAAATTAACAGTCTCAGGAATGCTTTAACATTACCATTTACATCAGGAAGAATTTCATGCATAACATCACTCCTTCCCTGTCATTTTAAATTTCACAAATTTGATTTTAGAGATTATATACATCAAGCACATCAAAATAATCATGTTCACTCGCTTTCCATGATCCTTGACAGACACATTATTTCACAGTTTCTTGATAGAAAAGGTGATTGTCAAACTACAGTTATCTGAATCATAAATAGCTTTAGTTTGAGTTACTCCTTGGAGTATTAAAAGTAATCTGTGCACTGTAAATCTTTATACATTTCTAGGGAATTGCAGTTTTTTCTCTTTTTTTCCAGAGCAGCAATAAAAATAAAAGGCTTTCCTTATACCAGGAAACTGCCATGTTTTCCAGGCCAGTTATCTTAGCGGTGCCTCTTCCAATTGACATAAGTGTAGTCAGAGATGGAAATTCCAGGTCCAGAAAGTAAAAATCCAGACCAAGATTTTGTTTCAACCATCCACTTGAGTATAAAAAGTCACAGTCACAGAGTACTCACGTGGCTGGTTGAAACAAAATCTTGGTCTGGACTTTTACTTTCTGGACCTGAACTATGCACCTCTAAGTGTATCACTGGGGATGAAGCCACCTCCTGTCAATCATGGGCTCCATAGCTGAACTCCACCCCCTTCTTCTTCCGGTCCAGGGTGTAACATCCTCCCAGGCTGCTCCCAAAGCCCCGTCAAGCCCATGAAATTTTCTGCAGCTGTCAGGAACCATATGAGCTAGGTGGAATTCCTACAGTAATGCAGGTGCATCCAAGGCATTTCTACTGGAATATGATACCCCCCCCCAGGGCATGTGGCAGAAGAGTGCAATGGAATCCCATTCCCAGCAGAGAGAGTGTCACTTTACTCTCCTGTAGCCTACCGGAGCAATGCCAGCTGATGGATCCTCTGGCTTTGTGACTGCTACTTAGGGATCAATTGTGCTTTACATTAAAAACCAGCATGTGCTCCCACCACAGACTGCATTAACAACATGCAGTAATTGGCAGTCATAAAGACAATGGAAACATTACTCAAATCATACTGATAACATACCATGTGATTTTTTTCATTTTCCGTTTAGGGTACCTTTTTTGTTCCCTATACTTTCTAAGATACGTTTCATGCAAACTGGCATGGAAGACGGATGTATGTGTTTTTTGCATGCCTTAATGATTTTGTTTGAAGTGTCAGCTTCTGGTAGGAATGTTCAGGAAACAGATCCGTGGGGACAGACCCACAAACAATGTATAAGATCCAACAAGGACCCCAATAAACAGCACCAAAAACACCAGAGTACTCTACCCGGGGTAGGGTTACTGGGACCCACTGCTGGAGTAAGGGGTCTTACCACCAGGAACAGTGTGGTTTCTGGAACCAGTCCTCTTGATTGGGGGTGGATTCTCTATTCTTCTGGAGCTCCTCATGGTGTGAGGCAAAAGGTGGGTGTGGGGATGCTCACAAGTCCCAGACTGAGCATTGTGCAACTGGAGTTTCTCCCACGGGACAAGAGAGTTGCTTCTCTGCGACTGTTGCTTATGTTTTTGTATATGAACCAAACAGCTGTTTATAGTACTGAACCTTACTAAAATAAGTGGGTGTGATGCTCGAAAGGGTATAGCCTATGAACTGTACAGTGCTACTCAAACATTTCAACGCACATGGGCAATACTTCATAAACATGGGCAATGAAGATGTCTGGAGGGACATGATTGGGAAGAATGGTCTAAACACAAATGTTGAAATTTTACTGGAGTTCTGTGCAAGCTATGTATTGTCCATAACAAACAGTATGTTCCAACAGAAAGATACATGAACATGACATCACAGCACCGTACTCCAGGTCAATGACTGACTATAGTTATTATAGTTATTATCTGACTTGAGGGAATTTGTTTTGGACACTGGAGTGAAGACAGCTGCCGAGCTATTACCCTTTGAACGTGGGGAGCTGATTATGTGTACCAGTGAGGATTTGGTGGCCCCCTCCTAGGCAAAACCAATGTCAGATTAATTTTGAGAATAAATTCTCCTGTGTGCTGAGTAAGGTGGGGAACACTGAGTCTGAATGGATCACGTTCAAGGCCTCAATCATTAAATGCAGTCAGTGCCTGTCATGGAGGTAACCTGAGGGCCTGCTGGTCTGCACCTCAGAAGGAAGCTGTCAAGCTGAAAAAGGAGGTCTCCCAATTCAACAGAGAGATACTGACAGACAGTATATGTTGCGGTGAGTTTTAAACTGTTGGATCTGAGTTTATCAGTGCAGCTGAAGATGCTATGGTGCTCTGAGGTCTCCAGAGTGGAAAAGCTTTAGGGATAGGTGAAATCTGCCCAGGGATGTTGAAAGCACTGGATTTTTGGGGGCTGGTATGACTGACAGGAAGGTGGGTTAAGTATCTCTGGACTGTCGAACAGGGCTAGTGGCCTCAATTTTTAAAAGGAGGGAATACAGAGTTAGGTGTGAATGTGTGTGTGACTGGTGTGTGAGTGTGCCCAGCGATGGGTTGGCGCCCCATCCTGGGTTGTTCCCTG